>JAODJW010000033.1:23017555-23027609 GCA_026777045.1 Hyperopisus bebe
GGGTTGGAGATATGTGTCAAATTATCTATCATAGAAGGGCTTCATGCCATTATCTCAGCCCCCACCTACCTGCCAACTCCTCACCGGTCCTGCCTCGCTAGTAAGCCCCCCCTCTCCTTTAATCCCCAGAGCCGGGGGGCTTTATTTTCATCGTCTTACATGCCTAACTGAAAAATGCGTCTCAGTGACTGTGGGGACTTGCAGGAATGTGAGAGACATGCCAACACGGCCTGAAAATGCGATTGCGTAAGTATAGCTAACAAAAAAAAAAAATCACATGGGCTTGGGGCCTTGGTTCTGTCCCTGTTGGAAATGTCCCAAAGCCCAATTGGACGTCTGACTGAGGGCTTTCCTGTCCCCCAGGGCCTGTTAGGACACTGGCTGGTATGAGGGCAGGGCTAGACCCAGTGAGCTCGCCCACACAGGCAGGCCAGCGAAGGCTAATTGGAGGTTAGGGACGCTATGGGACACCAGGGGGAGGTTAAGGTTGGAGCTCAGGGTTGCCTGTAATGTCTGACCTGTTCCCTGGAGGGGGGGCATGATGACTGGAGGGATGCCGGAAACATCACAACCCCCTCCCTCGGAGAGAGCTTCAAAAATGTAAAACTGGTAAAACTGACCTCCATTATTTCCCACTGTTTGGCTGAATAACTTAAGGGAGGGCAGTTGCATTATGGGCAAAGTCTACAGAAGCGCTCAGTGCCGGGGAGGGGGGGGGGGGGTGCCTCCATTTCCCAAGAAGAGAAACGTCACAACGAGGGCGACACGGAACAAGCAGTCGTCCCTTTGTTCCCCTTTAGCGTCCATTTAATGAGATATGTGAGGGAGGCAAGTGCTTCATTTTCCAGGCGATCCATAAAACGTTCTGTATTCAAGATCAAACTCCTTTTCTCCAAGCCCGCTAAATACTGTCATTAGGGGCCCTTTTGCGCTATTAGCAATCTAATAGAGCAGCCCGCTAAAGCCACGTAATCCAAATCCTACAGGGAGCAGATTAGTTTGAATTAACACTCATTTAGATCCACTGTAATATGTTTAGAACTCCTTCCCCCCCCGCCCCCCATGCCACTTGGGGGTAGGCGATGAAGGATTAATTAACTGGGCATCCCAGTCAATCGTTGAGCTCAGACTCAGCACATTGCTGGTTTTTCTGGGAAAAGCACAGAGCTGTAACATCAGATTTATTCTGAACTCTGGATTTTTTCCTACTAACATGTAGCTTAACAAGGTCTGTGTACCTGATCTTGTGTTTTGCAATGAAAATCTCTCAGCAAGATATATAACTCAATGAACACGCAGAAGGATTATGGCACTCAAAAGAGGCCAAATCTGAAAAATACTGCAACCAACATTCTAAGGATACATTGTTCTACTCATCAAGAACCTTTAGTACTCGTCAGTGCATTTTACAGTGGCTATGATTTCCATCCAACTTCAAGCATTGTACTTGCATTGCCCTGGGGAGAGTGATGCGTGCATTTATATGTAAAGGCTGGGGCTGCATTTCAGGATTGTCTTCCACCCAATTCTGCACAGCTGTTAGCGAGAGGGTAACTAGCATGATGCTCATTAAGTACAGGTGCAGTGAATGGACTTAGTGTGGATGCAGACTGTAGCCAAAATCCATGGCTGAGGCACTGATCCAGTCACTTCTGCCATGAGATGTACAGGTGTGCATCAGTGTCAGATACAGAGAAAATCATTCCAGAATCTTGGTTCTTTGTTGGAAACGCATCATGGCAGTCAGGACACCCATGGATCTCCCGTCTGAATTTCATAACCAGCAGTGCCACTTCAGCACATCTCCATTTGCCCTTTTCCTTTTATTAGTTTTATTCATTTTAGATCTTGCACTGCCCTCCGGCAGGCTGTGCTTCTCTGAGCCCTTCAGTGAGCTAAAGAGCAAGAGTTTTCATTTTCCGGGCCCGCGAACCGTGTGTTTTTTTCAGCCCTTAAAAAGGCCCTGCCTCCACTCCTGTTCCTGTTCCTTTTAAAACTGCCGCGATGGCATTTGTTGTGGCAGGTTGGGGATGTTATCAGTAATAATTTGGCTTCCCTGCTGCTTTAAAAATCCATCCAAATTTTCACAATTTACTCTCTTTAACCATCCTAAATTGATGTTTCTGAGGGTTCCTGTTTTGTAGTTCTGTTGCATTTTCTTTCCATCTAGAAACTGATACTTGAGGCATTATTTCCATAGACTTTCAATGTCAAAATGAATCTTCTGCTCTCTCAGATCAGCTGCACAGCAGTTTAACAGTTTGCTTAGCCAATGTAAACAGGGTTGCCAACTCTTGCACACCCGGCATGACACTCACACTTTCAGACACTCACACAAGAAATTTTATGGCAAATCAATACTATTCCATTATAAACTTAAAATTAGCTGCAGCGCTGGAGTAGGTTCCAAACCCTACAGACTATTTTCAACATAACAGAACTCTTACATACATGTAAATATGTGTATAGCCTTGTCTCAAATTGAAAATCTCACTCTAACCAGCTGACCAAAGTTGGCAACCCTGTATAAATTATGCAATTAAAATTATATGTACAATAAATATTTTGTGTTGAAATGGTAATATGGATTGAAAATTTTGTCTTTGTTGTACAATAATAATATAATAATAATTTCGTTAGAGAAAAATAATTTTAAATGGCTCACAACTGCAGTGAATATTACCTTTTTCTGTTTCAGCCATCTGAAGTGTGAAATTGTACTACACTTTACATGTGATATTGTCAGTTGCTCTGAAAATCCAATAATTTAGTCACAGCACTGTAATTATACATTTAACAGATGACTTTCCCCCTTACTATACACCAAGCCAGTAATCTATGACACCCTTCAGCCACAGACCAAACCTTAACTCTTTACAGTATGTATTTGTACTAGTTACATAACAGTGTAGATTCGTGATGAAAGGCAACAATGAAGAAATAAGTACCAGGACAACGACAAAGGACAAGATGTGCTTCTGCACAGGAAGTCGACAGCTTAAGCCAAGCGTTTAATCTGTTTCCAGCGAGAACAGGAGGCATTGAGTGGTTATCAAGGACTGTCACGTTCTCTGTTGTATCACAAAGAATCAAAAAGTAACTAGGAAAATAGTTGAACTCATCACTGTTGACAAATAAATAAATTACAAGAAATATCCTTCACATTGAATTCAAGGTATCCTTAAGACATGGTGTAATTTGTATCCAAAGTGAAACCAGAGTTCATGCTTTCATAATTTAATAGTGATTTCTGTTTTTGTATTCAGATTTAAATGATTTTATAAACATTCTTGTAAATTTACCTAGGCCCACAAAGTTGTTTGACTGGTTCAGTCAAAAATCATTCAATTCTGTAGAACGTAAAATAGTTATTTCTTCAAATTCTTCAAGGCACTGGCTTCATAGTAACATATATCATTTATCCTCACACACACACACACACACACGCACAGAGATTTGTAATTATATGTTTGTGGAGACTCCCAATTTGTTTCTCTGGGAAAACTCTAATCCCAAAATAATCCTCAACCCCCCACACAGCCCTAACCTTAACCATAAGTAATCTGAAAAATGGTCCCCACAACATCAAAATAACAGGTTTTTATTACATTATGAGGAACATTGTAATATAGACATCCATACACACATACACATATCTACACAGGTTTTCATTGTTGTTTAGTACCTAGACAAAATATTTGAATTGTTGAAAATCTTTTAAAGTTAAGAGAAATAAAATAAATTTTTTAACAGTTTATTATAACTACTAAAGCTGACATTTTAATTCCCTCTGCAAAGAGCGCACTTATCTAAATTGCCTTTGTGCTAGACACCTGCTTTCTGTTTTAGCCAGAGGTCCTGGAGCAGATACACAATCTGAAAGAACTGTGGTTGGACAATAACTCACTGCAGACAATGCCAGGGGTAAGTAACTCACTGTATCTCACCCTGCCAGTGAAATTTGTATCACAGTGCTTCATGTAAAGAATCTATGCAGTAACTCTGACCACAGACACCACTCTTCTCTAATTAGCCTGAAACACCTTGTTGGAATTATAGCCCTTACTTCCGTGACATGATGAGGTCACCATATAGCATAATTCTTATAATTCTTATTGGCAGGTGGGGCAAGTTGACTAATGTGGCATGCTGACCAATCAGAGCACACTGGGCTCATCAGGGGTAGGGCTTAAAGCTCTAACAGAGCATTTCATTCAGTGGGTAAATAGAGATGTAAAGTATGAGAAAAATAATCTCTTTTTGGAACACTGAGGTATATAAATCTATTCTAGTACTTAGACCCCAAAAATCAAATTATGATCAGTGAAAATGAGCATAAGAAGTCCCCTTTAAAATGCTGAAACATTCAATGTGTTCATGTCCTTGTGTTTTTCAGTCATAACAGTCATAAGCGAGCTGTTGCCCTCTCTAGGCCTCACAGACCATTCATGCTGAGCTCTCCTGGTACTGACCCCTCTGAAACTTTTTCCTTTTCTTGCCCCTAAAGTCTGTAGGGAAGTTAAGACAGCTAAGGTACCTGGACTTATCGAAGAACAGGATCGAGACGCTGGACACAGAAATATCCGGGTGCGAGTCCTTGGAAGACCTCCTTCTGTCTTCCAATATGTTGCAGCAGTTGCCTGAATCCATAGGTGAGGTCTGGGCAGCTCAATGGTGTCCATTATGCAATGCCCTCATTCACATTTATGGTATTAATCAATTAATGAATGGCCACCTAGGTCTCTTCCCTGCACAAGATTACCTTCTGAATTGATCATTTGAGAAAGCTACTAAAACGCCTGATTAATTCCATAATGAGTCCATTAATCTTTCATCACTTTATTGTAGCTATCTGAGAACATATTTCCCAACGTAATTTGCAACTGTGACATCCATCTTGCTGAGGTCATTGCCCTTCTGCTACTACTGCAGTGTTTTTCAGTCTTATCTAAGCCACAATTTTTATGTATTGACCATTTAATTACATCTGACCATCTTATACAAATGTGGTAGTTAAAATTAATTCTATCCTAAATACATCTTAAAAGAAAAACAACTGTATACAAATGTGCTATAAGTGTATTGAAGTACTTCATTACCAAATTAAATACACCAAATTAAATTGTTTAATTTAAAATCTATTAATGTGCTAAACCTGAAATCAAATCCAAAACTAAAATCAAATGAAAAAGTGTCCAAAAATCTAAAGCACAACTGGACATGTTAGGATGCCAAGAAACCTGCCTGTTATCGCTGAGAAAATAATGTCATGTCATCTATCTCTCTGGTAATATCATAATATGCTGCATGCAGTCTTTGTTGACGAGGGCATATTTAATTAGCTGTGCACTAATGACTGCTCACACAGGAGCCAAAGAAATGAGACCACAGGACTAATACCAGTGGGAGGAACCCAAAAATCTACTGTCGATTATGCCAAATCTAAGGACAGTCTTTCATTGTTACTACAGCGACAGTTGTTCCAAACCACATCACCCTTTGTGGAAAGATACAATTTTATTATTCTCCCCTAAACTCATTTCCAGTCAGCGCCCAGCCTGTGACGCGGTGCTCTGGTATCAGTAAAGTGTTGGCTGACTTCCCAAAAGCTTTGGTTCATGATTTCTTTCAGCTGGCTGCAGAGTGAAGAGATTTAGTGCTTTAAAATAGCGAGAGGGTTTGGGTTTTTCCACTTTATTTAAACAAATAAAAATCGATCCGTTCATCATCCAAACACTTATCCAGGACGGGGGCCTGTCCTAGGTTGGGTGTATACCCTGGGTGGGGTACGTACCAAGTAAACGAGCAAAATGCACACTGAAAAATACACTGAAAACTCCTAATTTAAAAATGTATAATAAATCATTAAATAACATCATTTCATTATTTTGTTACTGCAGCAGTGGCACTGTACATTTTACAATCAGTGCTAATAATTCTGAGTGTCATAAATAAGTTGACATACTTTAAGGGTGGAGGGACCGAGTGCAAATCAGGCCTGTATCTAGAAATACATTTCGGGGGAGGGATGTTTGCCAACCAGGGGGCAGGAACCAAATTCACTGGCTTATTTTACTACCTACCTAAATGATGATTGGCAGCAAACAAACTTGTTATTTGCACATGTAGCTACACTTCTGGTGCAGATCCAACAGGCATTTTCTAACTAACAGGTTACGAGTCTGCACCATGTCTGGAAGGTTGCTGGTTTGAATCCCCTAGCCGGCAGAGAACTCTCATTACTGCTGGGCCTTTGTACATGACTCTTAACTTCAAAAACTGGTACAGGATTACAGCTAAGCTAAGTAAATTAAAGGGGAATTTAAATAAAATACGAACCAAACTATGAAAGTAATATGGATATTAAAACCACAAGGGCAGGTGGCATATACAAAATCCAGAACAATCCAATGTACCTGCACTTGTGCTTTTACAAAAATATAATAATTATATTGTATAAGTATCATTATTGTCATCATTATCAGCTCAGGATCTCCCCTCAGTGATCATGAATTCCATGATGTTTTTCAGAAGGTAAACAAAACAAATGAGATGCTTGTCGGTGTTTTTATACTTGAAAATTGTGTAAACAGTGGTAAAGACACCTGATTTTAAATTTATATGGAGATACAAATTAAACAATCACACCTCAGCTAGACATACTTTAAATGGGCAAATTTAACTTAGTTTGAATTTTACGTGATTAAGAAACATTTACACATTAGGCATTTAAGCTGGGACAGCTTTGACATGCTCTTTGAGCCTTTCCAGCAGTGATTCTCCAACGAGAACAGTTGGTTTGTAACTCAGTGGTAGTTACCTGAGATCATTCTTCCCTGCATCATTTATAGATACAACATCCCCCTTTCTGCCGTCTTTTTCTGTAGCTCATGCCTTTTAAGAATATGTGACTTAACTGTTTCTAAGGCTTAATGAGTGTTTAGCTATTGCTGAATGACTCATAATACACACTGGCCCACGTTCAGCGGAGTACAGCCTTTCAGAAGAACTTACAAAGCTGCCAAGTATCTCTCTGACTGATAAGCTGTGTTTCTGGGCACCGCTTGTGCTCTATGTGCCCTGTGTTAATTTTTTGGTATTCGTTACAGTTTAGTTATGGAGGACCTGCTCAAGAAAAGTTACAACTGTGAATTTTTGTACAAACTTTTGGCAACCCTAAACCCTGTTTCAATATTTTGCCTACATGTTTTTGTAATCTGCTACACCTTCAATAGCTCCCAAAGTTCACCTAAATAAAGACAGTGCGTTTCAATATGACCGTACCGCTGTCATTATCTACCTGATTGACTGCAATTTTGCACAGCATCTTCGAAATACTGCTGCACTTTATGTCATTGTGTCCTTGTTCAACTGCCCTGTGTGTCTTTAATTGCCCCTCAGGAACAAATAAAGTTATTTTGAATTTGAATTCCGATACATAGATTAGGTGTAATGTCTTACACTGAACCCAGTCGATCTTCAGATTTCCCAGTAACCCAGCTGGAGGTTGTGGCTCTTGATACCTCGCTAAAGGTTTAAAGCCCTCAGTGGGCGAGATTAACATACACTGCGAATCCAGGTTCAGTTTCACACTATAGGAAGTGTATCAGTCAGTGACTGACAGTAATTGATAATCCCACCAGCTGTGGGTTCTAATGCCTGATTTCACTCAACACTATAATTTATATCTCTGCAAACACACAGCCTTAGATCAGTCTTTTATGCGGAACTTTAAATAATGCATTCTGGAAAACCAAAGACATCGTAAGCTTTGGTACTGTCAACAGCTTTTGTTGTATGCTCAAAGAATACAGAGGTTAGGCAGAATCTGCCTTTCCATTCTATTATTGAAAATATAATTTAAAAAGTATGATGCTACTGTAAACTGAATTATAGTCTCTGTAACCCATTATAGAAATTAGATACCTAAGATTATATTACAGTAATATTAAGATGGTCTGGATAAGTTTGCCAGGCCAGGAAGCGAAGGGGTTATGACCGACATAAAAATAATGCTGCATCATCCTACTACCTTTTATTTAATAATAAAATACATCTGCTAATGGTCAAAACATTTAAAGTAATTTATTACATTTGTTTTTTAGACTTGTACTACTTACTGTATCCCATTGTTTGGTTTTTCCTCCTAAGCAGTATCAGTTAATGGAATATCTGTATAAATGTCAGCATCACTCATTCACACTTGTTGCCATTTCAGGAATGCTGAAAAAACTGACGACTCTCAAAGTGGACGACAACCAGCTAACCTCACTGCCCCATTCCATTGGAAGGTGAGTTAAACAAAAGAGCTACACTTACAGCTGTTTCAAAACTTTACATTTCTCAGATAAAATTCCCAAATTTCCCTCACAAAGGATTTGTTATCATGTTGCATTTAAGATGAACTTTGCACAATTCTGCTTGGTTTGCCTGGTAAGTGAAGAAATGACAAACTCTTTAAAGACAACAGGTACTGCTTAAGATGGGAGCTTAGGTTTCTCCTGTACAGCTATTGGCTAAACAAGTTTCAAGGCCTTCGAACTAAGAGAGCAAATCAGAACTGAGTGTGGCTGTTCTTTCCCAACCTCACTTTGAGAAACTGTGGTTTGCAACCATAGTGTGAACACTGAGGAAAATTATAAAGTAGAGTTTGCTGGACATAGCTATAGAAAACGCCAATCACACAAACTGATTCTGGTCATTAGGAGTCTCAGATTTAAGGTTGATATTATATAAGATTACAGGTTACCTTGGTCTACAACTGGTGCCCCATTCTGGGTTATTGTCCACCTCTCGCCTATAGCTTCTGGGATAACCTCTGGACCCCTGCGATAAGTGGGTACAGAAAATGGATGGATGGACTATTTCTTAAGGCTGAGCTTGCTTATCCAGGATGAAAATGTGAAATACGTAATGTGAGTCAGTATTGTAGTATCACATGGTCTGGTATCAAGGTACATGAAAGGCTGTTTGTTATACAATGCACACAACCCCAGTCCAAAATAGTAACAGTGCTCCGTTCAGACAGGTACATTGTTAGCACATCGTTAACCTATTAATCGCTCTCTTTATTGGATTTACAGATACCAGGATTGTAATGTTTCATTCCAATGGGTTTATACACTACAAGTACAGAATAAATGCATATAATTTGTCGTAGGTGACGAGTGACGTTACACATCATTTCAGTCACATACAGCTTTTTGACATGATTGTATGGCGGTGGTGGCAATGGAGCATCAAGGGAAAAATCAGACGCTGAAGCCATCACACCGAGCTTTGCTCTCACGCTCTCGATCTTCACCTATCATGCTCATCAATATCAGCCCAGCTGCCCTGTGCCTGAGAAACTGTACTGTGATATTCTGTGCATCTCTCTTCTTGGTTTGTCATTGGGTCGGTTTGTGTGTTGTGTTTATCATACATGCATCTAAAATGGGCTACTTAGTGGACGCACCAAAATAGGGTAAGTAGACTGGAAATGCCCCCGGTTCCACACACTCCAACTGCAGCATGTTTGAATAGACGGTCACACACCTGGGCACCATCTTTACGCTATCGCTAACAGTGTGAGACTTAAGCCACGCATATGGGAGGCCAGCTGGCCACTGCTCATAGTAACATACAGCGAATAATCTTGCTGTCCTTATCAAACATAAATTACCTTCAGCTTTAAAAAAAATATGTCCAACAATGTATTTGCATGTGATTCATTTACACACTTGAGATTGAGAGGTAACCAATACAGCGAACCTGAAAGAAGGTTGTTAAATAATTCAGTTACATAGTTTCTAATTTAGCTGAATGTGGCAGCTTTTTATAGCTGTCAAACCCACAGTAAGACATAACAAGGTGGTTGATTACGCAGCTTTACAGTGTGTAAATGTCTAAAAAACATCTAATGAGAAATTATTTTGGTTTCAGAAGGATCTTTGTTGTGCTGATAGAATGTTAATAATGTTTTGTATTTATTTTTCTTTTATTTTCTAGTAATTGTGCTGGATTTTATTTTTCTGTAGCCATTTTTGTGTTATATGCATTTTTGTGTGCGTAT
>JAODJW010000033.1:23030494-23045149 GCA_026777045.1 Hyperopisus bebe
AGAGAGAGAGAGAGAGAGAGAGGGAGAGAGAGACTCTCTGCTCATACAGATGCTGTTTTGCTCTTGTTCTCTAACAGGTTAAAGAACCTACCGTTCACTTTCACAAAACTGAAGGATCTCGCTGCACTATGGTTATCAGACAATCAGGTGTGTTTGTATCTATTGTTTCCAGGGCATTATTTTATGCTCCTATGTTAGTTTTCATTATAAAATAGTGTTTATTATAAAATCTATATCATATTATACACTGTCTCATATCGCTCTCACTGTATGTAAGTTTGCGCCTTTTACTATATTAATCCTCTTGGATGCACCTTAGCACCCAAATATGATAACAGCTCACATGCATGCATCAGTGTGAATGATTTCCCTTACATAGGCATGGCAGCTCTTGCTATAACGCAAAGCACTGCATCGCATAAATGTGACTTGCGAACCCTTTGTGCCATTGCAGTCCAAAGCCCTTATCCCCCTTCAGACGGAGGCACACCCAGAGACCAAGCAGAGGGTCCTCACCAATTACATGTTTCCTCAGCAGCCGCGCCATGATGAAGGTTGACCCACAGCGCCCCCTGTTGGCTCTCATGTTGTGACAGACAGCCTCTCATCACCAGGAGCAACACAGAGCATTCACATTTGGGGTTGAGGGTCAAACCCAGGCTCTTTCATATGGAGTTATACCTGTAGAGTAGAGCTGTGATGTATTTACACCTTCGGAGCTCTAGGTTGCTCTACAGAGAGCCTTGGGGAAGAAGCAGGTGGTGAAACAGACCAGCATGCCAGGGGTCTAGGTGACATCAGCTTTGGCGGCTGATTTCTGCAGCGGTTTAGCCCTGTTTCGGGAACTTTAAACAAAATGCAGCGTTTTCCAGACTGCGAGTGGCAGATATTTAAGCCAGTATCTTTCAATCTAGTCCTCTGAGATCCTGGATAGTCCATGTTTTGGTCCTTCCCAGCTCCTGGAGGGAGCAAAAATGAGAATTGTCTAGCAGGGAGATGGGAGGGAGCGAAAACATGTGCCATCTGGGGGTCCCAAGAAACACTGGTTTGAGCACTCATAGTAAAAGTGCATTTAGACAAAGTACGTAGAGTGTTTTTTTTTTTTTAAAAAAAAAAAAATAAAAATACTAAAGATACAATACATTGTAAACCATTTAAAAGAAAAAAATAACTTTAAACATCTGTTCTATGGCCACCTTCAACTCTTAAAAACTGGAGTTACTGACCAAAGTGACCAGCTTGCTTAAAATGACACATAGGTTGACACATGTCCCAGAGCTATCCAAAATATTAAAGTAATTTTAATAGTATAAAAATTAAATCATTGAGTGTTTTAAGGATGACTAGTCTATCAATAGTTAAGTGCAGATTGGCATGGTGAATAGAAGCACCAATACCAGTGTTCGCTCTGATGGTGCCCCTTTCTGTCTCATACAGATTACCAATCAGACAGCGACAGCTTTAACCCCACCCTGTGGGAGGAGCAGAGGCAGCAGCGAATGACAGTGGCCTTTGAATTTGAGGAGAAGAAGGATGACGAGGACAGCTCCGGCAAAGTCAAGGTAGTCACATTGCTCAGTTTCACACTGTGGCCACCACTGTCCCGTGTTTGTCTAGCACACTGCCTTTTCACAGCTGGGTTTCACGATGGAGGGATTACTGAGGATGAAGAAAAGAGAGTCATATTGGTGATAACCTTCAAAATAACATCAGTATTCATAATAGTGATTAGGCGCAGTAGCATTCGCTACATCCAGCAGGTAGCACAAGACCAAAGCCTGGATGTGCAGTTATGATGAAAACTCTGGTCAAGCCGCTTAGATGACAATTCGTCTCAGCAGGAGCCTTTGGTGCAGGCTCTCGGTGTCATGAGTATTGGCTTCTTAGGAGCATTGACGTATTTTAATTAATGCTTTACATGCAAAGCCCCCTTATCAGCTGGCAAAGTACATCTGTTTCGTTGGAAGGTTGTTATATAGTGCAGACCACTGCCACTACGGTCCCTCCAGATTATCTTTCTTTTTTTAATGAGAGCTTCATCATCCTTATCAGACGCTCTTGGGTTAATGTTGGGGGGGATGTGGTTTTGCATGTTAAGCTTCTATACATGTGATCAGAAAGTTGTTGGTTAAAATCCCATTCCTAGCAGAGTGATGTCATCATTGGGCCCTTGAGCAAGGCCCTTCACCTCCAATTCCTGCCAAGACACTGGTTGACCCTGCTCTCTGACCCCTACTTTTTCATGTTACTTTAAACAAAACTGTATGCAAAACAAATGTAAAAATATGCAAACTGAGTTCGACCTGTCACACAGAGCCCACAAGAAAGCTTAATATCTCATGCATAAGTATTATGTTTCTTCTTGTGTTCTGAAGCTGGCTGGTAAACAGTAGTATCGTAGAATATTTATATTGAGTAAATTTTCTTCAAGACAGAAAATCCTTAAAAAAATGGAAGCATCGTCAAGGACTTTGTTTTTAATGTTTCTAAGTGTCTAAATTTCTGTGAGAATAATGATAGCTGAAGACTATGTTACATGGTACTGTCAGGCTTAGATAGGGATGATTACAGGCAAAGGGGCCACCTACCCTTATATAAGGATTTAAAAACAGCACAGATACCGTATTTATACTGATAACCTTGAAAAATAATTGCATGTTAAGTCAAGAGCTGCGCTAAGTACCTGTTCTCAGGTAAAGTGTATTAATGTGCATCTCCAATCCCACGGGCGTTAGTCAGTGCTGCATGATGAGCAGTGGCGGGGGCGGGCGTTCTCGCCGTCTTCACGCTGTGTACCTCCACTCAGGTGGAGATCAATCTGAAGCGCTACCCTACCCCTTACCCAGAAGACCTGAAAAACATGGTGAAGTCAGTGCAGAACTTGGTGGGAAAGACTAGTCATGCACTGAGCACTGAGAAGTGCTCCTCTGGGACCAACATGGAGCACCATGCCGTGGACAAGTATGAAGCCAAGTGGCCCATTGCACCTAAGGAGGTAATGGCTCAGGACACCGCTAGGCAGGGGAACCACGCGTGTGATCCACGGATGACTGTTCTTCAGAGCTAGTGCTCTGGTAGTTGTAGCTTATGACACGTCTACCAAGAGCTTTAAAACCAGAATGGAAATCTGAACATTATCTATATGTGGCAGTCTGTGGTCAAGCTTGACATCTGTTCCTTCTAAAATCAGGTGATGGATAGAGATGCCAAAGACTTCCCGAAAAGTCAGATGACAGAGCAGGGTAACATCCATAACTCTGTCATGGAGCTCCCAAAGCGCAAGGAGAAGGAGGATTTGACTGAAAGCTCAGAGGTACTATTCCCATGTAATTGCAGATGATATTAGGTCAGTGTCACTTGTCAAGTCCATAAAATAGAAAAATGATAATAAATTAGCAGTGCGCCTAAGAAACGGTATGTGAGTTTTATTGATAATAATTTTTTCATTATATCTTTACCCCAAAGTAATGGAGTAAACACCAAACCCTACAGAATTGGCTTGAAATTATAAGATGTATTGAAGGTGTGTTAGTGGAGAATGTATAATGGCCTCATTTGTATTCTGGGAATGGGTATTTTTTTGAATACTAGATATATGTACCATGTCAGGGATGATACGTCAGTGTTAAAGCATCTATTCAGTGCTGCTCTGCAGCTCAGCAGTCATTTCTGAGGGTGTGTAATTGAAGCTGGGATTTTGTAGGTGAAACCTGCAGAGATCAGGAGAACCTTTCATCTCTCAAATGCTCTGACCGCCTGATGGCTACATTGTAAGCATTCCAGATGTGACTGGCCATTAGTTTATTTTCTCCTCTGTCTGACCGTACTTTATAGGATGCCTAATACTTCTTAATATATCAACATTCACATAAGAGAAATGTATTTGCTAAAGATGTAGCCAAAAATGGCAGCTGGTGTTAAAATGCATCATTCATGCATCATTCAACCATCCACCTAACTAGAGAGTCCATGGAACAATTTCTATAACAGTAATGTGAAATAAGTGTTGTTTAATATTTATATATGTGCTTTCTAATATTTGCCATACTCTTCTGAAGATGACTGGCGACAATAAAGGATTATTATTATTATTAGTAGTAGTAGTAGTAGTAGTAGTAGTAATAGTAGTAGTAGTAGTGTAGTAGTAGTAGTATCGTTTTTTGCTGTGCTGTTAGTGTTCCTGTTGTTTTGCTGACGTTAATGAAGTTTTAAAGTCCAGAGCTGTGGCCCAGATGTATTGTACTGTCTATAATGCTTATAATGGCCAGGGATCGATGTACAGATATTTGAGAGATATAGTACAGTATGCTGAAGATATCTTGTAAACATGCTGGTCTATGTAGTTGAGGAGTGTTTATCGTGGTCAAGAGGAGGCAGCTGGAAACAGATGGGTCAGCTTCACTGTCCTGCAATGTCTGGGCCCCTCACCAGCCCCAGAGGATGGTCACTTTCTGAAAGTATTAGCGAGTTTATCAATAAGCTCCCCAGTAGCATTCATTTCCATTCATTTAAGCGGAAAAGCTCACCTCCACCTAAACAAAGCAGGAGTATCCGGCTGCACTCTCCGCAGACCAAACGAAATGTCTGGCCTGTCTCTCTTTTCATCGCCACGTGAATTTGTGTTATGCTTTTTCCTCCCCAAGCCCCACTTCAAGTAACCCCCCCCCCCCCCAAAAAAAAATAAAAAATGCTGGAACCAGGTCGGGGTATGGGGACAGGATTGCCATTACACATCTTTCTAAATATCACACATTTTGCTTTCTAATTCCATGGATTTCCTTCCCATTCTTTGTTTGTTTGTTTGTTTGTGTTTCTTTCTGTGTTTGTCTGTTTTGATTAGATTTCTTTTCACCGCGTCGATACCAAGCTGCCACAGCCAGAGAACATGAACCTGTCCGTAACATCTTCCTGTTTCTGCCTCATAGTAAGTGGCTGTCAAATCAGACGACCCAGATTCACGCCTTGGATTACAGCAGATTCAGCCTTTTCAACCTCAGAGAATCACTGCACTGTTTGGCTGCTATACATGGTTTTAAATGAAATGCTAATGAGTTCTAGACAGGAGGTGTTAGGGTAAAACAAGTAGCTTGGAAATGGACTGTCTGAAACCTCAAATTAGATTAACACTTTTGCATTAGCATACTGATCTTATCAAGCTTGCCTGTTGCTTTCACACCTTCCATTGACAGTCAGGCCAGTGTGTGACACCTTTACGATTACAGTAGTCTCTCCAGTTCCACGAGTGATACGATAATATATGAACTATCTGCAGAACCCATATATAACATGACTTTCCTGTACATACATGGTGAAGATGAATTACACTGTGAGACATTACCAACATTAAATACAGTAATAGTAAAGTGCATTATACAATATTATACTGTACTGTCTATGGAATGAAAGGGTTTCTGAGGTTTAAGCCTCATTCTCATGAGACGATATAGCAATGAAAAAATATTATGTATCAATGGATGACGGAGCAATGAAAGTCACGCTTTTTATACCACTCAAAGGCCGAAGGAACAATGAAAACACATAGGCTATTGTTACACATTTTACAATTTTTCAGACCACGGTAACTGAAACCGTGGATACTACCGTACTAGACAGCACATTAAATATCAGCCCATCTTTGAGGAGGAAAAGGTACAGTGAAGTAGCCTAAGGATTCAGAAAGAAGCAACTCACAGAAAAACAGGGCTTCCTACAGGAGAGTTGCTGGTTTGATCACAGCGCCAGCAGGTGAAGTAATGTTGATGCAAGCTCCATTTTCTTTTGAGCTGGGAATGCAATGCATTTTCCCTAGTGAACCCAATGGAATAGCCAAGTCTACATTTAGTGCAATGGGAGCTATAGGTTGATGTATAAAAACGCATGTAATGGAATTCAAATGTTTTATATAGCAGGTATAAAGTCGAATGAAAAGTTCTTGGTTGATTTTGTACGGTGTACAAGCATGCGGCGCTGAAGTTGGTATGCAGTCCTCATGAAGTAAAACCAGGGTATGGAATTGTGAAATCAGAGGAGAGCACTTCTGTGTACAAAATGACCTGCATTATTAAGAGAGAAATGTAATGGTCTGAAGACATACTTCAGACTTGTTTCTCAGGTGACTTTTTTTATCATTGGTCACATGCAGTAGGTGACACAGGGTTACACCATTTCGAAGAGCACTAATATGAAGTAACTATTGGACTGCAGATGACTGTTGACCAGGAATAACAAATCTCTGGGTTAGAGTTCTTGTGTCCCAAAAGGTGGCTGCCCTTCGCGGACAGCTTGCTCTACAAAGAGCAAGTTGAGGGAGGCGTGAAAAGAATTTTCCCATGAGGGACAATAAAGGATTGATTATTATTATTATTATTATTAGTCCCAAGCAAGGATGCTAACCTATATGCAGTGAAACTGTAAGATACGTAGACATATTTCCAATTCAAAATAAACATCTGCTACACAGTGCCAGCACATACACTGGCAAACATCACTTTGTGACTGTGACTCTTTATACTCAACTGGTTGATTGAAACAAAATCTTGGTCCGGATTTGTACTCTCTGGACCTGAAATCTCCATCTCTGCAAATTACTCTATATATGTTTTAAAAATCCACCCATCTTCCGAACGCTGATCATGAGTAAGCTCACAGAGGGCCTGGAGTATGCCCTTGACAGGACGCCATACACACACAACCAAACACTAAGGCAAGATGCGTTTCACATTTTATTGTCACCTATTCGGGAAACACAGTGAAATTACTGTGCCTGGGGCGGTGGGTGAGGGCAAAGGACAGACAGCAGTGCTGTAGAGGACAAGACAGTACAATGTAAGACTAAAAAACGTGATGATAAGTAGGGGATGAGGTAGCTATGCGGGATGCGTCAATAGGTAACGGTGTAAAATGCAGATCCGCTATTAGTTTAAGTGCAATGTTCTTAGACTTACACAGCAGAGGTTTGGCTCAAATACACAACCCTAGAGAGATGAGGCAACAGTACTGTGTACTGAGGTACCATGTTGGTGTTTTTCTTAGAAATATGTTTTAGGGTGTGATGTTAAAGTTGAATCATATCATTTTAGAAGCTGTGTAAGATGAAATGAGATACTGTGGAAGCTAATGTAACTATACATAGAATTATTCATTATTGTTGTTGTTTTGTTGTTGTGGTTGTTGTCAGTGATGTCATCATCATTGGTGATGATGATAATAATAATAATGATAATAATATATAATTTTTCTTGTAACAGCTACTTTTATCATCTCTGGGACTCTCTCCTGCTGGCGTCCCTTGTACATTCTCCCAGTTCCAATATATCCTTCCATAAAATGCGCTGAACAATACCTGAGTGTCACCCCTCTGTTCACCTGTCGTGTTGGCAATTTCTGGCAAAGGCATGGCCTGTTTGTACAGATCACAGTGACCCCAAAAATGCAATTCTGCTTGGCAGAAAAAGAATGATGTTAATGCCTTAAAGGGGAATTCACCCAAAAACTGTGTCAGTTCCTGACATGTTCAAATTATATTGTACTATTCAAATCCATTGTAGAAAACTAGCCATTTATAGAATGACAATCCATAATTGGGCAAACACCCATTCACTCAGTCATACACAAAAGGTTATGTATTCAGGTAAAATTCATATACTGTGTAAAATGCTAGCACCTTTTGGTATTTACTGTAGTATCTGCACCCACCTCATTTTTCCTGATTGTCATGTGTCACTATGATTGACTTTTTAAATGAATGTTTCTAGTAACATTGAATTAGAGGAAGAACTCGCCTCTATATTTCTGGCTTTGCATGTATCGGTGGTGCTATGGACAGTAAGGAAGAAATGCACACTGGGAAATGAAACCCGTCTACCAGCAGTAATTAAAACAGCAGGAAGCAGAAGAAACTGCATGTTTTGATATGTTGTTAAAATGATTCGGCACAGTATAGGTAGTAACAGTGTAGATTCCTGCTATATGGAACAGCAAGAGTAACAGTAAATGATCAGATTTGGAAGGAGTCCTCTGTTGGTGTCTTTCCGCAGGATTCCCTTGGAGGCTCTCCTAATGACATTCGCATTTCTGACATGCGACCCACTTTGGTGGAGACCTCTATGTACAAACCAAAGGTTGTCTTACTAGGCAAAGATAAGAAAGGTGAGTGTTCCTTGTGGTTTTTTTTGCATCTTTATTAGCTTCAAAAAGTTGTAATTGTACCATGTTTGTTAAACACAGTCCCCACATAAGTACCTATTTACGCCACAATCTTTTTTATAACGTAAAAGAAACAAAAAATGTGTTGGTCATTATCATAAAGTGCTTCCACTGGCAGCCCCAGTCTGAGGCAAAGTGAAACTGGCTGGCAAGTCAAAGCCCCCTCAGAAGTTGGTACACTGGCAGCTGCCTGTATTGCCCATAGGATTGTCCGGCCTTGAGTGCTGTAGTTATATTTTGGTATTTAAATTCTACTCGTATTTAAAAAAAAAAAAAAGAAAAAAAAAATCTGTATTTTCAACCCTGAAGTTTAATTGAACATATGCATGGCAGTAGCCCAGTCAACCAGTATGCAAAGTATTATAATTAAGGATTATTATTAAAATATATTGCCATAAAAATATGCATTTCAGCAATACATCATTCAGCACTGCACTTCTGATTTACACATAGTATTTGGTGATTATATTTCCTTAGGGGAGTGTTATTGCATTTAAAAATACGGAACCTTGGTTTTGTGTGTCAGAGTCGACGGACGAATCAGATGCAGAAAAAATGCACGGCCTGAACAACAGTGGATCCTCAGCAACCTACTCGGACTACTCGCCGTCGCAGGGCTCCTCCGGCTCGTCCAATCCCCCGGGCACCGTGTCCGCACTCCAGCCAATCGGAAAGGAAGGAGTGTCCCAAACGCACTGGACTAACAGGTGGAGAGTCTGCACTGAGCTACTGCAGTCACACTCCTGCATGTTTCCAGGGGTTCCTGATGAGCCTCTTGGCCAGTGAAGGTTCTACCTTTTATAGGTTGGCTAGCATTTTGAGTAGGACGTCATGTATTAATCCACGACCATGCATTTTCCTAATCATTCAGCTGGGGGGGCGGGTTAGACTTTTTATCCACAAGCGTCACTTGATCAGGGATTTGCGGCTCCTCATTGCCTGGCATTGTCTGTCCAGTTTGGCACTACTTCACAGCAGCTTGCAGTGAGTAGTGAGAAATGAGCATGTTTGACTTGGCGAGAGCGTCGGTCGTGTGCCCAGCGTGTCACTAGTGCATCCAGGTGGGTGTGGAAAGCTCAATCAGCCGCAGAGTGGCAACGGGCCAGAAGCTGAAAGAAATAACTGCTGAAATCTAATAAGTATTATGGGTAACTTTCACATTATGACTCTCCACAATCTCATATCTGTAATACTAATGAAAATCTGATATTTCATGCCTTATGTAGCTGTTGGTGATGTCTGTACCCTGAAAGGATTGTCATTACAGCCCGTGCACTGTAATGAACACAGTGCTTGCTATCTGCATATATGTTTTTCACATTAAACTCTGTGCTGAAACATCACAGATTTGCCCTGAGTTGGACATTCACTGTTACACATTATAAAAATGCAGTGGTAGATAAAAAATGTAATGCTCTAATTTGTTAATTTAGTAATAATAACACTGATGATCCAGTTTCTCGTTCTTGGACTGATCATGCGTTATCGGTAAGTACTCCTCAACATTACGCATTAAGGAAGGTCCTGAAAAAGTCCAGTCCAGGCTTAATTCTGGTTAACAGAGCTGTGCAGGGCTGTGCAGGTCTGGGACCCATTATGCAGCATTGATGTAGTAATGCTGAATGATAGCTGTATAGCATCAAAATGCCGTTTACGTATTCACTCGCAGAAAATGAGTACTTATTCTGTAGAACCAATTTTACAGATAAATACTGAAGTTTATTTTCACCGATAGGATTTTATTAAACTTCAGTTGAAACTTTTTCTTCATAAATAGGTGTCAGGTTTGTTTATGACACAAAGGTTGAAAAGCCACATTGGTGACATCAGCAGTATTACCTGCTTTTAAAGTATATCTTGTTTCATAGAATTTGAAGTTTAATCGGCAAATGATTATAGCTTGAATTTCATGTAAAATCAAGGTTTCATCATCTTCATACTCATATACCCAGCCATATCTCTCATTTATCTGCCCATCCTTCTACGGTAACTGCTTACCAGACACTTTCTGAGTAACCTACTTTGAATATGGAGAAACTGATGTACAGGTGTGGAGATTTCCACAGAATCCCACACAGGCAAGTCGCATATCCACCCCTATTCACTGGAGCTTTGGGATGAACATCAGAACTTGTAAATAAGTCTATTACCATCTCGTACTTTCCAGTAATACTTATAGCAAATTTGTCATGAAATCAGTGCTTTTTTCTTTTGAATGAACAATTTTAATTATTCCATTTACTTCATTATTTTTAATTATATTGCTGTTCATTTTACAACTTTATTATTATTTTTGTGGTTTTGATGCACATTCTTTATTTCCCTTTGCAGTTGTTTTCGATCTAAATACTATTGCTGAATTGCACAAATTGTCATAGCACTGCTATTTCCTATAGGTTGGCTCAGTCTTTCCCAAAGCCCATTGAGACCAAACCATTGCTGAGTCAAAGGGAGACCCCTCCTTCCAGCACGTTGCAACAAAGAAGCGAAAGACGCCCCCTCAGCGACACCTTTGACAGCTGGAATGACACCTCCCACTATGACAACACGGGATTTGTGGCCGAGGAGCCTCCAATCGACGGTTCGAGCAGCGGCAACCCCATGCTGGGCTCCAAACCTAGGAGTAACTCCGCACATGGGCGCCGGCCCCTCATTCGACAGGACCGGATAGTCGGGGTTCCGCTCGAGTTGGAACAGCCTTCCCACACCTTCCATCCTGTCCGCAGCACCCCCGAACCCGGAACTCCTACCCCAACAAACCCCTGGCAGAATTGGACAAGGACCCCCAGCCCCTTTGAGGACAGGACTGCCTTCCCCTCCAAGTTGGAAATCACCCCCGCTAACAGCCCTAACCCAGACCGCAAGGACTTTGAGCAAGACTTGGCTGATCTGCCTGGCACCTTTCGCTCCTCAGGCGCTTGGGGCTTCCTGGACTCACAGGACTCGGGGACGACCAGGAGCCACCCAAACGTTTTTACACATGTTCAGTGCAGACCGGACTCTGCCAAAAGCGGGTTGATCATCAGCAAAAGCACAGAGCGGCTCTCGCCCATGATGAAGGAGGTGAAGGCTAAGTTCAAAAAGTCGCAGAGCATCGATGAAATTGACATTGGCTCATACAAGGTGTACAACATACCCTTGGACAGCTACAGCTCCAGCATAGAGAATCAGGGCAGTGTAGACAGGGCAGATCTCCCCCCACCCATGGAACAGAGCATGTCCCGAAGCCAATCTGCTCCTATGTTGGACGATGACATGGACAGCTTTGGCACAAACAAGATGTCTCAGCAACAGAAACCTTCCATCCCAAAAAAGGTGTATCAGTTTGACCAAAGCTTCAACCCCCAAGGAGCCATGGAGGTTGTGAATCCTGACAGGAGGGTCCCACCCCCCTTTCCAAATACCCCCGAGTATATCAACCAACCAGGAAAGACCCTTCCCAAAGAACTTGTAAGTCCCCGAGTGTACCGAGGCTATCCCCCTATGGAGCAGATGTTCTCCTTCTCTCAGCCGTCTGTTAACGAGGATGCTATCAGCCAGCCATTCCCCACCCAGAGATCCCGACCCGGCTTCCTACGGCGGGCAGACTCCCTGGTCAGTTCCACAGAGATGGCACTCTTTCGCAGAGTGGCTGAAGCCCATGAGCTGCAGTCCAGCGACCGATATGTAAGGCCGCACTTTAAGGGCATGTTGGAACATCAGAATAGCTTGTCCACCATGGTCGACTCCCAGTTCCACAAGAGGAACGGTCGGTATGAGGATGACTACTCCTCTTACCAGGAGCCCAAGAAGCCAATCATGGGCTACCCCACCAAGAGCCTGACTCAGCGGCGACCCCTGTCTGCCAGGAGCTACAGCACAGAGACCTACGGTGCCTCACAGGCTAGGCCTGTGTCCGCTCGGCCAACCATGGCCGCCCTGCTGGAGAAGCTGCCTTCAGATTACACCTTGAGAACCTGCACTGAGAAGATCCCCGATGGAGACATGAAGCTGCGACCTGTACCCCAGAAGCCAGAGGATACTTCCTCTAAAATGCCGGTGGACTGGAGACAACAGCTGCTGAGACATATAGAAGCTAAAAGATTAGACCGGGTAAGGTGAAAGCTCCCATTGTGGTGCATTTGTGTGCATCCCCATGCACATCACAGGTAGTAAAGGGCACATCGCAGGAACACTCCACTGCCGGCACCTTCCCACCCCAACACAGTCAGCCCCGAGGATGTATGACTGTCGTGTTGAACACGTGTCAAGTGTGTTGCTTATAAATGTGTAGTTGCTGCAGTAGAAGTACCGGTTGCTTATAAACCTAGACCTCCTACATGCTGATATGTATTCCTTGTATTGAGATTGTAAATACATCTTCAGAGTCAGTATTCAATATAAATGTTTCAGCATATTTAGTATAAAATGTATTAATTCATTATTATTATTATTATTATTTCTTAGAAAAAATGTAATTGCTGAATTATGTTGTTTCCACATATACATAAACACAAATGCTGATAGAGTCAGTATGGAATTATTTTATTTTGTATACCACAGGAGTGCCTGTGGAGTGCAGGCTGATATATATTTCCGCACAGAATCTACGCCATGGGCAGCCACGTACGCCGCGATGTAGCCTGACACGCGGCTCCCCAGAAATGTAGCTAAACATGCTTAGGCAGCATAGACTACGGCGTAGGGTACGCGGCTGTGTGGCTGCGGACGGCGTAGGGTACGCGGCTATGTGACGATGGCGTACCGATGGCGTACATTCTATGCAGCGGTATAAATCAGCCATTACATTGGCTGGTTTCATTAGGCCTTTGTAAAATCCAGAAGTTTTCCCGAAAAATCATACAACTGGGGTCCTGAAATTAACTAGTTGCTAAACCATTTCAGTGGCTTTTCATAATCCCTACAAAAAGAAGAGTACTGGAACAAAAATCAGAAAGACCCCTGGTACACTACTTATGGCTCCAAATTAACCAAATGAATGAAGGAGACCATGCATTAACCAACAAAAAGGATGCATATTTGAATTAATGCAAAATATACACAATATTATTGTGATGTATATTGGTTTAAACAATATAGCTCATTTCGTACAATATAAAATTCAGTCAGAAACATTTTGTAAAACTTTCATAACATCTATGTGAAAATTTGAAAGAAATATACAGGACCAGCCGTAGGTATTAAAAAATCAGTACGATAGTTATTAAGTTGATGATAATTGAATGACAGTATTTTAATTTACGAGATATCTGTTATTATTTCTAGTATATAAAACATTTCTATTGCCGAGTATTATACTGCTGTGTGTTACTGTATGTGTCAGTATTAATTATGTACTGTTCGCCCTGTTTGTCAGCTATGCTGTGTGTATGATGTTACTGTGTTTAACCCACGTGGCTGATCTCTCTCTGTCCAACCCCGCCCATTCACCCATGTCACGTGATTGTTCCCCAATCAGAGCTCTGCCCTTAAGCACAACACAGTAAACTTCGGCATGCTGTATTCCGGACGCTATGCCGACCCGCATGCCAGCAGAAGCATGACCGTAAATTTTTACAATCATGCAAAGCATGAAAACCAAACAGCACAGTGGCTACCTCTTCTAAATGTGAGTATGAACAAAAAAGCCGTTAACGTTTAGTCCAGCACGGTGTTAACTGGTGCAGAAAGTCTGTCATGTTTTCCTGTATAGACCAGTCAAATTATAAATTAACATAAGCAAAATACACTTGCATAAAAACACATAAAATGCATTTAAATGTTACTGTTAAACGTTTTCTTTCGTTAAAATTCTGCAAAGGTTATTTAATATGCATAAATTTGCAGATTTTACATTATTCTTATTGCACCCAATAGAGGGCAGCATATGCGCCTCATGTTTTCTTAACAGGTGTGGAATTTCTGTATTGTAAACCAATTAGAAAACGATACTTAGTCACAAAAATGGTATGGTAGTTATCACGGCAAGATAATATTATCATAAAAATCTGCTTCAAGGGTGACTGATGTTATCTTATACTAAGTAATGAAATGCATTTTAATCTCACCTCGGTGACTGAACTGAACTGAATTAAGCTATATATACAGCAGCCTAAAAACACATCTTATTGGAACCATCGATGTTTGGGAACAATACAAATTAAAACCACCCATTCCAAAGAAAAGCTTTGTGTTGCTGTGTCTGAAATGGGAACATGTTCGCTGCCTGTCCTCCCGCTGTGTCAGCTAGAGGGCGCCGGTGCGCGGTGTCTCTTCCTGCTGCAGTGCGGTATAGGCTCCTCTGTACCTCTGTCACTGACAGTTACCCTCATCTGCATGTCTTCCAGTTTTTATGTCTGTTCTGGTAAAGCTGAATAGGGTGTATGAATAATTATCGCACATTGTTTTTATAGATATGAATCTTGAAAACTTAAATGATTCACTTTTTTAGCAATGCAATCAGAATATTTA
>JAODJW010000033.1:23059075-23072173 GCA_026777045.1 Hyperopisus bebe
CATTAAGAAAAAAATGCTCTTCTTGTTTTATCCTGTTCATTTTGTGTTTAAATGCTAAAAAAAACATATTTAGGTGTGATTTTGTGGGGCCGGGAACCAATTAATTGGTTTTCCATTATTTCTTATGGGAAAAAAAATGGATCAGAACTTAAACTTTTTAAGATTCGATCCGGAATCCGGAACGGATTAAGTTCGAGAACCAAGGTACCACTGTATTAATTTCTATACATAAAAAGACAGAAAGAAGTAAACAATGAAAGAGCAAATAAAACCTAATATCCTGCCAGAGTGGTGGGTGTCACATTGATTTAAAACATATGTATGGCAATTATGGCCATTTGGAGAAATATGTCTTTATTGTAAATCATCATTTGTGCAACAATATGTCCCCTAAATATTTCTCACTGCACCTCCAGTCAAACCAGACTAAAACTGGCCCTGGGTGACAGTGTTAATGATCGAGTTGCTGCTGTTGACATTAATCAGTCTTCACTTGACTGAGTTTACAAGCTGTATTGCGGCATTTGCTTGGCTCCTCATACAGAAGGACATTTAAAGGGCAATTTTTGATCATCACTGATTCCTAAATAACCACACAGCATTTCAGTTATCTTTCCATGCTTGTAGTGGAGATGTTGTGCTAAACACCAAATGAGAGTGGCAATGGGTAAATAGTCAGGTGAACTCCATGCAGAAAGGCACATTTAAACCATGTTAACCATGTGGTTCCTAACCTCATATCACTTTTGACTTATAGGGTATCTTTGTTACTAGGGTACAGCCTGATGGACCTGCTGCCAGCGTTCTTCAACCTGGGGACAAAATTCTGAAGGTAACATTGATGTCCATCCCTGCACATCGCTCACGTGTCTATGAGTGTAATGCTGTCCAGCACGTTCCTGCTGGTAGCTCTTGCACGTGGCCGTATGCGTGTAATGCTTTCCAGCGCATTCCTGCTGGGAGCTCATGCACGTGGCATGCACTATGCTCTGCACCACTGATTGAGCATGCATTGCTTTTGTGTCGGCTCTACCTCCCGACTCTAGTCTCCAAACTCTTGACTTCTTAACAGGGCGATTAAATGGTATGTTTAGCCTGTGCTAAGAAGGACAATAGATGCCTTATTCATATTTGCCCCTGACACTAATAACAATTTATAAGGAGTAAAATTCATCACATTTTTTCCCTTCATAGATACCATGAGCTTCTCTGCAGTTGCATAAGAGTGGTGTTTTCATGCTGTTGCAACTTGCAGACCTTCTTTCTCCACCTTTGTCCTGTGTAACACAGATTGACATTTCCCAGAATTCCCTCGCCCTGTCTTTGTAAGTTCTTACACTGGCCCCCTGGAAGCAACCCAGCATCGCTGGCATATTGTCACCCTTCTTGGCATGACCACATAGACCTGTCATCCTGCAGTTGCATTCCGTTATTCAGCACCACTGGCTTAGAAGGTGTATTCAGATAAGTTCACACAAGCGCAGTCCTACTCAGTGCAATGATAGGATTCAGATGCAGGACGTTTGGCATACATATTCCAATAGTATGTCAACATAAACATATGCAAATCTAGCATAGGCCATAGTTTCTATGCGCTTATTGAGTTTGATTCTCCTTCAGCGGTCAGTGGTTTCACAGGACTCTCGGTCCATGTAAAGCTGCCATTCAGATCCAGACCTGGATTTTGTCTTTAAATTATAGTGTAGTTTAAAATTTTGCAGCCTACATGAACTGGATGCTCTTGTGCTGGAATAACTGCATAGGACCTGATCACTGGCAGCCTTCCATTTGTGTTGCTTTCAGTGTGTGCAACCAGAGGCTTTCCCATACGTCGCTTCCTGAAGGACCTGCCGCCTTTCTGCTCTCTCCACAGATGGAGTTCTTTAGCTGACAATCCTCTAAAATCCAGCTTCTCTCCCTTTCTCTTTACAGCATGATTTCCTTCTTCCTGTGTGCATTTGGTGTTCTCTCTCTCCTCTCTTCTTATTGACAGTGGACGTTTCGTGTCTCCTCTATCTCCCTTGAGCTAGGCCTGTCCCCAGTCCTCTCGTGTGGCCACCCTGAACCTCTTATGCCACTTTACCACGTTTACTCTCTGCTTCCTTTTCACGTTTCAGGCCAATGGACATAATTTTTTACACACGGAACATGAAACTGCTGTGTCTCTACTGAAGAATTTCCAGAAAACTGTGGACTTGGTAATCTTGAGGGAGAGCACAAGCTAATTTTTTTGTTTGTTTTTTTTTACCGTACATAACTTCTTACATGTACAGAACTGAAATGTGTACAAGCTACTTGAGTCCATTTTTATCTTGGAACAGTAACATTTGCCAATTGCTGGACCAATGGCAAAATATTAGTGCCAAATGTACTATAGGTTACATGTCATGTTACACACCAATCAAAAGGACATGTTTAAATATTATGCCTATTTGACAGAAGATCATTTACTGTACATCTATCAGCCTGAGGCTGTAGATTGGTGCAGATGTGGATCTTTGTTCCTTTTTTTTGCTATTTTGTTTTTGAAGGTATTGCTTAATTTCTTATGCATTTCATTTAACTATGTATTTTT
Organism: Hyperopisus bebe; assembly: GCA_026777045.1. Taxonomy (NCBI): domain Eukaryota; kingdom Metazoa; phylum Chordata; class Actinopteri; order Osteoglossiformes; family Mormyridae; genus Hyperopisus; species Hyperopisus bebe. The sequence continues at coordinate 23,061,651 of JAODJW010000033.1, forward strand.
TTCATTTAGATGTCAGAGCATGAAAGCACACTGGCTGTTTTGGTAATTCATTCACCATAAACACTGCCTCAACTGTGTATATGCCTTCTGTAAATATGTATATATACATTGAAATGAAGAAATGAAAAGGTTCAGGTGACCCAAGTGGAGGGAGTGTATGTATGTATGTATGTATGCTGTTTGCTTTGAATTTAAGCCATTATTTGATTGCTATTTTTAGTGTCATTTTAAGACATTAAATATAATCTGTTCAATTTTAATACATTTTGAAAATACCTTTATAAACATTTCTAAATAGTTATACCACCAGTTCTTTTCCATTCCATTCCAGTTCTTTGCTTTATGTGGTTGAAGTGTAATATTTATGTTTAGTTTGTCAAATGTGTTTTTTGCAGTTTGTTTCCAAAAATCTGTGAAATGAAAGATTATCATAAAACATTGCTTTTATTTTCTTTGAATGGACAGGCCCAGATTTATGAGGGGTAATCAGTACGTGCTCAGTAATTGGACCTTATTTTCAAAAATGTTTGTGAAACTTGATTGCTACTGATGGTTGTTTCTGCACTGGAAAAGGCAAGTTGTTTTTGAGCATATCTAGTATTTTTTGTACCTTTGTTTTGTATATGTTCGATTAGGAAAGCCAGAATGCATATCTTTTGTTTCTAGAATCCAGACCTAACATGATCACTTATAGAAAGGATTCCACATTGTCACCATCAAAGCTATATACTCTGTTTACTCAAATAGCAGAAACCCATTTGCAGTTTAGATTCTTCCTGGTTACTTTTTGTTCTGTGTGAATACTGGTAACCTGGAATGTCATTTCACAGATGACCTGGATGTGCCATTTCACAAAACTTTTTAGATGTAAAAAAAATGAATCCAAACTTGAGAATATCACTGAGGACCTGGATTAAAAAAATGAATCATTGGTAACTAAAAATCCACGCAACAGATTTCTTCACACTCCAGATTGTGCTGCTGAGGACAGTCCAAGTGTCGATATTCACACATCCACTGAGATGTGAAACTGCTGTAATGTTCTTCTCTATACTGACGGATGATGGGTGACAGCAGGAGACTCATGAAAAACCCATAGCATTGCATGTACAGAGTTATAAATAGGTAGGCAGGTGCATAGAGCACATAATGTTCCACAGGTTTGGATATGACCGTAAGATCATATCAAATGGCACGTACATTAAACGGTCAACACGCTAATTAAAAGCAGAAATAGTCAAGCAGAACTTTTACAATCATTCCAGAACAAGAAAAGTAAAATGGAATTTTATAATTTCACATGTATTATTTAAATTTGTATTACATCTTTTAATCCTACCAAGATTTACTGAAATTATGTCGTGCTGCTAGTAATTTTTTGTACATTTTAAACTATTTACAAATAAGTTTTTGTTTCTTTAAAAAAACACCCACATTGCTTCTTGTCATTGTACTGAATTGATTTCCATTGTAATCTCTGTAGCATGCTTTCACATGCTTTACTTATTAAAATGTGGCTTTTTGTCTTTTTAAGTAGACATGCTAAAGGTTTTTTTTTTCTTGGAAAAATAGTTTTTAAAATGTGACAATTTGTGCCATAGTCTCTTTATCGATGGTTTATCACTGATGAAACCCAGAAAATGTTCCATATTTTAAATGTATACAAATGTAGCATTTAAGGTGACATCACACAGAACGGAACACGCTAAACCTGTAGTACTAGAGAGAGTAGTGTAGTCCTAGCTATGGAAAGCTACCACTGGATAAATTAACAATGCTTAATTTAAAGGGTTGAGTCATGAACCTGAATAAAGTTTAATTCAAATTTTTTTTTACTAAACATTTTCAGGTTATTTGTAATATACTGATATATTTAGCTTTGCTCAGATTTCTATAACTGTATGGAAAAAGGAATTCAGGATATGGGGAAGCTGTAGTATTTAACTTGTAAAATTGATTTCTACAGTAATTGTGAATTTGTGTTATACAAAAATATATATATGTACATGAATATAAAAATGGTCATTTTTGTATGTGTTTACAATACAATTACATATATAAAAAGCAAATATATGGTACTTTTCGGTCTAATTGCAGTATTAATGTAAATAACTGTGAATGAAAACATTTTAATTTATTCATATAGATTGTGAATGTATACCAAGCTTTCGCAGTATGATGACTTATTGGATTTGAATGCTGCTTCATTTTTTGTGCAAGAAAGTAATTTTAACAGAAAAAAATGTTTAGTTGGAGAGGTTTAGTGAGAATTATCCTGTTTATTGATTTGCACATGCAAGTTTAAACCTTCCAGTTTTATTTCTGTATTGACACAAATATGTAATTGGTAAAGCATATATATTCTGTGTCTAGAATGCATTTTGCAGAAGCTATCTGTATATACCCAAGAAATTGTTATAAAATTATGGAGGAAAAAAAACTAAAAATGCTGTGAAGAAAATACCAGAGCCATTTTTCGGCTTTGGAAATACAGTACAATTTTTTCAGTATTTAAGAAGTGTTTTGAATAATGTATGAAAGTCTATTGTACAAATAATAAAAACATTTTATTGTAAAGGTCTTGTTTTTATATAAACCAAAGCATCAGGAATAAATTTTTTTGTGCGTTTTTAATCACAGGAACAGTGAGGTCTTCAGCTACTTGCCATTCTCGAAAGCTCTAAGATGCTATTGAATTTAAGTGGATCAGTTGAAATTCTTATCTACAGGATGTCTGATGTCCTTCCAACCAAGAGCTGACGATTATGCAATAAACAAAAGTATTTTTATGTGGAAACAGTGAAAAATGACTGATATACTTTGTGGTTGTGAACCATTATAAGTGCACCAGTACATATTATAGCATTGCTCTGGTGGCTGTGGACCCAAACTAAGTCCTTAGCAGAGAATATTTTAAGACATATTGGAGAATTATCTTAGGAAGAACAGACCCACATTCGCAAGCATAATTTTTATTTTATCTTCATATGCCAGAACAAGCAGGCAACACTACAATATAAACATTCACAAACATATATAGGCAGTGGTAGTTTTAATCCCCTGCAAACATTCAAACACTGCTGTCAGATTGTTCAGGATGTTTGAAGATTTTGCCTATTTTATAAAACCACTTCATCCTCACAAAGTCACCTTGGCATTGGCAGTATTTTGTCTGTCTAAAAGTTGGCTAGTCCATTTCAGGCGAGTAAAAAGAAATGGGCGAGATACTGTAAGTTCAGTGTGAAATTATAGAAAAAGTACTTACTTGCCATCAAACAGGCCACGGTAGTGCAATGAAGATTATATTCATAGAAAATCTGGACCATGTACAAGACTCATCACAATTGAATTCTGACTATAATAATAGTCATTTAAAATATGAATATTGGTTACAAAGAAAAGAGTCTCTCTCTCGCCTGTTTTAGCAAAGGGAAACGTGGAGCCTGGGCACAGGAATAAGTGCGGAAAAGGGGCTGTCTGGTCCCAGGGATGACTGCAAATCTTCTGGGGTCAAAAACATTTGAAAGATTTTTCATCTTAAGCACAGAACAAAGTTTGTGTGTCGCTCTCCCTAATTTGGATGAAGTGGTGGTTCTGATACCGCGGAACTCTAAGAAGGAATTCTGCTTCTGAGGTACTCCAGGAGAGAGTCTGTCCCTTTGGCCACGATCGCAGCCCTGGGATGGCGGAAGGGATTCCCATCAAGCATCAGGGCCCTGTGGTGGGATTTAAACAGACAGAAATAGTCAAACAGGAGAGCAAAATCCCTCTAACACAGTAGGGATATATGATGTTATACACAGTGAGAGGTATGGTTTAACCATTTAAACATTAAATATTCTTACAAATCCTCCTCAAATTACTCCTACAGAGACAGATTTAGAGTGACCCTCCCTGACACCATACATAAACCCCATTAATTCCCATTTTCCGCCACACTGCTAGGCGAGACAGTAACAGCAGAGACCAGTCGGTAACAGAAAACCTACACCAAGCACAGCCAGCAACACCAAAACAGTCTCTATGCCACAGTAACCAAATGTACCTCACAACTAAAAGGGACAAACTTGTGTTTGACACAAAGCCAGCGGTGGAAAAAGTACTCCGTTTTTATACTCAAGGAAAAAGTACAGATGCATACTAAAATGTTACTCAAGTAATAGTAAAAGTAAGCCCGTAAAATACTACCCAAGTAATACAAATTTTTCTTACTATGCTTTTAATTTCACTCAGGACTGGTTTGAATACAGCATTGTGAGTTACAGTGCAGCACAATAAGGAAAAGTCACAAGACAAAATTATATTTTCTTTTTAATTCAGTAAAAGCAGGGAAACTTGCCAAGCTTAACAGTGATTAGAGGAATGACTTTTATTCTGTGGAAAACAAAACATTATTCTACAGGCCAGATTTAACCAACTACAAACATTTTGCAGGCTGGTACTTTTGAGCAGTGGTGCTGGAAGAAGTTTGAATTTGGGGTGGGGGGATGCAGTGTATATTGTAACATCACATTGCATGCACATGCATGGATACACATGCAATAGTCAGATTGAGCTGAATAAAACCATCGTCCAATGCAATTATCACCATTATTTCAGTTGTAGTTCTAGTGCTTCTAACTTAGAAAATTGTGTCAATCTTGAAAGCAACTTTGTTACCTTACACCTACTTTGTTACATTACACCTCTGCACAAAGCAGATGATTATTCCCTTAAACACATTTGTGCTATTTTTCCGGAGTTTTGCATCTCTCCCCATACACTTCATAATGCAAACAGGGCATACACAATAGTAACACAATAATGCGATTTTCACATATTCATTTTTATGCTCCTGCTCTTGCTCCTGCGGTTTTCCACTTCAGGTCAAAGATTACACTACATCAGGAGAATTGGTTAATACTTTTGGTGCAGCCTTGCAGTATCATGTAGACAGACAGCTCTTCTTACCTCAGGCTGGTACAGTTGCCCAGCTCCGGAGGAACATGCAGGATGTCATTGTTCTGCAGATCTAGGGTGGATAGCCTTTCCAGATCCTTCAACTTTATGGGGTCAATGCTGCCTACTTGATTGTTGCTGATTAAAATTGTCTCGAGAGTGGGAAGCCGGTACAGCACCTCTGGGAAGACCTTAAACCTGCAGCATGATCAGGTATCCAAGGTCAGGCATTTTCACAGTCAGCATGACCCATATCAGCACTGTGTTATATACGTACCTATTGAAAGATAAAATTACACTCCTGAGTTTAGTTAAGGATTCCAGCTCCTCAGGCAGGGATTCCAAAAGGTTGTTTCTAAAGTGATGAAAATGGTAAGGAGATTTATTCTATTACCGGTACTTCAGAGCAATCAGGAAAAAAAACTTTTCTGTAATAATACTAGATGTAAACACTTATAAATGGTGTCATGTTCTGTTTCACATGCATCTTGTTTTCAGATTCTTGTGTAATTTACACGTTATCACCATATATCCTCCAGTCTGTAATTTACACATTATCACCATATATCATCCAGTCTGTTTATCTTCAATTTACATGGTGCGAGTCAACACAAATTGCACAGTCATGCCATTCTTGTTCATTATGCAAAAAGTGAAAAACTGTTTAAAATGTCAAATTTGAAATATGCATGTTTCTAGGAAAATTGGGGAAAGCTGGGAACCCCCAGAGCTGAAAGTGGGATATTAATAGCAACTAGGCTGCCTGAGGTCCTTTCTGAATAAACAAGCATGAAAAACTTCTTCTATGAGTACTTATAAAGACGTGAATGCTAAAGTGCTCACCTGAAATCTATGTGCACCAAGCCCTGCAGCATGCAGAATTCCACTGGGATGCTGGTCAGCTTGTTGAACCCTAGGTTAATGTCAGTAACTGTGTCCTTCAGCTCCATGATCCTTGGAATCAATAGAAGCATTTAGCATGGTACTGTTCTGCTCCAGTGAAAAATCATTAAGAGCATTTTAAGAGGTGTTAGCCTTAAGCTAAACAGGAAACAAAGGCGGTAACAAATCTGTGAATCAAACGGTTAAAAACAAATACTGGGTTTTACAATTCAAATTACAGTCATTAAAGATACCATCCTTGCCTTAAAACTGAGATACACTTAGCCCCATACCAGAAGTGGAACATTCTGGTCCAGAAAGTACAGATTGAGACCAAGATTTTGTTTCAACCAACTAGTTGAGTATAAAGAGTTAGTCACAGAGTACTGAACTAGTTAGTTGAAACAAATCTTTGGTCTGGATTTGACCTATTTGGATCTGAACTTTCCACCTCTGCCCAGTACACAATACATAATCCCTGTTCCCTACCAGGAGTATTTAGGGCTACAGACTTGAATTTCTTAAAATCCTCCAAGTCTTGCGACTAAAAAGTCTAACAAAAGCAACGTCAGTTCATTGCTTAAAGGGAGAAGAGCAGTTTAACAACAAAATGTGAGGGGAAAAGGCTGTGATTTAAAGGCAGCGCATCAACAAACTGCAAAATAATGGTCTTGAATCTCATACTAAAGGATCTTGACTAACTAAGCGCATTACTGAACACAGAGTGTGTTCAGAGTGGTGGGTTTCTGTATTATTAACATTTGTCCACTGGGGGCAACATCTGAATAGGAAGCCAAGTACCTGGCTGGCAATGCACACAGCTGATTCCTGCTGAAATTCACACTGGAAATGGGATCCTTTCCAACTGCGTCAAACACCTCATCAGGAACTGAAGCTTCCTGCTTCTCGCTATAAACAATGTCAGTTCATCAACAAAATGTGACTCATTAAAACTCTTCTCACACCCCTCTGTGAGGAGATAATTACTCAGAGACGAGAAAAAGCTGATTTTTTTTTTTTTTTTGTTGGGGAAAAAATACTCATTGTGCTTCCAGTTAAATTAAACATTTCTTGCAAACACAGAAGTGAAGGTGAATCTGCACTTGGCTGATTTATTGTACCTGTAGTTCAATGTCTTCAGTGTCTTTATGGCATGAACGTTGACCTTCGCTTGACTTGGAAGTGTCATTGCAGTTTGTGGGGTATCTTGGGGATTTCCATCTGGCTGTTCTAATATGCATAATATAATCATTTACATATTTTACTTATTATTTTGCATGTATAATCAGACCCAATGAAGCCGTAAGAAAAGCAGAACTCCAAGACAACTTGTGAATAAATAGATATCCAGTTACACCAGAATAGACCTGCTGTTCAGCAATAAACTAACAAAATTATTTAATGAATAAATAAAAGAAATGCTGGGTGAAGCATTCAGCTAAGAGATAAAGTATTAAATAACGTTACAGGGATATACGTGTAGTTTTTTCCAGTTAAATGATTTTTATTTTTAAATGTGCTACATAGAAATAGCTGAATAGCTTAATGGATGCATCACCGTACCTTGAACACGACTCCTCAGGTATTTTAGGAGCTCTTGAGTGCCTTTCTGAAAGGCAAAGCGTCTGTGACATCAGCTGCCCATGCCCAAATTTTCATGAGTGTAAATATACTTAAAGTATAATTACTGCAAACAAAAAAGGTCCTACTTCTACATAAGATATAACTTGGTAGACAATTAGATGTGAATCGTTGCCTTTACTGACCGTTAGCAGATCTCTGCGAATGGTTCTCAGGGGGTTGCCTTCCAGAGACAGGAACTTCAGCTTGGTCATGTTGCCAAGGGCATATGGCAGGCTGACTCGGGCAAGACGAAGAGGAAAACCAACACTCAGCACAGGGAGTCAATGAGAAGAAAATCAATGTTTCTCTATGCATGAAAAAGGTCAAACAATAAAAACCAGACGACCATAACAATAATTGTTTCACATTTAGAATACAGAGTTATTACTACATTTCAGTTTAGCTAAAAGACAGCATTGACAGTGATGGCTGCACTGCTCCTTGATCGTCCACACAGTGTGTACTTGTGTTCTGGGAGACTCTGGCCTGCACACCTGCTGATGTCATTGTTGGAGATATCCAGGCGCTCCAGACCTTCCAGCAAGGTGACCTCATCAGGCAGGCTCTTCACCTTATTGTCCCGCAGCTCCAGGACGCCAAGAGAGGTCAGGTGCTTCAGCTGCTGAGCCTCCACAGACTCTATCTGGTTGTTGCCGACATGCAGCTCCTGGGCAAACAGTGGAATAACATAAAAAATCCAACAGATGTAGGTTTCAGTTTTACATACAGCTTCGATCAATATCTAAGGGCGTCATCACATCAAACATACTGTGTCAGAGACCTTGACTATGCTAACCCTACTGACATTGCTAAAAAGGTTTTCAATAAGACTGGACATGTGGCTCAAAAAGCAGCTAGAAAGGGACAAGTGGAATAAGCGGACACGCGAGCAGTATGAGTAACGGCGTCTGCAGGCACACCTTCAGCATCTTGCAGGACGAGAGTTCGGGAAGCACACGCAGCTTGTTGTGCCTCAAGTAGAGCTGCTCCAGAGATGTCATGTGAGCCAAGACCGGCGGGACGTTCTCCAGATGATTGCGGGTGCAGTCCAGGAGCTTTAGATCTATGCAACACGCCACCTTTCACAAACCGGGCAATACAAGGCAAGCATCCTCCAAAATAACATTAACATGCAGCCGGACGCCCACATGAAAGAATACAAAACACAACACTTACTTTCCCATATGAAACAAACATGGATTCATGTGTGACCTAAAACGGTGAAACCTAATAAAAACAGACTTTCGTGACAGTTTTTCTATCTTTCTAGTGCTTATCTACTTCTTTGTCATGACTGTCTAAATTCAACCTGCGTCACTGTTTATTGGTCAGTCTGTTCAAAAACAATAATTAGCATGGCAGATACTGCCCGGATGCAGTGTTATTACACACTGCAGTGCTGCACTGCGAGGACTTACTGGTCATGCCGCTGATCCCAAGAGGAAGGTTCTTCAGCTTGTTGTGGGAGAGGTTGAGTTTCACAAGGATACTGAGGCCTCCTAAACTGTCAGGCACCTCTGTCAGCTGGTTCCCAGAGAGATCCTTCCACCCCCCACAGGAGAAATGTTCATTAGAACAAATTCCCTTCAAGCATCCCTTTACGAGGCAATTTCTGCCTATTTCAAGACAGAAATGAACCTTAAATTAACCTTGGCATCACTCAAACCGGAGATTTTACATGAAGCAATCTATCCATAAGATAGATCTGAAGATTTCGTTTTGACACTTGTTCTAAGAACTGTCAACCGTAATTAAGCCTCAGTCTTCTCATAATGGTAGCCAAATTTACTTCTTCCACTGTCAATTAATAGTCATTGGACAAAATGTTAAAACTATCGAACTGTCTCTAAAGGAAAATAAAACCTTTATCCACTACACTAACATTGCATATTCTCTGATAATTTCACACATGAATAACACATATTCATCCAAATTTTTGTTTTTAATGTTGGTCAGTAATATATCTTGTAACTATCATTTTGGACAGTAAAATTTGACATTAAGTGGGCGCTGCTGCACAGCCCACACCAACGTTCCATCTGGGTGAGGGGAATCTCTGCACTCAGTGAGACTCACCAACTCGTCTAAATTAGCCAGCCGCCCAACTCCTTGTGGAAGCACCTCCAGGACGTTCTGCTGCAGCTGCAGACTACGGAGGTTCGTCAGGCTCCATAGCTGCTCTGGCAATTCCCTCAGCTTATTATGGCTGAAGAGAGAACAGAATGACAGAGGACATTATGAGTTAGGGACCAACACAAGAAGCCATGAAATGTGAAGCCTTTCCCTTTGGACTGCTGTGTGTGTCATCTATTGCACATGACAAATACACTTGCAATAAAAATGGGAAACAGGAAACCAGTTTATCTATTAAAGTAACAAACCACACAAGCTATATCCTTCAAATATATATCTATTTTTAACAGACAAAAATATTTCAGACAAAACATTACTTATGTATTGCAATGGATAAAAGTTTAAAGTTGAATTAAATATAACACCCTATTTTTTAAGTTTTAAGCCCCACAGTATTATGTCAGAAAAGAAATACCTTAAATTTAGTTTCTGAAGTTGTTGCAGCTCTCCGATAGTTTTGGGAAGGCTGGTGAGTTGATTGTCATGGACCTTAGTGAAATTGTAAAAACTGACAATATGAAACTGAACACAATACACAAGTATTTTAAAGCTACATTTTAAGGTAAATTTCTGATTTGGTCCAAGCAGTTTAAGATAAGTAAGGCAGCCTTTAGGTTATTTTAGGTTACTAACATCTGGTGTTAAACCAGGGGTGGCCAATCTTATCCAGAAATGGCCGTTGATTATCCAGGTTTTCACCGCATTTCGGTAATTAGATTATTAATCAGACGAGTTCTCACACCTGGGTTTGAACAGCTGACCTAAAGGTGGTCCCAAAAACCTACATACACACCGGCCCTCTGCGGATGAGACTGGCCACCCCTGCCTAAATCCAGTGGTTCCCAGAGGTATTGCGGCGCAGGGGGGGGGGCACCAATAGGATAGCCTCAGGGGCATGTGCCACCCTAAAATAATCTCTTCACAGACTGGACGATTAAACAAATAAA
>JAODJW010000033.1:23085686-23112239 GCA_026777045.1 Hyperopisus bebe
GCTTCAAAAACTAGATTGCTTGAATGGTGTTTTCTATACTTAAGGCATGTCCATGAAATACTGGGCATCAATATGCCTGTATTGGTCAAAATGTGTGTTAATTCTAGGCTCTGTTTTACATATGTCCTTCAGGATGTTATCTGCCGTCAAACCTGACATTTTACTTAATTTTTCCCCCATTACAGGTTGAATCACATGGCCTCAGGAATGAATCTGAACCCAGGTCTGAAGGCTGATTCCTCCAGCAAAGAGATCGAAGAGGCCATGAAACGGGTCAGAGAAGCACAATCTTTGATCTCTGCTGCGATCGAACCTGGAAGTGAGTGCCATTCTGGGAGATCATGGTTACAGTCTTGCAACGCCATGACTATCTTGTGCCATTGTTTGTGAGCCTAACAGCTGCTCTTTTCAGACAAGAAAGATGATAAGCGGAAGCACTCGCGCTCCAGGTCAAGGTCAAGGCGGAGGAGGTCTCGTTCTCGGTCACGGCACAGGTGAAGATGGACTTAAAATTGTGAAGGGCTAGAAATTTTAGTGAACTTTGAAATTAAAATTGTCAGCTTTTCAGGCCTCGTAATTGACAAACAGTTATAATATTCAATATCTGTGTACAGGAGATCAAAGAGCAGGTCAAGGAGGAGGTCACACTCAAGGAGTAGAAGGCGTTCTAAGAGTCCCCGGAGGAGAAAATCTCACTCAAAGGAGAGAGGCAGGCGTTCTCGTAGCAAGTCCAGGTATGAGCCTCCCTCTCCTGCTGCCTTGCCTGGACCTCCTTGGTTTTGTTTTGATGAACACAGTCCACAAATAAACACTTATATAAATTTTGTCTTGTTTCTTAAAAAGAGTAGAACTAACTCTAACATTACTTTAGTAAATTGGCAATCAAAATTCTTAAATGGATAAGTTCTAGGGGTACTGAAGTGCAAATGAGGAATTTAACATGAAAAAATGGAAGTATGACATCCTTGCATTGATTTGAAGCAGTTAAACTTGCTGCTTTTGAAGGTTGATTTTGAGTTGCTATACATGTGTAACCGAAGCAGTTTGCTCGTTTCATTTTTTAACGTATATGTTTTCACTAGTCAATTCTTCATTTTTTTTTAAGCACTGACTGCATTTACTTAATTCCTCAATGGCCAGGGATGGTTTTGGTGTTTTCTCATGATTTTAGTTGCTTTTACATGGTTGATTTTCTGCTGGGGTTCTGGGTTGATGAGCTTTTTTTTAATATTCTGTTGAATCCTAGGGATCGAAAAAAGGAAGAGAAGGTTAAGAAGCGGTCAAAAACTCCCCCGAAGAGTTATAGTACCACTCGGCGATCCAGGAGCATCAGCCGGTAAGTGTTGGCATGAGTGCCCCCTTCTGCAGGTGTGGTGCTGACTGAGGCTCCAGCTGATATTTCCTGGGCACAGCCACTAAGCAGCCATCTCTCTACATGCAGTAGGCGTAGGCGAAGCCGCACCACCAGCCGGTCGCCAAAGAAGTCAAGATCTCCAAAGAGGAAGCTCTCCAGGTCCCCCTCTCCAAGAAGGTACTCTTTGCTTATGAATCTGAGTATTGGATTGTATGCGGAGGTAGAAGGCATCACGACAGTGACTTACATTAACTTGACTACTGTTTTGTATGTGCAGCACCTGTTTAATGTGGCTGTAACAAAGGATACATTCCTCACCTTGTCTGTTTTGTGATCTGCAGACACAAGAAGGAAAAGAAGAAGGACAAGGACAGAGAAAAGGAGAGAGACAGGGATCGTGAGAGAAAGGAGGAAAAAGACAGGAGCCGCGGGGAAAGAGAACGGTCTACCAGCAAAAAGAAGAAAAACAAAGATAAAGAGAAAGAACGGGAAAAGAAGTCTGACAGTGAGAAAGGGGACGTTAAGGTATGTCTAGTGCTGTGAAACGGTTACTTTGGTTTTTGCATACGAGTTCTGTTGGACCAGCTACTATGACTGTTAAATGAGGAGGTGACCTTTTCCCCCAAACCATTTTTGCATAAATATGTATTTGAGACAAGATATATGAGCAGCATGTAATTTTTAAGATGACACACTGCATTTACCTTTCCTATAGTTATATAATTTACACAATTTAATTGTTCAGTGTTCTGTCAGAAACCATATTCAGATTTATCCTCATGGACCTAATCATAGTTTCAAATGGAAAGACCTATTTTGGGGCTGTGGATAATCAGCATTATAAAGATTATATGGCTGGCAAAACTAGTGAATTTGTCAGAATAACTGCATTTGTACCGCAAAATGATGGTTTTCCATTGCTCTATATGATGTGATCCGTACCCTGCTGACATGGCCCTGCTTGTTAGCAGGGCCGAAAGTCTGACCAAACAGAGCTGGTTAGTCGAAATACTTGGAATGGCTGAACGGAATGGATTCGCAATGCAAATTTATGCAAGTTAATGCTAATTCTGCTAGCATTTCATGCTAACATAACATGGACATTCTCCCAGATGGGCTAGTGGAAATTAGTACCCTATGTGAACCAACAGTTAATAAGTGTCTCTTTTTGGTTTTATGTCACTGTCGCTACCCAGACCTTGTTGTGGAAAACAAAGCGAAGTGGGACTGTGCTGTAACTAGTCTCTTTGCGGTACTGCTTGGATAGGGCTCTGTTCCTGCATGGCAGTAGAAAAATGCCATTAAGTTCAACTAAATTTGTTCCACCCCCCCCCACCCCCTCCCATTATCAGGCTCCTTTGGTTCATTTCCATCTTATCAGTTAAGCCAAGTTTTCTCCTCACTAGGCATAACACTTTCTCCAGCCCAGTTTCTGAAGCATCATGTATATTTAGCAATGCTGCCAACAGAGCAGACCGAAGTTATCCAAGTTGTTTTGGTTTTTGATATTTGGTGTTCTGTAAACACACTCAGTCCATGATTGTGTTTAAATGAATCAGACTTCAACTGCAATGCTGCTTAATGTTTAATTTCTCCAGGTAACCAGGGACTATGATGAAGAAGAACAAGGGTATGACAGTGAAAAAGAGAGGGAGGAAAAGCGAGATTCTGACCTGGCGTCATCTCCACACCTCAAAGAGTCAGTGGAGACTGCTGGGGAGGCGGTGAAGGAGCCTAAAGTCAATGGTGATGATCACCACGAGGAGGACATGGACATGAGTGAATGAAGGCGTACCCCACAGTTCAGCTTCAGGGCCACCCCATCATTATTCATGTATTCCTATCATTTGCGTTTTCTGTTCTTTTTAAAAGCAACAACTGATATGCTTAACAACCCAAAAGCTGTCAGGTGAATTGAATAGCAGTCTTAAATTTAGATGTATAGTTTTTTAATATTTTAATACAATTTCCATCCTTTCTGTAAGACAGTGTAGGATTAGTGGGTTTATTTCTCAGAAGGTGGAATTACTTGTGCATGTTAAATTTTCTTTTTGGTTCTAATCCATATTTGTAAACGATATACAATAAAAACGGCATTATTAACAGGTTTGATTTTGTTAAATCAAGAGCCTGTTCATTAAAATAAGCCTTGGTCTCCATGCACAGTTTTTTTTTTTTTTTATGGGGGGGATGGGGGGGCTTCATTTATTCCTGCACTATACCAACATGAAATACTGTCCTCCCAATGACTTGTGTATATTAAAATATTTCATAATGAGGATTTTGGTTGTTGAAGTAGATTAGATTGAACTTAATTTCTGTTTGGAAACCATTCTTTCTACAGCTGTTTAATGCAGTTTGACTGTGGAAATATACCCTCAATCCAGACCTGTTCTGTATCAAGTCTTGTGATTTAATAGTTATACCCGTTCCCACTGAAATACTCTATGTAAACTGGGTTGAAGCCTGTGCGTGAATTAGACCACACTGTCAGTATATAATTTGTAACATTACATCAGTGAAGATCTTTGATAATAAAAGTTGATGGGAAAATACTTACCCTTTTGGTCTTTAAGAGTAATATTAGTGTCCTAGAATCCAAGAAAAGCCAGTATTACCCAATACAAATCATCTTTTCTGTGTCATTTGCCATTTGTTAGGGACAATACCTGTATCATGGCTTCTTTGTGTTAAGCCACTCAAAATCCACATGCCATCCTAATTGTGCAATAATTCACTGAGAAATATTACTTTGTCTATTTGTAACCAATGATGCATGTAACAGCTGGAGTTTGCTCTGATGACGTAATCATGCATTGTGACAAATGTATTTTGAATTTAAATGTCATGAGAATTTCAGCATCTAATGCTGTAAGTCCACTATTTTTCTGGCTTTGAGTACTTGTATCTAACCTGAAGTTCACTTCGTTAGGACTGAGGAAACTTAACATCTGTATGGTTCATAAACATACACCTACCAGGCAGCTGGTATTTACTAAGCAAAAGTCAGCTGAAACTTGCCAATTTTCTCAAAAAAAAAAAAACTGCCATAGGTGGGAGTGTCTTTTCAGGTGATTTTCATTCTGGCTTTAAAGAAGAAATAAAGCAACATACACATTTCTCCAGTTTTACCCACATCCACTAATATTCTGTATGATTTACCTCCAATGTAGTTGGCACACCATCATGTTGCATGGCGACAGCAGAACAGAATGAGGATTTTATTTGGGTTCAGGTTTTATATTACGGTGGCGAGAAACTAAAAAGGCAGCAGTTTTGCATTCGGCACCTGGAAAAAATGAGCCATCGGGTCTTGGGAAAGCCTTCGACTGGGATCCGACAGCTAGGTCTAGGGCCACAGGACCAAAGAAGTTATTGTAATCAGGTACATATGATTTTAGGTCCCTGTAAACAAATATAAAAAACAAATCTAATTGCCTTCCTGTAACGATGGGATTGTCACAACATACTGGGTGCAGTAACATTGTTTAAAAGGATGGTGGCATCACAGTATCAGTAATACACCTCTGAACAAGCGGAACATTTGCTATGATCCTTGAAATAAATGCCTCATGGGGTGATGTATGATTTTAACATGGACCTTATGGCACCAAATGAACTGATGCTAAAATGCTATGCTAAAAAAACATGCTAATGCTAAAAAAAAAAAAGCTCATAAAATGTTTTCATTTAACAATGATTAAAAGATACTCTCAGGTCTCTCTACAAAGGTAATAACAAAAAACTACATATTAAAATTATGTTTAGAAAAACCTGGCATTTTTTTCACCCCCGACCTATGCCAGTGTATTCATTGATCATACTGAAATGATCTATGAACTGATATTTAACAGAGCTATTAAACTGAATTGAAATGGTACATAATACTAAAGCTGGGCAATTACTTGAATTTTAATTTCAATTACAATTTTGGTTTCCAAAGATTATCAATATAAAATCATTGATATACAAATATTGTGCCGCATTTCGTTTCAGGGTCATGCTCCTGTTTTGTCTTGTTATAAATCCAGCCACCCCTTTCCAGCCCCATTTTATTTATTTCTCAGTTGAATTACATTTAGAATTCAAGGAAATCCACTTTTAAAAAAGAGAAGTTTATAAAAGGTATAATAAATGCATATTTCCAAAGTCACTGAGTAACCATGATAATTGTGATTATAATTTTTGCCACAGCGCCTCGTGCCTGTAGCTTCCGGGATAGACTCCATACCCCCTGCGACCCAGAAGGATAAGCGGTTTGGAAAATGGATGGGTGGATGGATTTTTGCCATAATCGTGCAGCACGAATGTCATTTTTAATCTATAATTATGTTATCTTCTTAACAGGTTACTGCAGGAAAAACCTACGGATTTCAAATGTCAAAGTGAATTGCTTTTTGAACGAATACTACCTCACCAATACAGCACGAACCTCAAAACAACTTGCATGAGCTACACTTCATTCTATACCCATATACCCACAATGTATTTCACTACCAGAACGAATAAAATCTAAGTACAATTTCCCTGTTCAAGGATTAACAAAGGTGACAGATCATTGTGGCAACTATCCCAAAAATCAATTATTGCAGGATTATTAATACTAATGTAATGATAATGTCTATCCATTAACATGATGGCTCAGTGGGTAGCGCTGATGTCTTGCGTCTCCAGCGTTGGGAGTGTGAATCTTGCTTGTGCTTTTTCTCCCTCTGGAAGTCATGTGAGTTAGGAGTCTGTTAAAGTGCGTGTGGGCTGTGCAATCGCCTGACTTCTCATGCTGCATATCCTCTAAAGCAGTGTTTCTCAACCCAGTTCTAGGACAACCCCAGACAGTCCATATTTTTGCTCCCTCCAAGCCCCCAGCCTATAAGGAACACCAAATACCTGGTACAGGTGCGCTGGGAGCTTAGAGGAAGCAAAAACGTGGACTGTCTGAGGTTCCCTGAGGACTGGGCTGGGAAACACTGCTCTAAAGACCACCATCACCCTGCCCAGGTTGAGCCTCTGGAAGCCGACGGATGAAGGAATCACAGTCTTAATATGTGTATATTTTATTTGAGTACAGTTTTCATATGAAAATAGTGTGTCGGGCTTATACAATGCTCTTGCTGTACAATCTCCATGTAGGTACAAGTATACTTGAAAGTGTGTGTTTAAAGTCCTAAAAGCTGAAGCAATGGTAGAAAGAAATAAAACAAACCACCAAGCACAGAGACTGCAAGATAAATTACATGGCTTATTAGTATAAAAAAAAATAGCCTGGGAAACATGCCACACTATCCAGTAGTGAGGTCTGGAAGCATACAATGGTGCCGTCTCATATTTCTGGTCATATTTTTAGGCCAACGTGTAATTAAAAAAACATAATGTAATATAATTAAAAATTAAAATAAAAGCATTCTGACATGAATACTGCTAGTGCTTTATTAAACAAGATTATATCAAGTTTCCAAAGCACACAGCAAAAATAAATTAATACCAACATCAAGGAGTCCTGACGAGCTAACAGGTTCCTCTCGATTTAGCAGTCTTACTGGAAACTAAATTTGTTATCATTTATTATTAATGATGTTAAAAAAAAACAGTGCCCTGGCATAAACAAAACCTGACAGCCTGTCAAGATTATTGACCACAAAGTGCAAAGGGATCATGAATCTGCTGTTCAGGGCTAGTTTCAAGGTCATTTAATGGCGGTTGCATGTATGATGATGACTATGTCTGGATTAAACTTTATGTTTATTAACTTCACCTTAATTTAACATTAGACATGTTAAATTACAGTTCCAGAGGTTTCCACTCACGTTTCCACACTGTATGAGATGATTTATATACCGACCTGATCATTTTGATGGTTTTAAGACGTTTGTACACGTGTGTTCGGAGGTTTTCAGAAGTTCCTGCAGTTGGTACTGTTCTCTCTGGGAGATAAACAGCAGCGTGTTCTGCATGTTAATGAAGTTCATTCAGGTCCGTTCAGCCACAGCGGAGACTCAGCCAAAAGGTCCACGCGGTATGTAGTGTACAGAAGGGTGAGCCATAGCGGCGATGTAGCAGCTTCCTGCGTCAGCTCTGCCCGCACCCACATCAGCACTTTTCGTGAATAAAGTTCAGTAGCCAATCCGGTAAAAAGCAGCATGCCTCCATTAGCCCTCTCACACACTCAGATACAACAATGAAGTGAAAGACACTTAAAAACAGAAGTATTTACACCTTGTACGTGGAAATGCCTGTAAAAATCTCAATGTACATTGTACTTATTTTAAATTTTCCGTGTTATTTCCGAATCACACCTTTCTGCTTTGAAAACCCACATGCCTTGTCTGTCTCAAGTGGTACTGTATTGCTTAAATACAGCTCAGAAACCTAAAGTGGGGGGGGGAAAAGCTTGATTTACACTACCATTTTTTCTGAAACTCAGAGAGATCCAGATGGCTTTGTTGTACAGTCGTGTCAACATTTTTTCTTTCTTTTTTTTTTTTTTTTTTTTAAAGTATATACCCAATAGAATAAAAACTGGCACAGACAAGTGACCCCCTTCCAACTGAACGAAGCTCAGCAAAGTGCTTATTTAAAGTAGTGCATGTGGATGCTACTTTAATTCAGTGAAGCTTCTGGAAACTTCTGACGGTACACATAACACAACCTTAAAAACCAGACATAAGAACAGTACCATTTTTCTTACACAAACCACTCAGTGCCGCAATACAGGTTCATCCAACACAATCCCTGTAACATTACATACAGCGTTTAAAAAATTTCAGCAAACCCCTCTGGGTGTGTCATTACCCCTGTAAGAGTGTTGCCTTTTTATTTACTGATTTATACACGGTTCATACTGGTGTTAGGGTGCCCCCCCCCCGACGTTACTTGAAAGAGGTTAAAGGTCAGGGAAGCGACTAGGGTCCTCTTTGTAGTCGTTGGGGATGTTGAAAATGGATTCTTCAAAGTCATCGTACCGAAACTCCTGAAATGTTACAGTTGCTGTGATGGTCGGAAACACAGGGATGTCTGGATAGAAGGAACACAGGATGATTTCAGCATTAAACATGATACTGGGCATTCCTTTATAATGTGGGTCTGCAACACGCAAATCCCAGGTATTATTACACCAACTGGCCAGTTTGGTGCCGTCTCCCATAAGAATCGAGAGTCTTTGTTAGCTACTTTTGACAGTAGCTATTGTTCTTCTGGTCATGCTTGAAGCAAATGCCACCAAATGACTGGCCACCAAATAATTTCTTTTATAAATTTTTTTAATCTTTAATACATAAAGCAGTTCTTAAGCAGTAACAGGCATAATTTTCCATGTCAAGTGTGACTAATACAGTTGAACCCGGTTATGTCACCGGCTTAGGGGGTTGCCAAAAAGCGTTGAGATAACCGATGATCGAGATAACCGAAAACCAATATGGCAGCAATATACTAACATGTGCTTGAAATGTATTTATGTGCGTTAATAACTGAGAATGTACATGCACGGGTTTTTGGTGCTGTTTGACACAACAGTGTTGCCGCGATTTGTTTGCTAACAAAATGTTGGCTAAAATGTTGGCTAACAAAAGGCATATGTGCACCAACTAACAGCAGAGATTTACCACTATACAATAAAAACCACCGTTGATTCTCGATACAAACCTTTAATTACATTCTCCAACACTGTAAACACAAAGATCGCTCACAAAATCACAAAAAACCTGCGGGGTGTACTGTAGTTCATTTTTACAAAAAGTTAACCAGTGTCAAAATTAAATTCACGAGTCATTTCGTTCTGACACAGCTCTGAAAAGTATCATGGGGTTACTATGGTTTCTTTACAAAGTCTAAAATGCTTTGTTGCTTTTTGCCTTTAACAGTCTGCTTGAAAACAAATGCTTCAATATTATTTATGCTGTCTAAAACAGTTTTACCTGGATCGCATTTCACCGCTGCGTTGTTCAGCAAATTACCACGCGAATGCGATTTGAATACACGCTGTTTAGCGCTTGTGATACATTTTTAAAAGCCCCCGAATCACCAAGGGATCGAGATAACCGATGTTAAGTGGTGATTTTGGCCTCCTTTGTGCTTAAGATATTATAGGGTTGGGCGACATAAACGAATCAACATAACCGATGAGAAAATGCTAAGGGAATTTAGGTTGGCGAGTTAACTGAGGTCGAGATAAGTGGGTTCGACTGTATTTACTGTAAACATATCTCTCATTTAGTTACCGCTACACGGGCTTGCTGTTTAATACTGTGAAACTATTGCACTGCAGACACTACTTGCAAAAAAAAGGGACCGTCTTGTATAACTTGATTTCCCTAAAAGCACTGTCATTATGTCATTGTTGGCAAGCACTAAAGCAATTGTAACCGATACATTTACTGGGTAAATGTTATTAATTTAGAATTAATATAAAAAGCTGAATTATATCACAGATGTAAACATACATTCACCACCCAGGGCTCACCTTCGCAGTGTCCTTCTTCTCTTTGCCCCTGCACCCAGCTGTTGCCTCATCCTCAGAGCTGGAACTTGAGCTGGAGGAGCTGTCTGCTTTTTCTGGCTGGACACCCTCTTTCTTTCCCTTTATCAGGATCCTCCACTTCAGGTCCTGCCATATACAAGCAAAATCCTTAAGTAATGACTTCCTCTGGGATTTAATGAAAGTCATTTTAATAAATTTTAATAAATGAATAGTGTTTTGTAAAACTTTGCCAAAATACCATAAAGCTTTTACTGAGCAACTTAATTATTGCATACACAGTGATGAGTTAATGTCAATTTATAATAAAATGTTAGCTGTAATGTTACTTGGTGATTAATTTCAATTTAACCATCTTTTCAGAAAAAGAATGAATGTATAGCTTTGTAAAGCTGCTTTGGTCCTACCATTCTTAGCTTCTCAATTAAAAAAAGAAGACTATGTGGAGATCTCCAAATACCAGTGCAGCTTTGTTTATCTAATAAACTTTTACTGGCAGAGTTTACAATTGATGTATGAAGAAAATATGCCAGAAACATTTTGAGTCCAGTTGCTCCCGTGTTGAGCTTTCCTCCAGGTACGACCAGTGGATGTGACTTGGATCTTTGACTCTGTGGCTTTTAAAAGCTGTGTAAATAAAAGCCTGGGAATGTCAATTTTAGATGGGGTTTCCACCCACTTTGAGTATGTTAGTGTGAGAGAAACCTTTAGGTCTTTTAAATACCAATGACTTAAAGAGATACTGGTAACACTTTACATGTATAATGCATTACAGATACATACATAAAGCATTATAATGCATTCATTAACTATTACTCATATGTCTATAACTATTTATAAAAAGGCATAACACATTATATCCATGTTTATTATGCATTATACTTACCATTATAATGCATTATAAAGGTATCAATAGTGCAATATAGATTCAGAGCTTCATAGAGGATTCATAATGCATAACAAACATGGCGATAATGTGTTATGTCTTTTTATAGTTATAGTGGTGTTTGTAATTCTTTATGAATGTATTATTATGCATTATGAAGGTATCTATAATGCATTATGATGACTGCTTTAAATAAAGTGTTACTGGAATATTTTTGTCTGGCTGTAGGTTTGTGGTCAAGAGCTGGAGACATACCGAAGAACTGGGAAACCAACATCTTAATACCAGTAACAAAAACACTAAAAACCTGCTGAAGCCATGAAGAGGAGATTTAAAACAGTAGGGTGAACAGATGAAACATTCAGAGTGGGGCCCACCTCTGGTGAAGGTAAGCTGGAGAGGAGCTTGTCATTAAGGGGCTTGCTAAGCAGCTTGTCCCCTAGGATGGTGCAGAGGTGCTTGGCCATCACTGTCTGCTGCTCTACTGTGCAGTGGTTCTCCAGGGATAGTACCAGGGGGTATGGGGAGGCCTGGCAGGCAAGGCGGTAAATATGGAATATACTCATGAGTATTTTTCAACTAAGAATCAATAACTATTGGGTAAAAGAGGCTGGGCCAACTCTGCATTACAGGTTATCAAGAAACAGGGTTAGATGAAAAATGCTGATTCTCTTAAGAGTCCACAAAACAATTATTAAGAAAACATACATTGTGCTGAATTGTCCCTGGAGGAAGCAGCAGTAAGTAAGAGCTAAATACAGTGGTACCTCACAACTCGAATTTAATCCATTTATAACTCCAGATCGAATCCTAAAAAGTTCGAGTTCTGATCGAATTTTTCCCATAAGAAATAATGGAAAACCAATAAATTGGATCCTGGCCCCAAAAAACTACACCGAAATATGTTTTTTTAGCATTTAAACACAAAATGAACCGGATAAAACAAGAACAGCATATACTGTACTAAGCACATTTATCAAAACAGTAATTTGTAAAGTAAGAAAATAAATGTATCCAATGTGTAATGTGTCCTGCTCCGATAGTCCGCTCCTTCCATGTGCCACGCCCCCTCATTAACCCCATGTGGACTTCCCGTGTGATAAGCTGTTTCTGGTTGTTTTCTGGTTGTTTTCATTAGCCCTCTGTATTTCGTCCGCGTTTCAGTTTGTTTCCCCAGTCCGGTCATTGTATTGTCTGTCTGCTTCTTGCCTGCCTTACCTGCCATTTCCAATGCTTCTTATGGGGAAAATTTGATCAGAACTCGAACTTTTTAGGATTCAATTCGGAATTCTGAACGGATTAAGTTTGAGTACTGAGGTACCACTGTATTTTGTTGTCGTTCCACACCCTGCAAACGGATTAGCCCTGGACCAGCGCCAGCTGTGCAGGTTCTCACCTTGAAGGCATATTCTGCAATGGTCTCAATGACTTCCTGGAAGGTGACCTTGGACGTGAGGGTGTGTCCATGGTAGATAACAGGTTCACCGCTGTCACCATCCCAGCAGTCCAGCTCTACACACCGGCATCCCTGGTTCAGAGCTCTGCACACCCACACACACATAATGGCACCGCACTTAAGCACACATACACATACACCCTTAAAAACACAATCTTGTCACAGTAATCTAAGGTATAATACACATTCTGAAACTGCAAAAAGGGGTGGCCAATGAAAATGGTCTTCCAGTGACCACACAATCACAAATACAATGTCTGATGAGGACTGGCTGGGGAGTGTGTATAATGGCCGAATTACTGAAGTAAACCTGGAAATTCCTCTTTACATCCTTGAGTGTTTGTTTTAAAGTACAAATGTACTATACAGCACAGTTCCCCAGTTCCAGTTCTGGTGAGGCAGAATTGAGCACAGTTTGCAAATTTCCCTGCTCAAACACATCTTAATCAGCCTATTACTGGGTTTAGTTGGTGTGTTTGAGCAGGGAAGTCTGCAAACAGTGTTGGATTCTGGGATTCCAGGACCAGAACTGGGGAATCCTGCTATACACAGCTCCAAAGACTTCATGACCCAACAGAATGTTTAGATTGGCTTACAAAGGTCATCAATGTAACATTGAGCATGTTTCAGTATATAAGATGCAATAGAGTTACTTTACAATATTCACTGGCATTCTGGTAACATCAGAAACCTACATACAACAATCACTGAAAAGGGGGCAGTGTTCTTCAGTCATTCTTGCAAGGACACCAATTTGCTCCAAAAACCATTTCACCAAGAGCATGCCTGATTCTGGTAGAGGTACTGCATGTTGGCTGACCCTGCACTGTGTCTTCCAAGCTTCTCATGGAGAATAAAATGGGGCAAAAGAGAATTTCTCCATGGGGATTACAAAAGTATTACCGGTACTATTGTGTCCTTATTAAATTCTCATAAAGTCCATCATCATGTTAGTTATGTCTAACAGACCAAACATGGCTAGTTGAGAAAGGGAATATTGAGCCGTCTAACCACGATAAGTTGAGAAAGGAAGGAAACATGAAACATGCATGTATTTATACCTGATGTAGGGCTCTGTGCTGCTGGCGCTGGTCACCTGGTCCTTGGTGAGGTAGGTATTGTGAGAGGAGGAGATGAAGTAGTGAGCCAGTGGCTGTGTCATGTCCTGGTATACTTGTGAATGGTCTCGGTTGAACACGTCGTTCTCACAGGACAGCATGTATAGCGTAAAGCCATTTGGGGTCATGAACTGGTTCTTCTGAGCTGTTGTATTAGACAGCCATATACATAAGCATTGGTATTTGGTTTGAGGTGTAAAAGCAAAGTCAAGACTGAAATAGTTTAATAGTAATTTTTACTGACTTCAATGAATGAATACTGAATTAATCAATGTAATAACTGTCAATATTGAAAAACATTTGTTACTGATGTATTTAAATGATTTATAAAAATATTCCCTTGCTTTTATGCATTGCGCTTTTAAGTATTATATTACCTGGTAATTAATGTACAGTCATCTAATACTTTTTAAAGATCATATACAGTGGGGAAAATAAGTATTTAAGCCGTCAACATTTTACTCAGTAAATATATTTCTAATGGGGCTATTGAAATGAAATTTACACCACATGTTAGTAACAGCCCAATCCACACATACAAAGAAATCAAAACAAATACATCCATGAATTAAGTGATGTATAATAAAGTGAAATGACAGGGAATAAGTATTGAATACATGAAGAAAAAGAGGTGCAAAAAGGCATGGAAAGCCAAGAAACCAGCTGAAATCTTTCAGTATTTATAAAGCAATCCTGCCCCCTATCAATGCAAATAAATATCAGATGGTTTAGTCCTGATTGATGGCCTATAGAAAGATTTATCATTACACAAGAAGCATCTCATGATGGGTAAAAGCAAAAATTTCACTCAAGACCTTCGCAACCTGATTGTTGCAAAATACACTGATGGCAATGGTTACAGATGCATTTCTAAATGTCTGAACGTTCCAGTGAGCACCATTGGGGCCATAATCCAGAAGTGGAAAGAACATTGTTTCACCTGGCCACGACCCGGTGTTCCTCGTAAGATTTCTGACAGAGGAATCAGAAGAATAATCAGAAGAGCTGTCCAAGAGCCAAAGGCCACTCGTGCTTCACAAAGATCTGGAATTAGCAGGTACAGTTGTTTAAAAAAAATCAATCAGTAATGCACTCAACCACCATGGCCTCTATGCACGCTTTCTGCACAAGACTGCTGAAGAAAAAGCATGTTGAAGCTCGTTCAAAGTTTGCTGCGCAACAGTTGGACAAGCCAATGAATTACTGGGAGAATATAGTCTAGTCAGATGAGACCAAAATTGAACTCTTTGGATGTTATAGCACACATCATGTTTTGGAGGAGAAATGGCACTGCACATCACCCCAAAAAGACCATACCAACAGTGAAGATTGGGGGTGGGAACATCATGGTGTGGTGCTGTGTTTCAGCACATGGTGCTGGCAGGCTTCATATAATTGAAGGAAGGATGAATGGAGAAATGTACCGAGATGTTCTTGATAAGAATCTGGTGCCATCTGCCAGGGTGCAGAAGATGAAATGAAGGTGGACATTTCAGCAAGACAATGATCCCAAACACACAACCAAGGAAACTCAAAATTGGTTTCAGAGAAAGAAAATAAAGCTGGCCCAGTCAATCACCCAACTTGAATTCAAATGAAAATCTATGGAAAGAACTGAAGACTAGAGTTCATAGGAGAGCCCCCCAGAACCTTCAAGATTTAAAGACAGTTTGTGTGGAAGAATGGGCCAAAATCATACCTGAGCAATGCATGCGACTAGTTTCTCCATACAGGAGTCTTGAAGCTGTCATTACCAACAAAGGCTTTCAGGCTAAGTATTAAATAAATTTCAGTATGCGTGTTCAATACTCATTACACGTGTCATTTCACCTTATTACACAGAACTTAATTATTGGATTTATTCGTTTTGATTTTTTTGTATGTATGGAATACTTGTGTCGTTACTGACATCTGGTGTAAATTTCATGTCAATAGCCCCATTAGAAAAATATTTACTGAGAAAGATGTTGACGCATTCAATACTTATTTTCCCCACTGTAAATACATAAGCTTATTGAATTCCAAAAGGCTCCTTAAAATGATGTGTCACAGAAGGCCTGGTTTTGTGTTCACATGCATCGCACATTCAAGTGAACAAAACCCATGAGAAGACAGACCAAGACCAAGATGCTACTGGCGGCTGTATCATGTGCCTGCATCAACCTACCCCACTCATTCAGTTCATAGGTTAGGATGAGGCTCTGAGCATGGATGAGGGAGGCATCCTCGCCCTGGTCACGCAGGAACTCCCGTAGATTAGTGGTAGAGAGCACACAACCATTGCTGGAATATTGCAGGAACACCTGGTCCAGCTCAGGCCGGCGCAGCAACTCCCGGCAGAACTCTTCGGTCTCAGCATGGTCAAGGCGCCCATCAGCAGAGTGGTCGCACTTCTGCAGACAGGAGTTGCATCCAAAAGCAAGTCACATGGATATTGACCTGTCATAAATAGTTATAAATATATATACATGACAACCCAATCCAAGAACTCATGACAATGTTGGACCTTTGGATCTTGGAGCTTCTGAAAAACGATCTAGAAAAAAATTCAAGTAGTCATCAATCTGTCACATTCACCAAGGTATCAAATAGTCTTGAATTAAATGTGTAACTGTATACATGGGCAGGTACAGTTGATTTTGTTCAAGTACTGAACTACTCAAAACTCAAAACCAATGTCATTTACCATTAAATCAATGAACAGGCGCACAAAAAATAAAAAAAAAACATGCCACACATATAGACAGTTCTATAAATATTCAGGATGACGCATCCAGAAGCTCTGGGATACTGAGCACAGGTGTAGGGGTTGTCAATCCTGACAAGTATTTATCATACTGGAATTTCAGATTTCCTGGCAGGGAGTGTATGTGTGATTAAATATAAAGGATGAATTGGCTTGGATAAAATGAATGACTGCTTATGTGTGTCCTGGATTTTTCATCATAAAATCTGGATGTGTTTTACAATAATTATATACATACAGTTTGTGTGTAGATTTACAGATAATTAATTATATAGTCCTTGGTCTAGGATGTGTGCTGTAAAAATGGTCAAACCCACCATGTCCTTGGTTTGGACACAACTGCAGTAGCAGTTACTGTCAGAAGTTTCCTGGAGTAATAGAATCTGTTCCAGTTACCTATCATGTCCATAATGCACAGACAACACAGTACCCACACCATAATGGTAAGTAATGTGTCATGTGTCATCATTTGTACAATGACTATATCACTCGGAGCGCCACCCTGGAACTGATTCTTTAAAAGAAACTGGCCAAATGGGCCCGGGGACATGCAATTAATTCTTTTAGTATAGCTAAGGAGGCATATGGGGTGGCACAGTGGTGCAATGGTTAGCACTGTTGCCTCACACATCTAGGACTTAATTTCAATTCTCAACTAAGGGTAGGAAGGGCAGTTTTGAAAGATGGATGGAAGCTGTAGTGTTCTGCTTTACAGACCACTTAGTAGTTTTACTTATGTACAAACACAACAATGGTTGCAATACAAACAAAATGTATGCTTTATTTGTTAGTGTGTTTGTGCTGAGATGTCACCCAGTCAGTAACATTAACGGCTTTAGCCCCTACGCAAGTCAGTGATTAGTGCGCACCTTGAAGAGGGAGTGGGCGTACTGCTCATTCAGATCAATGTTGATCATCTGCAGCAGACGCTGCACTTCATCGTAGCTCATCTTCCCATCCTGGTTCTGATCAGCCCGCCTCAGATAGCCCCGGATCCAGGTGTGGGGAGTCAAGGGTACAATAGTGGATGGTTGCAAAAGCACAAGAGAGAGAAGAATCTGAACTCATGGGTCTGTGACACCATAGACACACAGCACCAGAGAGTTCTGACCTCACAGGCCTATGACTTCACAAACACACAGCTGCAGAGAGTCCTAAACTCATTAGCCTGTGAATTCACAGACACATGGCCACAGAGTCCTGGGCCTGTGACTCCAGACTGCGCTCACTATGAAGCTGGTTGACACAGCAGCATGCAGGTACACAGCAGTGACTCATATTTATAACTAAACACACACACAGACACAGAGTCAAACCAGATGAAATCCTTACAAAGAAGATGATTCACAGAGGCATACACCACAAGTACATTCTGGGACTGTAGCTTTTATGAAACACTAGTTGCATTCAAAACATTGGGCTCAGGCTTAGCCCGGCCTCCTGAGCACAGTGGAGGATATTTATCCAGTTTCTCCTTCTGGGTCATGTTGTTCAGCCTGTCCTGGAGAGTGCGGATCCCATGGATCCAACTCTGAGCCTCCTCCTCAGTGGAGCAGCACAGGTCCAGGCTCTTGCGGGTCCCTTTGAAGACCACAGTGAAGCACTGGCCCTCCGGCAGGGACACCCCCAGCCTTCGCAGTACTTCTGACTGGCAGCCCTCACGCACACACTCCACATCTGCCACTGAGACTGCGTGGGCCCCGGTGGAGGGATGATATACGGAGTGAGAGAAGTAAGAAGAGATAAAGCACAAACTTTAAAATGTCCTCCTTGTTGTGGAATGCTTTTATTCATCCAAAAAGAAGATAAACTAAATTATTATATTGTGCTTGAAATTCTATAATGCTGCACTGATGGACTGTAAACGTGAATGCTGATCTTTAGATAGGGAAGGTCACAACTAACGTGTTTCCTTAATTAGGAAAAATATGCAAAACATCTGATGCTTGTGAAACTATAATGCTTTCCTTGACTGAGCAGTTTTTTTTTTCTCTCCAAAGCTCTATTTAAGCTAACAATAATAAATGAAATGAAGCTTTATTTGTAAAATTACAATATAATATGTTTTTTTTTCACATATTCCATCTTGCTCCCTTTTTTGAAGGCATACACACACCTTCCAGAGAAAGCAAAGCTTAAGGGTTACGGCAGTGTTTCCCAACCCAGTCCTCAGGGAACCCCGGACAGTCCACGTTTTT
Organism: Hyperopisus bebe; assembly: GCA_026777045.1. Taxonomy (NCBI): domain Eukaryota; kingdom Metazoa; phylum Chordata; class Actinopteri; order Osteoglossiformes; family Mormyridae; genus Hyperopisus; species Hyperopisus bebe. Next base: position 23,103,915 of record JAODJW010000033.1, read on the forward strand.
GCTTCCTCTCAGCTCAGAGTGCACCTGTACCAGGTATTCGGTGTTCCTAATTGGCTGGGAGCTGGGAGGGAGGAAAAATGTGGACTGTCTGGGGTTTCCCAAGGACAGGGGTAGAGGGCAGAGCCCACACTTCTGGAGCATTAAGGATATTACTGATGTGATTATTCTGCCAAGCATAGAATTCAAACCAAGCACCTTCCACACACACCAACCCCTGAAGAAGAAGGGGGTAACTGACCCAGATGGGAACTGAATTCACAATCCCCAGCCTTGGAGACTAGTGCTTTATCCATTAGGCCACTGGGTAATCACTTGAAAGTGCATTTTCAAAATGGCCTCCCATCAAAGAGGGAAATATATTTTGCTGAAGAATTACTGCTCTGTTTCAGGTACTATATTCCATTTGTGGAACAAACAGACTACTTCAGAGCACAGACCCTGTGAAGAGTGGAGAAGCCGAGAAGTATGAAGCATGGTGTGTAAAACACAGGCTTCTTGCTGCAGACTTAAATAATAATCATGATAATTTTAACTATGATGGCAGACATAATCAATATTATTTTTCAGTTCACAAAGGGCACTTTTCCACCACACCAGGTACCGTACTTTCGGTACTTCCATAAAGTTGTCAGTTTTCCAGTGGGGTAAAAACTAGTACCGGTGCCAAATGACATCATCAGTGACCACCCCTGACTGACTCCGGATCGAATCCTTAAAAGTTCAAGTTCTGATCGAATTTTTCCACAAAAGAAATAATGGAAAACCAATTAATTGGTTCCTGGCCCCCCAAAATTACATCTAAATATGTTTTTTTTTTTTTTAAGCATTTAAACACAAAATGAACAGGATAAAACAAGAAGAGCATTTTTTTCTTAATGGCTTCCAAAGCGATAAAGATCTTATCCCAACATTACCCCTGTCCTGCCCTGATCGTCCGCTCCTTCCGTGTGCCACACCCCCTCATTACCCTCGTGTGGGGTCCCCATGTGATCAGCTGTTTCTGGTTGTTGTCATTATTCCTCTGTATTAAGTCCGTGTTTCAGTTTGTTTCCCCAGTCCGGTCATTGGTGCGTTCGACTTGCTTACAGCACTGGTTTAAAGCAACGCATTCTGATCCTGACGCAACATAGATATAAACACTAGTTGTCGCATTCAGCCTCTCAGCATGCGTCAATACCGCGGCCATATTGGGACGGGGTTCCAAGCTCATTCAACCACGCTTCTTTGACGGTCAGTACCAGCGAAGATGCCGGACTTTTACTGAACAGGGTTGTGAATTAAAGGCGATATAGATTCTCAGGATATATTTAATCTTTTTGATCACATTGCTGAATTAATAATTTAATTTCACTTATTTTGTCTTGCTTTCACAAGTTGAGAGAACACCATGTGGCAAAAGTATATTTTCCATCCCTTTATTAGGGATTTTTTCACATTTTTTCAGTTCCGATCCGATTCCAATACAAGAGCTCTTTTTACGTTGTTATACTTTATATATTAATTTTTCTAAGCTAGTATATACAGATGAAAAAAATGTATGACAAATATTTAAGCTACTACAAACACACATAACGTACTGTTCCACCTTGTTTGTACGTCTTGTTTTAAGCGTTTTTGAGGTTTGCAGTTCGATATGAATATCTTCAAAACAAGTATACACAAGTGCCGAATGCTTAAAATTTTAACACAAATTTTCTCCCATTGGTGTCAGCTGAGTTAAACTTTGTTGCGATGGAAGCCCCTCCTGTATCACAAGCTGCAGCAAATTCGCAAGACAGTCCAGGTTAGCGACTCCCAAATCATCCATTGTTTTTTTTTGTTTGTTCCGTTTGTTAAGTGGGATTGTCCATTAAATGCTATTCCCACCTTTCAAAACTTTATTTTACAAAGATTGCAATTCGCTGTGCTACTGGTTTCTACCTTATCTTACGCTCCTCGTGCCTCATACTGCGAAGGGTAATGCGCATGACGTCATAGCAGGCGGAAGTCACTGTACTCACACCCATTGATCGAGTAGCAAAAAAGACTGAGGGGCAGCATTAGCGTTCGATTTGAATGCTACAAAAAACACATGTAAAATGGGAAAGAGCTGTTGTGCGATTCATTGTACAAGTAGATTTAACACGAAATAGGAGCTGTCTTTTTAGAGATTGCCAAAAACTAAATAAGTAAGTATAGGACGTGGATCGGTCACGCATGACCGATACCCGATCCGTGAAATAGGTATGGATCGGCACCGACACCTCTACCAACTACAAAGCAGCAGGTTGATGAAGAAACTGTGTAAAGTAGTATTATTACAAGGATACTACATACTAGATACAGAGCCTTTATCTGTCTTCCCACCCCCACCCTACAGGAAAGACACAACTTCTGTACTGACACCTGTATATATTGTTGTTGTATAGTTAGTTCATTGTCCGTAGATCTTTTTCCAAAGTTATAGAAGCAGGCTGTTGGTGGGTTACAGCTACCCCCACCCCACAGGAAAGACACAGCTTCTGTACTGACACCTGTATATATTGCAGTTCATTGTCTATAGTTCTTGGCAAATCTATATACATGATGCCTGTGTGTATGGACCTGCCCTGTCTATATATAGTTATTTTTCCAAATAAGCAGGTAAATGGATGTTCATCTTTCATATTAAATGTAAAAAGAAAGTATTTTCCTTGTCGGGAAAATGTATTGTGTACAGTTCGTTGTCTGTAGTTCTCTACAAATCTATACAAATGCCCCCGTTGCTTTGGATAAATGCGCAAATGTAAACGTATGAGTGGTAACGCTACAGGGCTTATGGAGATTGCAAGGGTCTTTTAGTTAGCGTTGCTGGCCTTTTTTTATGTCGTTTGTATTTGCATTGTTCTGCATGTAGTAGGAGTGTAGTTTTTTATTTTGAATGGAAGAATGGAAAAAATACCTATATGCGCATTACATTTTGAACATAAAAGTAGGCTATATGTTAACAAAAACCACTTCGCTATCATTTTACTCGCAGCTCGGTTGTAAATACATGTCTGACATTTGTAAGGAACCAAAACAATAAAAATCGCTTTTCAAATTGATACTCTATGCCACTTTGGCCCTGATAGACATTCATTCATTTAAAAGGAGCTCTACCCCATCCCAAGATGGCAGCTCTGTTGACGCATTCGCTCCCATTGACAGTGTCGCTACCAGATTTAGACCGGAAACCCGATTTAGACTACACATGCGCAGGAAAATGTCATTTCCGCTCACTACTGCTTTACAGCAGCGGCTTGGTTTTCCGACGGCAACTACACATGTGCATAAACATGTCATTCCGTTCGCTACATCTGAATGGCAGGGGCTCGATTTACTACGCATGTGCATAATACACGTTATTCCGCTCGGTGTGTGTTTTTAAATTATAAAGATTATTTTATTTTAAAAATAGATCACGATTTGGTTTGCTACAATTTATTTTACAATAGTTTGTATTTATCACGTGTTATAATGTATTTCTAAATTCTTATTTTTAAATGTGTATTTATCACCTATATATCTTACTGATTTTCACAGTCAGAAGTGACCAGTTTTATTCTTTTATACAGAGTATTTTTTTGAAGCCTTAAAGGCTGCAAAAGTATACTTCTCACAACTTTTCTCCATATGCAAAACCCCTTTGGAATGACATGTATTTTCTACAAAATAAATCACTATACATGGTTACTTTGGCAAACATTTTCTTTATATGTGCTCTATTGCATAGTAAAGGCTCTAGCCATACTTGCATAGTATAAACACAGAAAATGAACACAAAATAATTTTTACAAGAGTGTAAACAAAGCAATATAGTTCCTTGCACTAGCTTCTGTTAGGTTCAGGACTTACTTCACAGTTCTACTACTTACACAATGCACTTAAAGGTCTAGCATCTGTCTGCCTGGCAGAATTAATTCAAGTTTACAAGCTGTACCGTCGACTCAAATCACAGATTTCCTTGTCATTCCACATATTAATGAAGTGACAGTTGGCATTTAAAGCATTATGCTACAGGGCCCCTATATTTTGGAATGGTTTACCAGCCTATGTTTGGGGTGCTGAATCGTCTCAGTCTTTAAATCTTGACTGAAGAGCTATTACAGTACTTCAGTTTAGCTTTCCTGCAGTTTAACACAACACACCATAACTATGGCTGGTGAGGCTGCTGTACATGCCAATTATACTATACTTGTCCATTATTGTCAGTGCATGTTCTGACCACATGCTCTCTGCCTTCCCACATTTCCGGATGGTACCCATGGTGGGCACCATCTGAACTGGAGTCTTGATTCAGTCCCATGGATGGGTGACATTGTGGGTGTGATTTATGAACGGTAACATCGTGGGTGAGGACTTGACTCTGCACCCTACACAGGATGGTGTGGAGAACTGATTCACTGATAAACTTTGCCTTTGACCTTGATCCCAGTTTACACCTTTCTTTTAGCAAGCAAGCCCACTCTTTCAATAATGTTAGCATGACCAGAAGGGTTGGGCAGTCATTTGACCTTGGACTCCCAGAGGATTTTTTTCCTCCCTACATGGGAGTTTTTGGTTCCTCTCCTCCGTTGTCATCCGTTTCATTTATGTCTGTCCTTGTCCCTGTTTCTGCATTATTCTGTCTTAATGGTGTTGTAATGTATCACAACATCCCCATCTAAAGTGCCTTAGAGTGACTGTTGTGAAAGGCGTTATATAAAAATAAATTGGAGAGGAAATTTTCCATGTCCTCCCTATACTGAAGAGAAAACATAAATGAGTCCTTTCTATCAATGCTCTTCTTCTCCATGACCTCTTTGAGTGCCTCCTGCTGCTCCTCAGCCTTCATGTGAAGCACAGCAGGTTCTGTCATGTTGCCTTGGAACAGTTTTGCAATTCTTACGAATCCAACATAAAGCACTGTGGAGGTCCCTCATGATGCGTGGCTCCTGTATGACATTGGAAGTAAATATCAGGATTGGAATGTGTTAATGTGTATCAGGCAGTCAACAGAAAACTACCTCAGGAAAACCATGAGAAAAACACACACTTACTTCAGTGCTATACTCTGCAGAGCAGTCAGAAACAGCTTGCCCATCAGGTTTAAGAAGAGCAGGAGTGCACACCCTGAATAGAGGCTCCAAGTTTCCCTTTAGTAGGCATGAAGCTTCCCCAGTCCAGAAGGAAAACCTCTGTCCATGTCCGAGTAATACAATTACATCACTTACAATACCAATACTTAATGTTTCAATATGTCAGTGTATTATCAATGGTGTTAATACGCTTCTGTGCAAAACCTCTCCGTCAGCTGAATGCACCACCACCGACGAATTAACCGCGGTGAAGTTGGTTTTATATTCGATATTCGCCACATTTACTGACATTTAAACTGCAATATCTTCGGGATCATGAGGGCAATTCTTTTCAGATTAGGCTCCACATGTGAAGTTAAACGAGAGCAATATTTCACACTTTAAGTTAGCTCCACATTCTCCAGCAATATGAATTAAGAATACAAACCAAGATGGGAATATCCTTCTGCTCACACAAAACTGCCGGAAAACTCAGGGACCGTCTTGAAAGTGCAATGCCAATCAGCATAACACTACTTGTACAGTATGTGTCCTATAACCATCTATCAATATTGCTGTTGGATAAATTGCAATAACACTTTCATTTTTGAACCAATCAACATCAAAACAAGATTAATGAGTTCCTATGGCCCTCCCTTATCTTTCACACCCTTTCAGGAAATTTTCACACCCATCTATTTTCCAGGACATCATTCCTATGTGACCTATAACCGTGTGTCAATATTGCTGTTGTCAATATTGCTCAAACCAAATTCAGTATGTTCCTCTGGCCCTCTCTCATCTTTCACACACTTTTAGGAAAGATTCACACTCAACTATTTTGCTGAACAACATTTGTATGTGTCCATATAACTGCTTATGACATTATGAAATATGGGTGTTGTTTTGTATTAAATAACTACACAAAATATTGCTTTTTCTTTATGTCCAAGGAAAGTAAAACTGAATGAGTAAATGAATATGCATACACAGTTATATGGGCACATACAAATGTTGTTCAGCAAAATAGTTGAGTGTGAATCTTTCCTAAAAGGGTGTGAAAGTTGAAAGAGGGCCAGAGGAACTAGCAAATCGCAAAACCAAACTGAAGCAAGAAATCGCGAACCAACTGTGACTACCGAATACAGACGAAATTTTTGCACATGCGTAGTCCAAATCGTGTTGCCGTCGGAAAACCAAGCCGCTGCCGTAAATGCGATTAATCAAGATTATATAAAGCCTATAATTAATTAATTTTTTTAATCAAGTCCCACCCCCAATAAAAACTAAACAGGAATATGTTTTAAAATAACTAATTAACCGAAAATTAACTAAAACTAAACTGATGTTCAAATGAAAATTGAAAATATCAAAAGTATAATGCTGCGCCCTACAAAAAAAGTTTATTTTTTTATGATTTGTTTCTTAAAATTAGATTTTAGCTTGCAGTCCATTCATGTGCTGTCTTTTTCATGTTCTGAATTTTTTATGGGTAATCCTAAGGGAATTTTAAGCAAAAATGGAGCCTTGAAGTAGAGAAATAATGGCTTGAATTATATCACTATAATCATTATTGTGATAAATTATTTAGTGATATTGGCCAGCAACTTTCTGAGGGTCAGGAACTTAATACCACTGCCCAAGCACTGCTCCCCGGGTGCTGAATTAGCTGCCCCCTGCTATGTCACATATGGGTTAAATGCAGAGGACAAATTTCGTTGTGCATTGTGGTGTGTTACTACTAAAAAGAAAGAAGGGTTGGCTCATTTCTGCAATACAGCTGGAGTCACCCAAACCAAGTGTATAATTTATGATGAGAAATAGAACAGTCAGTACATAAAGAAATATCAGTCTCTGATTTACCATCTCTAAACACTTCTATAAAACACCATAACTGCTTTAACAATAGAGTAATTTCAACAACCCTAACTGCCTGGTGACAAATCAACAAAGTCTTCAAATTTACAATAAAGCCTTGTAAATACACCCCAATTTGGCACAACCCAGACTTTCCACTCAACAAAATTTCATTTTTATTAGTATCTGCAAACATACGGGTATCACACACCTCCATCACATGTTCCTGAATACCACATTTGTCACCTTCCAACAATTATAGGTGTGGCCAAAAGTTTTGAGAATGAAATATTATTTTTCACCAAGTTTGCTGCCTAGATTTTTATGATGGCAATTTTCAAATACTCCAGAATGTTATGAAGAGATCTGTGGCCTGTACTACAAAGCGGGGTTACTGGCTTATCGGGGTAACTTTGCAAGTAACATGATGACGTGTGGTGTAACTTCACGATTAACCTGCACTACGAAAGGTGGGTAGGTTTTACTCGAGACATGTTGCTATGGCAATTTACGCTGTCTCAAACCTGCTCTGAGCAGTTTTTGTACTTGGTTAAGTCGAGGTTTCTGCATAAGCCAGCCCTATATGAGCACCGCCCCTCCAACTACAATTTCTCCATAGGCAATGTCAGCGTACCTGGATGATCCATACGACATTACCATGCAAATCATGAGGGGCTATCTCTATCAATATGTATGAAATGGAGCAATGGCATATAATATGCATACAATGTATTAATTAATAACTGTTAGAGAGAAAGGTATTCTGAAAATCCAAGGGGTGTGCATTGTTCCCTGTTGTCCACTGATTGAAGCAAACTTCACTAGATGTGCCTGTCTTGTGTAGTTTTAAAGTTATTAACCCATTCATGTATTGTCCCATTGCACATTATACGGATACATTCGAACATTCAAAACTTAAGTAAAATTTGTACGTAAAGCAATCTGGGAAACAAAGGGGTGTGCGACAATCACCATGAGCCCAAAATGCTGAACCACCACATAATTACAGCTGAAAGGATCTATTATATTAGCTATTAACATGATTTGGCACAAATCACATAATGGTTTGAAGCACAAAAATTATTGGTGTGCATCAATGTCTGTGTACTGGACATCACAGTTCTGTCATTAAAAATTGGCAATGCTGTCACATCAATGCTCAGATCCACGCTACTTATCATCCATATCATAACACAATGTAAAATTGTTCCAATTTAATACAAGATCCTAACAATCGGTCAGTGACAATGAGTAAGTGGGAAACAACTCATTCAGAAATGTGGAGCTCAGGAGCATGCTTACACTGACATACTGGCAATATACACTATCCATTATCTACACTCACCTAAAGGATTATTAGGAACACCATACTAATACGGTGTTTGACCCCCTTTCGCCTTCAGAACTGCCT
>JAODJW010000033.1:23124046-23143163 GCA_026777045.1 Hyperopisus bebe
GGGGGGGGGGGGGGGGGGGGAATGGGACGTAGAGGAACTAGAGATGTCAACCATGGGGCTGAGAAATGTAACAGAGAGGAGAATTTTGACCTTTGAGAAACAAAATGACCCCCCATCTCTTGTCGGATTTTTGGAGATGGTCAGTCAGAGAGACACACATATGAAAGTCATAAAAAGGTTAGCAAACGCTAACCGTAGCTCGATGCTACCTTACAATGATGGGAAACTTAATATTGCGGCTGAGTTATATATATTTTAATGTAGTTTGAACAGGCGTGACATCTGAACATGGCTGGGGGGGTAAGCCTGGTGTTTTTGTTGACTCCTTGGGTTTCACCTGGGTTATTCATAGTGATCATGTATCGCTGTGACAGAGCATGACTGAGGCATCATGGTCCCCATCCCAAAGGCCATCGTGATCTCTGCCTTTGTTAAATACAGTACAATCATTTAATTTTAGCATTTTTTTTTAGCAAAGAGGTGGTGTGTCTTTCTTCAGATAGTTTGAGTTTGAACTCAACCAAGATCAAATAATTTAATCCATGGAGAAACTCACCCCAGCTTTGAAAATCCCAGTGAAGTTCCAAGTAGAAGTCTCCGAGCTGAAAAGAAGAAAGCAATATGTAACACCTGAAAACACTGGCTGTTAACTTTGGAAAATTTTTAATTTAGGTATTTTAAAGAGCTATGCTAAAAATACTTGGCTCAATGTCTGTGCACTGATACATCATGACTTTAGAATTTTCACTTATTCAACCTGACGAGGGGGTAAAAGCAGATGGATGAACCAGTGCCGTGGTGATTTGAAGTGCACAGCTATAAGAGATAATTCCTGTCTTTTTTAGAAAGGGGATAAATGGCCCTGAGCTCCACCCCTGACCTCTGCTTTAGGCAGGAATATCGTCTCTCTGACAGTCAGACTGACTAGCCTTATCTGCTTCTCTCACTGCCCGGCCCGGGGGGGCTCATCCTGGCGCCGGCATATTAACGAATGCCCACGTCTACAATGGGTCCGGCTCGGTGCACCTGGCTTCATTTTCACAGCCTGAGACACCAGCAGCGCCTCACCGGTTATTTCAGACATTTCAACACTTCGGTTCTATTTTAATAAGCCCACTGAGCATTAAAGGAAAGACTGTCAGACTTCCTGTGCTGTCTTGACATAGATAAACATTCCGTACCACCAAGTGAATGGATGGACGGATGGATGGATGGATGGATTGATAGGTGGGTACATGGTCCTACTCCAGGATGGCAGTTGAATCCCACCCATTCACCTGTTCACCATTACAGTGGGGAGTTTTACCTCTTTAAGAGCTTTCAGAAGCCGTGGTCTCTTGTCCTCCACACTCTCCCTGGATTGTTGCTTCAGTTTCCTTAGCAATGCTGTGACTGAGAGACAGAAAGAAACGCATGAGACACGGATCTCCGGCAGAATCCTGGGTGCTTTGAAAGCATGTATTTGACAGAGTTATATTTTAAAACTGAAGGGATACTCAGTCTAACATCGCAATTTTTTTGTTAGGCATACAGGTAATGGTCATGAAAACAACAGTGTTAAGCACTTTTTATCAGCGTTATTCAACAAATCACTCAAACGAAACAAAATACAGCATAAAGGCAGCTGGATGTTCAAACTATGAATGATTGGGAAACGTGGCCAGCTGGGCACATTATCAGAGCATAAATCACAGCAGACAGAGCTGGAAGTGACACCTGCTGCTGGAGGAATTTCAGCTCATGGAGACGGAATTGCATCATATTTCTTAATATATTCACAATTGTAAGTTCAGTCTGAAGCAATAGTAAACCGTAGAGTAATTTAAAAGGGTCAGAAATCGACTTATTCTCATTGGTTTACGGGAGTTAAACAGCTGAATTACACAAAACACAGCCCTCATATCTAAGACGGATTCCATAAACTGGGTCAAATTCTAGTGTAGAGAGAAAGCCAGAACCATGCAGGGATGCCCTGTGGAGATGCACCAGGGCCGCAGAACAAAAACAAACAAAAAAAAAGACACTCCAGATGATGTCAGCGGGGGTTTTTCTCAGGGTGCAGACTGAGAAAGGGTGGAGCCGCCCAGGCAGAGGAGGTGCCCGTGCTGACAGGGCACTCGTGGAGGAGGGCACTGGGAGGCTTCAACCGCTGTTAAAATGCCGTTTGGAGGCGACCGGATGTAATGGAAATTAGGCTTCGGCGGCGTTCCTGGAATGAGCAGCGGCTGCTGTTTAGCACTGCCCCAGAGTCAGCGAGAGAGACGGCGCGGCGGCAGGAGTGAGGGTGTGGCAGGACCGCGTGTGCGGCATACCCTCCGAAGGCGGCAGCAGCTGTCGGGCAGCGCCGTTTAATGAGGCTCTTTCAGACGGTGTCGTGCCAGCATGGAGATGACGGAGTGATTCTACAGTGACTGGAAGACTGACCTCCTGCTAATAATACATCCCTGGGATGTGAAAGCATCCATCAAACAGCGTCTTCATTAAGGCCAAACCCATATGCTTTACACTGGGCTGCAGTCATCATATTCATTTTTATCAGCTACGCTGGTACTTAGGACCATGGTCCGCAAATTTCAATAAATAAAAATATTTAATTATAAACTAATACAGGATAAATTGGGTTTATTTCTAGAAACAGAAGAAGATATGCTGATTGGTAGCAAGGAAATTAAATTAATTGATTATAACTTCTAGTCAATATATCACAGGGGTACGCTAATTATCATTTTAGGAAAGATTCCTGGGGGGGCGGGGGTTCATCCCCAATTATCATTTTACATGTTGTTTCCATATCACAAAACTGAAACTTGTGCCACTTTCTAAAACCTTTGTGCTTGGAATAGTTACTGACCAGCAGTCACCAGGAAAATAATACTATGGGCAATAAAATAAGTACTGGAATCATTTTAATCCAACATGAGTGCCTCTGGGATTTCACAATATTGCGACTGCAGAAATTAACACAAAATCAAGTAAATGCCACATTATTTGCATGACCTTGCAATTTTTCAAATTAACCAGCCTTTACTTCCATGACATGTTGAGGTCACCTCGAAACACAATTTCTATTGGCTGTCTACCTGCAAGGTGCAAGGCCAGCTGACTAATGTGGCAAAATGACCAATCAGAGCACACTGGACTCATTGTGCGTGAGTTTAAATCTCAGAGCGTTTCAGTTAGTTAGTTATAGACAGTGTGAATAGAAATATTCAGAATGAGAAAAAATAATGTGTTTTTGGAACATTAAAGCATACATAGCTATTCTAGTAGACCCCAAAAATAAAATTCTGAAATGAATATGAGAATGATAGGGCCCCTTTAGCAAAGTATCTGCATTTAGTGTTGTAGCAGCATTGTTTGAGCATGCAAAGAATAGGGAAATATGATGGTCATGTAGCTCAAAAGCAAGGCCACCACGTTACAGGAAGAAATCCACGGCCAACATGATTTGCAGAAATCTGCTTCTTTGTTTTATTCAGTAACAACTTCCACAAAAATGAACAGATATTTCTTAAAGTGCAAATTGTGCAATCGTTTGCCAAATTAAATGTACAGTCGTCCCTGGCCATTTCGCGCTTTGACTTTCGTGGCTGCACTCTATCGCGGTTTTTTCCAAACACATTTATTCATTAAAAAGTTGATAGTGAAAATGATACAGCGTGCGCTATGTTATCTGAATCAATTATACACCTCTGTATTACAATTAAAATTAAAATTACTGTACGTATGGACTGTAGGCCTATGTATTCGAGCACCCCCGCAAATCCTTCAACGCCGGGTGCAGCCGAATAATAAAGAAATAAAGAATCCTACTTCGTGGAAATTCTTTTAACGCGGTACAGTCTGGAACAGATTAACCGCGATAAACGAGGGACGACTGTAATGAAGAAAATTAATCATAAAAATATCACTTTATACTCCAACTAATTATTTCTAGTCAAACAATAGACATAAGTCTCCAGTACAAAATATATGAAAGAACACTGCAGGGCTCCAGACCAAAAAAAACCTTTAGGAGCCAAATGCTTTTTAGGAGCCATAATGTTCATCACATGCCAAATGTGAAATAAATAAAAAATAGTTACATGGCACATTTTGTCGGAGCTCTGCCTTACACTGCCTTTGCTTTCTCCTGTCTGACCTGCCTACTATTTCCTTCTCCCTAATAACATAATACTAAATGACACAGAAATATGCAATATGTAACATGCAGTATGTAACATGCAATTTGTAAGCAAGACAGCTGGGCTACTGAACGTGAAGTGCACACACAAACACTGAAATATTAAAATTGGCATGTAAAGAACTCTGGAAAACCAAGGGGTGTTGCTTACTTTTGTTGAAAGATATTACAGCCAGAAAACTGAATATAAAGCTAACTGTACAGCGGTGTCATGGTTAGGGATTAAACCCGAGCCGGGTACACGTTCCTGGTACTGCTGCTTGATGATGTATGTGGGGATATGCGGATCTTTACTTAAATATTCCAGGAAGAGCGTCCAAGTTTAAACCTTAACTCAACACCACAGTAAAATTAGCTTTATATGCAATTTTCTGGCTGTAATATCTTTAACTGTTTGTAATACTCTTCAAGGTTTGTGCCTGCCCTTCACATTCAATAGTCACATTCAACAGCTATCTTGCTTAAAGTCACTGGTGGTAAATGGACGCTGTGCAATTATTAATAAATAGGTAAAAAAAAAAAAACACAATATGCAAGTTACATAGTAGTTTAATGCTTAAAGCACAGCTTACAGGATATGTCTGTATCGTTTAGGTTTATACTTATTAGTCCATAAATAAAGCCTATCTTTTGTCCTTTTAATGGACACAGCGCGGTGATTATAAGTGAAGGAAAAGTATTCTGGGATCTCACAAAAGTCCATCCCACCTTTGTGAGAGTCCATTGTTTTCATAATCATCGATTTTTTTTTTTTCTTCCATGTCCCTTCCGAGGCTCCACACTCTCAGCAACAGGGTGCCCGATCGCGTGAAGAGTTTCTAACGCAACGATTTGACAAATGCTGCCCAATCTGTCAACACTGCTCTGGATCGAGCCACACTTTAATCTTGTGATAATGTAGCAAGAAAGGTGGACGTGGGTTAAGAGTGCACATAATTAAGAGCTGCCACTTTTCTTGCCTTTTTAAATTTATTTTTTCTTGGATTCTGAGAGGCAGTTGGCATTGACGAATGAAAAAACTAGTCGCAAAATAAAAAAATCTAGTTGCATTGGCGACCATTATAGTCGCCATCTGGAGCCCTATTTTCATGTAAATTTTACTGTGTCCAGACTTAGGAAAAACCAGCACTAACCTTACACACACTGCACTCTGCAGTTGGGCTTTTAATTCCTCACCATAAAGTGCAGTAACTGTATTCCCACACAGCCAGCAGCTCAGACGCACATGTTGCTGAACAGCCAGCCCTCACCTGACCCTCACTCCTGTTTACAGTGTGTCACACTAAGTCTACAAGGATTACTCCCCTACCCCCCTGATATCATACACACACACACACACACACACACACACACACACACACACACACGCGTGCGCGCAAACAAGCACACACGCACACACAGAAAGTAATTACACACAATTTGCATCACAAATTTTGAGAAAAGCTAGTGCAAAATCAAGCATTTTGGCCACAACAATCCCAAAAAAACACTCAGGGAAATCCTGCAGAGACTGCATGCAGTCAGATGAGACATAGCATGATTGAAGACTCATTAGCGGGAAGAATAACACTGCAATTACGGCCATTTTTGGCCAGTTGTTTATTTAGGTTAAATCCAAGCTTGCCTCCTCCATTACCCTGACCTTGGTGCTGCTGTTGATTAGAGAGATTGCTCCTAATTTGCAGGGCTTTGGGGGGGGGGGGGGATCTGCAATTTTAATAAGGATGTGAACAACTCTGTCTGGGTCTTTCCTTAACAAGACTAAGTGTAATATATTAGTACTTAGCAAACATCACATAGGGAATGACAGAACACCCCTGCAGGAAACATGGGCAAAGGCATTCATACCACTGAATACTTAATGCCAATTCATTATCGGGCAGCTTATGAAAGAGCGGCTTAACTGTGAGCCCATGCTAAGCCAGCGGTCAGACAGAACAATCCAGTTTTATACAATAAATCCTTCTTATTTCTAGCGTTAGCTCCTACCCGCTTTTCCATTTTATTATGGTTAAGGGAGCCAGTGAGGAGGGAGGAATAAAAGGCAATTCACATAACATTAACACTGACTTCTCCCCGAAGCGCTTCCACGGCAGGCCTACCCAGAAGGCCTGCTTCCTTGCAAACGTTTGCAGATTGAGTGTCAAACAAACTGGAGCAACTTCCTCATAAAGACATTTAATACAGAGAGCTTGGGATCTTGAGCTCTTAACCCTAAATAAGGGTAGTAAAATATTCATTGATCATCGGTGATTCAGTAACATAGCTGCAGTTGTTACTTTAGGTGTGGCTGCTACTGTTAATAGTTTTATTGGGCAATAAGCCTAATCAATGCCGAGTGCAATTCAGTTCCACCCCGCCTACACTCAAGCCAAATAAAGCAATGTCTTTGGGGGAAATGGACTGTATTAACAAGATATGATTACAGAAAGCTAGGCAAGGTATGGTCACACTGCCTCTCATTTGCACACTTCACAGGCCATATCACTGAGAGATACTACATCAAACAACTTATCACATTCAGGTGCAGCATTGTTAAAGCCAGTAAAATCATCCTCTGGCACTAAAGCCCACAATCAACCTCCCTAGAAATCACCCAACATGGCAAAGCTTGTTGATGTATTTAAAGTTTGCTTCTATTTCTGCATTTGCTTAGGGGGACACTTACATTTAATATTTCATTTGTGTGATGCCTTTATCCAAAGCAACTTAAAGTATAGCAAAGGAATGCAATTTATGTGTGCACCTGGGGATTTGAACCCATGACTGTTATCGCAATTCTCTACTAGTTGAGTTTCAGGAGGCATAAATCATAAATTATAATGTGAAATACCACTCTGTATGTAATTCATAATGGTATACGTTCAGCATTGATTTAATATCCCATCTGCCCTTAACACAGTGCTGACAGGTGCTGATTAGAGTCACCTGAGCTTAAACTTCCCCTACACTGTCAGGTCACTTAATCCCTGCATAATGCCCTACATGCTGATCTACTGTCAGTTTGCCCTAAGAGCTAATAATGACCCTGATGACTGAAACACGCCCGTTCTCGCTCAATGGTTCCGAAACAGTTACTTGGCATTTGTTAGCTCAAAATCCAAACAAAAGAAAAAGAAATAAATCACGTAAAGCTGTAATCTCATGTACAAAAGACATATGTCACCCATAACTCTGATGGACTTAAAAATACTGAACAGCTGCACATAGCAGTTATGGATAAAAAAATGCACAAATAACAAACGCTTCATTATCTCTGAAACCTGTTTTGGCCCCTCCTTGCTCAGCTGCATGATTAGCTGACCCGACTGAGCATTCTCTACCTAGTTAAGTTCACCACGTGAACGGCAGCAAAACCCATGTCCTTGTAGAGGCTGCATCGGGTTGACAAAGGCAGCGCTGTGAACAGCCTCCCTTCTGTCGGCACTCGCATGCGGGGGGGGCATTAATGCTGCAGGGTGACATCAAAAGGAAGTCAGGCACAATGAGCAGGAAGTTATGGGGATTGGGAAGATTTGGTATGCTTCCTCACTCTTAGGAGATGGCTAGGCCAGGTGTAATTACAACAGCAATCCACCCTTAAAAAGCACAACCACAAAGCAGGGCAGTGACCAGCAAGCTAGATTTGCACGTAGCAATGCCCAGATACCTCTACCTGTCATTTCCCACCTACAATCCCTTGCTCCATGGACTAAACAAAAGCTCCCAGAGTACAAATATAACTGGAGCTGGAGAATGAACTGAGCAGAGTAGAACACAGTCCATATAAGAGGAATCACGAAATGAGCATCACAATGACAACCTTCTGCTCCGAAGCACAAAGCAGCCAGGTGACGTTTATCAGTGTGTCACTGCCGGCTGACTGCCAGGAAGGTCAAAGAGGACGTGCTGTATTATTCCTGTCCGGCATTTTACACTGTAGGTAAGCTGGCAACGAAGGAAAAGCCAGGTCAGCGTGAGGGAGAGCGGGGCGCTGGTGCTGACCCAAAGGCAGCTAGGGAAGGCTACGGACAGCTGGCATCCTCACTCACGGCTCAACAAAGGGAAGGAGAAATGGCTTTGAAGGGGAAAACCCTTGCCTTTGAAAACCTAAAACGGAGGGACAAGACAACAAAGAGAATGGGGCAGTCTTTGGGGGGGGGTGTGAATTTCAAACGGATGTTTTCCTTTAATTAAGCTAAATACGTGCTGGCGTGTATTTAATAACATTTATCGTAAGTGTTAAACGAAACTGGGAGCTGCAGCCTCTGAGGACGTCCCCTTGCTTGCTGGAGGTGGGGGCTTTCAGGATGCGCCCTGCACTGCTACCCCTCCCACGCCAAAGCCACTTTCCTGTTTATCCTGAATTACAGAACCCTGTTAAAGTAACCAGATGGAAGTGGTTCATCTTTTACAATGTCCATGTTTTAGTATAAAAACAAACAAGCGGACGAAATAGCCTGCTGCAAACAAACAGCCATTCAGCCTAACCAGTCATGATTTTTCTTACTATAACAAATGTTTATATCTGTTTAAGTCCTAAGAGGAGGGGGGGGTGGGACCCAGGTGACACTCCTTCCATCACACGCTGAGCTCCGAGTCACACAAAACCCAGGCTCCAGGTGATCAGCGTTAATGCACTTTCATAAAGTGGAAGTATGACTGGATTAATGGTCATCTTACAACATTATTACCATATCATACAAAATACCAATGATTTTCACACTTCGCCTATCAATCTGACAATGTGCTTGACAGTACAAATTATAAAACCTAAAATCATTTGATTTTCACTAAAATTCCTTCACAATAAATGTTTTTCTGCATGTAAAACACATAATTCTGTATACTAGCAATTTTTGTACTTTAAGTGACGAATTGCCTGCCTTGCAGGCACTAAGAGCACTGTTCTCCGGCCCTGTTCAGGGCTCCTTCTCGACACTGAAGTGGCTTCTGGTGGTTTAGGAGCAGTGAATGGGCTAATAACAGAAGTGGACTTTCCTGTCCAGTGTAATCTGTGTCATCTACAATTCAGGCCCGTAAAACAGCTTCCTTGGCAGTATGAGGCATTGGCTGCACAGCAGTGATTAGGCAGCTGCTATTTTACAGTCACACCCAGTGGATTACGCTCGGCAGCCGTGCTCACAAGTGTCAGCTGTGAGAGCTGCGAATGAACTACAGCCCCCACATATCTGTGCACATAAAAAAGGCATAATCACACCCACCATCACAAGAAGACCAGCAAAAGTGATCAGTGATGGGAGACCCAAGCATTATGATATCATGCAACACACCGACAAAATCAATACGGTGCTTTTCCATTGTCTGGGACTGTAAAATGTATGAAGGACTATCTAAAGTGTGTTATATATTTTTTTTCTCTCTCCATCCATTATATTAGTATAATAAGCTATAGACTTTACAATTGAGGATAATTGTGGATGGTTTCCCATCAAACTTAATTAACCTGGTTTTACCGCACCCTCTCTTTCACATAAGGGAACTTTGTTGTCAATGTGCAAGAACATTCTGTCCCTAAAGAAAATGTTCTAGTTTACAGAGATCCACTCCTAAGTGCCATTGTCCATCCTTCCCATAATACTTCAGGGCTAACTCTGCAAAATGCAGTCAAATGGCAAGGCAAAGAAAAAGAGAATAAAAAAATATCTTTCCCAGTACAGGATTATGCCCTGACCTGTGACTTCCCACCGTTTTAACCTGCTGCGTCATTCAACTAATTGAAAAGCTCAGGAATGAAGGTCTGTCAGTTGCCCGGAAGTTCAGCTAGTGAGGGGGCCTGGCTGGAAAAACACCAGATTTTATTTAACCTGCCTTTGTCCTCTATGTAAGAGATCAAAGCAAGATGAAATTAGAGCACAGCACAATCTCTGGTACTATAATGACCTTATAACTCTATTCCATGTCATACAGCATCACAAGGGTGGGCCGTTTTGGATTTGGTTTGTTACAGAGTGAACTCATATATATAATAAAGATACATAACAATGATAACAGTAATAACGATAATAATAACAGCAACAATAACAATGACTTTGCCTGGTGATTGACACTCAGCGGGGGGGTCTTTTGCTTACTCATTTGCCGGTCTCCATAGCTGATGGCTTCAGCAAGAGAGCTCCATCCTTGAGCGTTCTTCACCTTGACAGGTGCATTGTGGGCCAGAAGTAAATGGGCACACTCTACAGAAAAAGACAAAACAAGACATACAATCAGCTTTTTGCATGATAGTAATGGCGTGCCGATTTAGCTCACAGGAATCTAAGCTTCTGCTGGATGGAAATGGCAGATTAGTGAACACAAAGTTCAAGTAGCATCATATTTGGTGTCAATGAAGAATGTTTTTCGATAAGAAAAGTTTTTATAATGGAAGACTACTTTTACTTGATGGTTGTGCTCTGTGCAGCCACATGAAATGTAAATTTCAACAATTTTAATAGTGATGTATTGAAATTAATTTTTTAACCATTTAACCATTATTTTTTAATTCATTATTTTAAATTTAATGTATTTATTTTTTCTTCCAGAGCGGCTGCTCTTTTAAAATCATAAAGCTGAAATATTTTAATAAAATATACAGACTGCATTTAAAATGTTGGATAAATACACATAATCTATATGAACAGATCTGGTTTCAAAACAGTTTTTTATAATGATCTTTAGGTATTTATTTCAGTGTAATTATATGAATTGGGTCCTGTATTGAATTTGGGACATTGGTGATTTCATGTTCTTCAAAGTTTCCACTTTTTAACAACTATATTGTCATTTTTCCCGGCGGCAGATGGAATGCAAAGTGAAAGCAAACACAATTTTAATAAGGTTTTTGCGGCTTTTTTCGGGTAGGATTACTGACTCCCCCATTGTTTTCTCGATGGATGGACGTTATATTAACACAATGGCCCATTAGCAAAAAGAAAAGGTGTCATATGCAGAAGCATGTTGCAGCTGGCAGTTAAAGGAAGTTAAAAAATGCTGGCAGTTCTAGTGTTAAATGTCTCAAATTCGGTCAGAAATTTCAGACTTTTTGGTTTTTCGACCAGCACAAATTTTTTGGCCAAATATTTTCAGTTTCCGAAATTTCAGGGCATGATTTGGAAAAACATTTTTACTCTAGCATACACCGAGAGGGAAAGCTCAATTAATTGCTTTGAGGAGGAACACTGCAGAAATGTAAAGGTTCACTCTCAAAACAACGGTGAGTTTTGTGCCGCTTTGTGGGTTAGTGTCTCTTTGGGAGGTTACTAGTTAAAAACCCAAGGTTACCACTGAGCCATTCAGTAATGCCCTTAATCCCAGCAGCTCCATGAACACTGACCCTGCTCTCTGATCCTCACTTGCAAGTCACTTTGGGCACAATGTTTGCATGAAAAGGACTGAAAAGGTCAAGAAAGCTGTCATTTATAACACAGGAGTCTAATTTATACTCAATTTTTAAAAAATACTTCAAGCTCCATCTGCAATATTTTTAAATCACAATCAAAATACATGTACAGAAGACAAATGGAAAAAATGCAAAAGCCATTTATATACCCATACATTATGTTCAGATATCAGTTTTAATTACTTGCCCAGATCTGTATGACCGTATTAATAATAGAGTAGTACATTCAATAGTCATGCAGATGTTACACCACAATATATTTTTCAGGCATGAATACACTGTTCCCACATGCAAGAAATTATAGTTGAATTGCAAAGAATTCCCCGGACAGCTCCGCCTCCCTGCCCCGCATCTCACCCCTACTCCTCCCAGATCACCAACCTCTACAATTTCTCAAATTACTGGACGGATTAACTTTGAAAGCCAATAAATGTGTTTCGACCCAAATACTCCAAGTGTTAGCTGTGAAATGTAAGGCTGAAACTACACCAATTCATTTACTGCACATTTCCAATTACATGCCAATTTACACAATTGTTCCCTCCAAATAGCTGGTGTACTGTATTTCTTTAACTTGATGTCTATCTTAAAATTCCATTAATATTATTCGAATTCTTTATATATTTACATTGTACTTATTTCTCATTTGCATTATGACCAACAATTTCCATGACATAACACTAAAAACTGCAACACACCAATGGCATGTATGGAGCCCTGGACTGGCCACAGACAGTTTTCATCATTTTTTAAAATTTAATTTACATTATGTACTAAATCATGCACACTATGTACTAAATCATGCACACGTGACCAAGCCCACAAAATCCTTCAAATTGTCACAAACAAAAGTTGGCCGACATAGTGCAACACTTATGTTGCAGCTGCTTTATTTGCTCCATGCGACAAAGATTCAGGTATAAAATTTATTTTCGTCTTTATTTTGAGACTTCTGTTTGGAATAAAGCAAATGTCTATACTGAATCACTGTAGTTATATTTGCAGAGAGAGAAGGAAGACTGTATTTGCATTTCGTGTTAGTAAGTGTTTGATATCTTACATGTGGCTTTGACTTCAAACGGAACATTTAGCCCATTTCATAGAAAATACCGAGACATAAATTATGTATTGCTATTTTGCCTAGAAATATATGGTTTCCTATGTCCACGCACAATTCTAATGATGTAAAATTTGTAATTTTTCCTAGAATGGTAGAATATTCATGTATTTTGTTATCTGGAGGGTCACAGAATCTTTACACCTGGGAGGATGTGGTCATCGCTACCAAAGGAGTCCTGTTGGAATTTAACTCCACTCCAGTGGTCTGGTGTGTGTGTTTGTGGGGGAGGCGCATGTATTTCAATTATTTAGTCACTCAACCGTTAACTAATGCCTGACAAATGTCAAAATGTCTGTTAATGACATTATGGGCAGAGTATTTTTTTTGAAAAACTATACTGATAAATGTAAATTTTGGTGTGTTTTTACACACATTAAAGGTAGGAAAATCGCTGTCTTTGATTTCCTATACAACAATACAGTAAATGTAGTTACAACTGATGTGTACTTAGAAATTTATATCAATGTAACCAAAGAATTATAAATAATAGCTATAAACCAATGACTAATAAGGATAGAGTAATCATTCATTAATTGAAATAACTATCACTATTACTCAGTCTAAAGGTCAAAACAAGAGCCTGAGGCACCTTCATTTTGACCTTTAAAGGTGATCAGGCGTAAATATGAATTAGTGATTAGAGTCAGTATAGGTTTTACTCAGTTAAACAAACTGTTTCTTGGATGCTGGTAATAATCAACCGGGCCTAAAAAATCAAGTAATTAACAAGAACAAAAGCCTGTATTTCCCCACAAAGACCAGGCTAAGAAGACTGAAAAGCTCACAGACACAAGACAGTTACACAAGCAAGCAACTTAGACAAAGTTAATACAGATAATCAGGAGTTTTGGTTTCAGTGCTTTGGAGAAATTTTATAAGGAAAAACATACTGGATTTCTTATTTTAGAAATGAATACTTTTGTGAAATACCTGTAGGATGCTAGCAAGTTGATGATGACTTTTTAACGCATTTTATTACGATATGTCTGCTTATACAGGGTCCTTGTGCCACCTGACATAGCGTATTTGAGGAAAAACATTTAATATATGGAATGAAAGTCACATAACCTCTACACAAAGGGGTCAGTCAGTCTGGGAGCAATATCAGTGGTCTCCTTCCTGGATTATTAAGGTGTTGTTTTATAAGGAGGATCCAGTGGCTTCACATCAGACTGATGCTTACACAAAACCAAACTGATAATGGATTTATTTTGCGCATTCTCTACTATAAGTACCTATTTTCAAACACTACCCCTAACTTCTTACCTAGTTTGTAATGTCGCAGTGCTTGAAGGGAGAGGCGCGCCATCGAGGTGCCATTTAGGAGAGTGAAAAATCACACACGCCAAAAATAGAACATTTAAAAATCGTGCATCTCGGTGTTCCCGTGAAGACTATCGGGAATTCCCCTCCTCACGCAACCCAGTTCATTAATATTTAGTGAAATTGTAACAGCTACGACGATTGGTCTATTGCCATTATGAATACACAATTGACCAATGAGAAACCGGGTTTCATGTATCGCTAGGCAGCACGGATAACAATGGCGAAGAACGAGTGCTGGGGAAACAAGATTACGTACGCAACAAGTGGCCATCAGTGAAAAAAAAAAAAGATCCCCTAGGCCAACTTAGGAGAGCTATTTTTCACTCCTTTGGCTTTTTTTCCCTTCAAGCATTGATGTCGTGACTAGTCTAATCAGCTACAAATCTGATCTTCTGATCAAACAGACAAGGTTGTGCAACCATGTTCATGTAAAAGAGCCTATGAAGAACTCATCCAGCTTTGTTCCTCTTTCAATTTCCTGGAATCATTCCTCTTTATCACAATTATCGTGTATTCCATTAACAACCGTGTAGGATAATCACCCTCAGGCCAAATATCAGCATCAAGCACAGTATCCATATTTTTAGGTAACATAAACAGAAACTGATTTTTATATTTTCTGATTCATGTTGCCTGGTAACGTATTAAATAAACAGAGCATTTTCCGGTATTAAATTTAAATAAGGTAAAACGTGTTCATATTTATAAAATTCAAGTAACAGCAACATTAGTAATTATTTATAAAAGTGAATTCAATGGGTGGCAGTACAGACATGAAGCACATAATGTATCTACCCGTCTACCTTTTTTCACATGGCATCAAAGGGTCTTAACAAAAACTCTTAACCAGTCCTAATCTCCAATGACCCGCCCACAGTCAGTAATTCTGAAGGCCTGTCAGGCCGATGTGCTAATCTAATGTAACACTAAGCTGGTCAGCTCTGTCGCAAGCTGATAATCCCACACTAAGGAGTCGCTCATACTCTGAAGTTACGAAATAATTGTGTCTTGACATTTGACACAAGTGACAAATCTTTCCGGTTCTGTGCGAGCCGGCTGCCACAATGACTATACGTCACATCGACCTGAAACCCCACACCGCGCAGCGAGGCAAGGTCGCATAGCCCACTGCGGGGTGCAGCACAACATGCAGCAACTCGCCACACGCAGGTGCAACCTGGCCTTAGAGACAGGTGGTTACATGCAGGTATTGCCACTGACAGCTCAAATCGACATTCCTCACATTCATTTAGACAAAAAAACACCTATAAAAATATTTTATTAATTTATGGTGAGGCAAACCAAACAAATGTAAGCTCATTGTAATAAAGGTAGAGACAATACCATTATAATCCCGCATGCCCCCGTTAAATACTCATCAAACTCTACTATAAAGCAGTAGCTAATCTGTATATTTGGGAGTGTTTGCCATTGTAAAGTTTTTTTGTCAAGGAAGATGCATGAGCTGGGCTACTACTGAGCTAATGACAAAAATAACTTATTTCCTTTGTTTCCTTTGTGATGTGTGGTAAGGAGACCCAGAAGCATGTCTTCTGGGAACATACACAGCAGCTGATGACACAATCAGAGATTTGCCACTGTTGAGAAAAGTGATGCAACCACGCTGTCAAACAGCAGATCATGTGATTATGGAAGGCAGCTTGCAATTCGACTGCTTTTGTGCCGGAATCACAAGGTTGGCCTTCGCGTCTTTGGCAGCCCATTGAAATCGAACTGATCGAGGAGGGACAGCGATCAACACAGGCATCTTCTCTGCTGGAATCTAATTTCATGTAAAGATGAAAGTACCCCTACGCCCCACCCACAAGATTCTTTTCCGGCATGCGGATGGATTTTAGTAAGAAATGACATCAATCAGTCAAGCAAACTAGAGAGAGACTGCGAGGGGGTCTTTATCCTATTTGGATATTACTAGTCATCTTAATGGGGCAATCATATACAACTGTAGGCATCATATATGTATATCAAAATTCGCATTAAAGAAAATGCAGTTCTTAATTACGATGTTACTGTCAGACTTCACAAAAAACTTCAGGGCCTATAAATCATGACTGGGCAATGTCATTAAAAAAAGAAAAAAAAAATGATGACCTCGAGTTGTCCAACCCCACCCCCCACATACTTATATAGATAAGTACATAAATATTTTTAACACAAACTGAAAAACATTATTGAAAGTCTACAAGGAGTTAAAAGGGACAAAATGGATGTTGCGTTAATTGTTGTAGCTATCTACTTACGGTCTGCACACCAGAGTGGATAAGCTTTTAAAACTAATTAAATAGCCTAGCCTAGTTTATCCAAAAATTGCCAATTTGCAGATTTACTGTTCCTCAGGTTCTGCCTATAAATGAAAGAAGCTGCAAAATAGAAGCTGTAGATAGGAAATAAACGCTGTTGGCAATTTGCTTATTTTGAAAGGGAATTAACAGTGGTAAGCGTTTGTCCTGTTTGACTGTTCACATATGTGGAGCTGGGGAAGTTCGAAAAATCTCACAGGAAAGTTGCATTGAACGGCTGACATTCTGGCTGCTGACTGACAGGTAGTAGTTGGTGGTGTAACAATGCTAAACTTCCCAACTTACAAGACTGGTGAATACATTATTACTGCAAGGGGCCATGCTTATGAAATGCTGTGCTATAATAGCCATATAAAAAAAAACTGCATCAGAAATGTAGACTGCAAGGCAGAACTGAAAGCCACATCGTAAATCTTTCTGTTATCTCACTTTATGTAGCATAAGCCTACTTCCCCAACAAAAGCGATAATCACCTGTCAATCACTGTCAGACACTGACACCAGAATACTCGTCTGTCATTGCCATTGACCGATAATATTGTCAAATTGCACAAGCATAGTGTAAATGTTCCACATGGTTTTCTAATCATGCATGACATCCAAGGTTATCCATTCACCGGCAATTTTCTGAACTAGTTTACAGACAATGTGTACTTGAATTAAAGTAGACCATACAAACATTAAACATAATAATGACTTTACTATCAATGCCATTTTTATATACTGTAATAGCTGTTTGCTCTTGAACCATTTCAAATAATTAATTCTATCTAGGGCTGGGTACCGAACTTCGGTACTTTTGTGGTACCGACCGAAATGCTCCAATCCTACCGAGGGTCGAAAAATAAATTTTCTTTTAGTGCCAAACTCCGATACCCAAACGGTAAATCTCAGCGTCTATGAGCAAATAAGCAGCATACTGGTATAAAGATCTAAAGTCGCTGGTGATTGCCTGTCTAATATAACGCTACAAAAAACGCGTAGTGTAAAAGAAGGAATCAAAAGTGGCTAAGAAATCAAAAGTGTGGCTCCACAGGGCTCCAGGCTGTGACCATTTTCAGATTTTGTGGACATTATTTGGAAACGGTCCGACTTGTAAATATGCTGAAATAGGCCCCCATATAGTGGCTGACCACATCGTGGTATAGCATGTGAAACACGCACAGAGAGCGAGTGTATGTATATGCATGCGTGTGTGAGCGAGACCATCGGAACGCGGCCCGATTCAGCTCCTCGGAAGCACCACTGAGGCAGCGCTTGAGTGATAAACTTGCTGCCTGCTTGACCACAAGCACCGGTGCTAACTTGAAAGTTACGTGGAAGTTCAGAAAAAACAGACAGTAGATGGTTTCATTTTTGTACCTCAACAAGATTGAATAGCTTTTGCCTGCATCTCCAGCCGGACCCAGAGAGGAAACTTGCGAAAATAATGTTACATGGTTTTTTTATTTAGTGTAAAATGAAAGATTGATCTGCTGGTCAGATTTATTTATGAATCATAAACATATCATGGGTCAAAATTGACCATGAGAAACACGCATTTCAACCACGCATTGACCCTGAGACACAGGCTCCGCCCCTAACAGATGTAATCTCACTCCAAACTTCTGATGTAGCTTGAGAGCCCTGGTCTCACGTTTTGATCGTGATTGATCCCTCCAGTAACTAACCCATAACTAACAAAATTGACTTAAAAGATTAGTGCTGTAATGTTTAATGTATTTTTGTTGTGGATGAAATTGATCTAAAAACATATTGGTATCAAAAAGTATTGGTATCAAACATATTGGTATCAAGTATTGTTCAGGAACCAGTATCAAAATTAAGGTATTGTTCTGGTACTGGTACTGGGAAAATCTTCAACGACGCCCAGTCCTAATTCTACCCACTCAATCCACTGCATGAAGCAGAGGGCACAAGGCAGGGGGCCATCCAGAATGGCATGCCAGTCCATCACAGGGCAGGGGCCATCCAGAATGGTATGCCAGTACATCACAGGGCGGGGGGCCATCCAGAATGGCATGCCAGTCCATCACAGGGCAGGGGCCATCCAGAATGGTATGCCAGTACATCACAGAGCACACATCCAAACAAAGAGCAATTTAAAAGCCAAATTTACACACATACACACACACACACACACACACACACACACACACACACAGGTAAGGGCAGGAAACAATTTGACCACCCTGTAAGTGTTATGAATGCTACATAGTTACTGATTATATTCCTTCTGTGACATCGGCCAGTCAGCTTCAGTGGATCTTAATGGTGCAGCTTCCTGTTTAAATTGACTGACAATTCAACATTACTAACAGTTCAACATAGGTCAGGTCAGGTCAGGTCAGGTCAAGTGACAGGTTGGGGAGCGTGCACTGGTACAGCACACTGCCACACCCACCACACAACCAAACACCTCGGGATCCCAGTTGGCAACTCCCTAGACCACCACACGGTCCAGTTCCACCCTACAAAAACGGTCGTCTTGTCTGCCGCAGCTCTTCGGCCTGGAGCAGCTGCCTGGGTCCTCAGCAATGAGGATCCTGCGAACCGGATCACCCTCAGTGAATCGTTCTGCACTCTGAAGAGACACGGTACCGAAGGAGTCCAGTTTCTGTCCCAGGTCACTGGATAGCATCCATGTCTCACAACCATACAGCAAGACACCAGGACTTTAAAGACCTGGACCTTCATCCTCTTACAAAAATGCTGGGGGCGGCACACCCCCCTTTCCATGACCTCATGGAACCCCCCCCCCCCCCCATGCTCTCCCAATCCATCTAC
>JAODJW010000033.1:23143386-23154196 GCA_026777045.1 Hyperopisus bebe
ATGAATGTCGCTGCTCTCAAACTTCAACATAGTTCTCTATTTAAAAAAACGCTTCACTAACGTCACGTTAAATAGATAGCAGACATACCGTGAAAGCTGATGGCTCGCTGACCTTTCAAGTATTTTTCATACTGTCATATTTGACATCACTGGCAAACGTGTCAGAAAAGTACACTGCACAGCATTTGAAGTATTCAAATGTAAATGTAGGTAAACTGTCATGACAATTATAGAGTACTAACTACGTGAAGGCGGTGGGCTCAAATCCCAGGGAGCACAAGTAAATTGTAACCCTCCCCTATGTTGCTTTGGATAAGAGTGTCAGAAAAATTAACTAATATATAATAAGCAGCGGCAGCCCAGTGGTACTGTTGTCTCACACTTCTGGGACCAGGGTTCGAGCTTCCACTATGACTCCATGTGTATGCGGTTTGCATATTCTGGCTGTGTTGTCATGGGGTTTCCTCTACATACACTGGTTTCCCACTACAGTTCAAAAACACACTGAGTTAGGTGTGTGTGTGCTGGTGTGTGGTGAGTTAGTTGGTCGGGAAGATTATAAATGACTGCATTATAGAGAGAGAGGCCTAAGAGAAGCTGTAAGGGCAAGGCCATTTATCCGTGTTGGTATGTTGTGTCGCCTCTTTCCAGAGGCTGACTCACAATCCGGTGTCACCATATGATGATGCCAGAAATTCTCAAAACAGCTGTTAACATTCACGATGCTCACAACTGCCGAATGAACATTACAGGAAATTCACACATGCATCTGTCTGGAATGAAATCTCTAATTTAACACTATGCTGGTCAGCTCTGTCAAAAGCCAACAATTTACACACGATATCATTTTCACGCTGCACAGAGCCTCAGAGTACAGCAAATGGCACAAGGGCAAACAGCACATCACAGAGAAACCGTTGCGGGTAAAGGCAGATGAGAAGGACAGGATGCATTTATGCTAACAAGATGTCTAATCCACTTATTTCCAGACACAAAGTCGGCCTGGTGAGGTCCTAGAAGATGGTGACAGCCGATGGCACAACATGACAGGTAATCTGTGCCTGTTCACAGTACAGTCATCGACATGCTTGCCGTGATGGGTGCTTACTGAAATGGTTCTCATTTACAGCAATTAAAAAAAATGGCTTGTGAAATGTAAAACACACTAGTCAAAAACCAATAAATGAGCAGGTTACTTAAAACTGTAGTTCGACAAAAGATCAAAGGGCTACAGGTTATATATAAGGCAGGAATAAACAGAAAGTACATTCATTTGGTGGTGATATACCAGCCACGTAAATGCCATACGTGAGCATGAATGACACAACTTTTGTTTAC
Source organism: Hyperopisus bebe (assembly GCA_026777045.1). Lineage (NCBI taxonomy): Eukaryota > Metazoa > Chordata > Actinopteri > Osteoglossiformes > Mormyridae > Hyperopisus > Hyperopisus bebe. The sequence goes on from JAODJW010000033.1 coordinate 23,144,725, forward strand.
TAACAATAGACAACTCTCCCTCAAAGATGCAGATATGAGCAACATGCCTGACTTTGCTGGAATTTTCCAGAAGTGAGACATCTACTTGAGATAAGTCTGCTTCCGAAAAATCCTCTACATGGAAACAAACACGAATCCATTTTCTTTGCGTTCTAGCGCCATCTGATAATTCTGGTGTACTTATTTCTAAGTATTAATTTTGCTATATTTCTTTAGCAAATAAAGACTTAATTTTACATATAGGCAATAAATGCAAGTAGTATTAAGTTTTACATAAAATATTCTGATTATTACTGTCAGAATATCCTTCTTAATAAATTATGCAAATGGGAAATGTAAGCAATGTATAGAGGCAAATGTCCAAGCCCTAGTTTTGCAATAGTAATAAATAAGTAATTAAGAATGACTGTTACTGTAGCGTAACCTGGATCACTACCATTGTTACTTCAGCGTAAACTGAACAAAAAATAGTTTCAGGACCATTTGTGCAGCCATTTTCTGTCATCCAATTATCCATTTGCATTGGGCAACGCCTTTCAGACTCCGAGGCTCTGATAACAGCAGCACGATCTTCACATAAATGATGGTACTGCTGAAATGCATTGTGGTGTAAGTGCAGTTACTCCAGTATCAGAACAAATGAGTTCATTTGCACACATTACCAGGAATAAAACATTATAGTAAGTCTCCTGAGATAGAAGCTCTAGCAATTATGTATAACAGTCCTGCAGTTGCTCCACACGCCTGAGTCAGCAGTGACTGTTTCACATACGGCCTTTATTTATAGGTTTATGCAGATCTCACTTACGTATAAAAGCAAAACACACTCAGAGGTTTCTCTGTGTCGCTCCCATAAAAATGTAAAGTGCACCGATGGCAATTAAAGGAACGGTCCATCAGCAATCTACTGGAAGCTGCAATAAAATCATTTGGCGCAGAACAATGTCCCTGTCAGATCACATACCAGGGATGCTTCATGCTGAAGCTATGCCGGCAAAAGCGCATGCAGACTGGACCTTTTTTGGTGTGTATAAAACTTCACGGTAAGTTTATAACTGTAAAATTACAGCAATCGAATAACTATTATTCGCTAGGTCCATCGGGACCAGAGAGAGTTCCAGCCCTAGTTATAGCAAAACCACACCAGACAAAAGTCAAGCAAAGACGTACTGAAAGTGCTGTAATAAAAAAAAAAAAAACCTAAGTCCTAACTCATATACATTACTATTACTACAAACCCAGCATCATCATCATCGTCGTCGTCGTCATCATCAGGTTTCCTACTTACCTTTATGGCCCATCATGACAGCAAGGTGAAGCGGCGTATTTCCTGAGGCAGAAACAGACAACAAACAATCAGGTAACATGATTATTTATCATCCCTCCCCCATCATTTTACAGGTATACTTTTAACAACTTCCTGTCAGCTACCCCTAATCACATTCCCTGCACCTACTGTACAGGGCACAGAGTTGGCTCTTTCATAATTATACAGTTACACCTATGCTGACTGTACCTTATTGATTGGGCTTTCTGCAGCACTGACCTGTAGCCTACTCCTGGGACTACCGCTGACATTATTCTGGGATACTCGTGTCAGGACCTGATCTGTTCATTTGTTTACCACTTCCTGTAATGTACACCATCTGGTTCAGGCTATGAGCTCCATTAAAACCATAACCTGCTACTTCAAGCCAAGTTTAGAATGACTTTCTGAAGAATAATACTATAGAGATACAAAGCTTCTCCAAAAGATTTGCATTGAAACAGACAAGGAGGCAGTGTGCCAAGAGTCCTGCAGGTAGCAAGCCTGACATCCTGCCAGAGGCGCCGTGTCTTTCTGCGTCAGCCCGCCTCCTCTGCACTCCTTTCTTCCTCTCCTTCTCTAAGTTAGACCTTCATTGGGCGAAGGAAGAGGAATGCATCCATGGAAATTCCACACAAATTCAATTCAGCTACACTGAGCGATCGGATCACCAAGGGTAAACAAAAAGACAAATATGAAAGTCTAAAAGCACGGACCAGGCTCCATTGCAAGACTATGAGGAGGACGAATTATGAAAAATGCTAGACTCAAAAAAGATCTGGATCCATCCACTTCCCATAACTGCTAATCTGTCCCTCCATTTGCCATAACGGCTAATGTAACACAGGGATGCGGAGAGCCTGGAGCCAATCCCAGGATGCACTTGGCAGGGGACACCGTAGGGGGATGCCAGTGCAGTGGATTAGCAGTAAGGCAATCAATCAGAACTCATTACCTTACACTCCCTTCCCTTTAGCATACAAAAAAGCAGCCATTACTTATTTATTAAACTTTCATTTATCAGGTCTAATGTGGTAGAATGCTTCGCTAGTATAGAAATACCACCCGCGCATGCTACCCTGAGAGCAAACGGTGCGTATAAAGGAAGGATTATTAATTATCTACGTCGCAGCAAAGTGCTGTGTCATGCTGTTTTGACCGGTGATGCCACATGTGCCGACCTTGGCTCATTCCTCCAGCAAGCTTTGCGAGGATCTTTAGATCAGCGATGTTCACACAAAAAATGGGGATGCCCAGGGGATGCCGACAGGAACCGAAATCAAAGTAGCTCTTCTAGGGAGACATGCAAACTGGCATCAAGTGTAAGATACACATAACTCATCCCTATCACCAGCCGTATTCATATCTATTTTGCCATTGTTCCATCAATATATAGACAACAGTTAAGAAATGTTGACTTTCTTTACACTTCCTAGTTGAGGAAGGCAGCATAAACTAGTCAAAACACTTATATTATTACTGTTAAATCATACCTGCTCAGTGCAACAGGAAACCCCCTGACCGATACACTTATGCCTGAGATTATCCGTCTGTACATGCTGCTATGTTATGGTTATGCTTTTATTTACATGCATGACAAAAGAAGTTGGAAATCAGTTTTCAGCTGCGCATAAAAAAAAAAACAGATTTCCTGGTTCTGGTACTTCCACTCTCTGCCTTTCATTCTTAAACAATTATTACCAAGATAAATGGATAATATTAGGAAATTTGCTGTTCTGATATGCTTATAATTGCAGACCTAATTATGCTGCACATAACCCAAACTTTCAGGCACAGACAGAAGCAGCAGCTATAAACAGAGCAGTACCTGCAGAATTGTGTTACAAAGTTATAACTGATAGTAAGGAGGATATACAGTTAACAGGGGTCCCCTCTCAATACGTTATGTAAAGAGAGCCAAAGAGAAAAACTCACACGGCACGGAAAATTAAAACCGGTATACCGGTTTGTATTCAAAGTGACTTACGATTGAAGAAGCAGGGTCAGCCAGTGCCTGAGGCAGTGGTGGTTAAGGCCCAATGCTGACATCACTCTGCTGACCAGATGATCTGAACCACTGCCTTCCTGACTGGCCTTAACCTCCAGAGCCACACACTGCCCACCTCCCCCACAAGGCCCACTGCCATTCATTTGTTCATTGCGGTTGGGTGAAACCCCCATGGGTAGTAAACCACCTCAGACTCATTTCAAGCATATTTTTACCTCACCTACAGCACCTGCACTGTACTCTACGTCTATCATGTATTTATTAGTTTGCTGATTATTTTTCTGAAGGTGTACTGTGCTAGGAGGTACTTTTGTAAGGCTGCTGGATAACAAAAATCCCCCTCAGGGAAAAATAAATCTTTTCTTCATCCTATTAACAACTGGTAAGGTGAGGCTTTGTGGGGTAAAACCTGACATTTAAATGTTTTTTTTTTAATATAAATATCACACAATTCCATCAGCTGGGAGTGCCAGATTCCTCCTATGGGCAAATTGTATACGCCATTCGCTGCCAAGAAAACATGCATTCAAGAAATGTGTTTATTACAAAGAAAATAAAAGAAAATAAAACTAATGACTAGCTTCTCGTTTAACAAGTCTGCTCACACAAAGGAACAATGTTATTGAGATCCACTGAGGATTGTTTGAGCCAATGGCGAAAGCAGGTATAAAAATTGGCAAATATTAAATGAGCCACATAGCTAACCTAAAAACCCAGGAGTAACTTAACGGATTAAAATCATTCTTTTTATGAAGATGCTAATTGTGTTTTCTGACATGATGTGAAACATCAGTTTCCCATATATGGAAGCTATCATTATTCGTTTCCTAAGCTTCTGCTTTGTACATTGTCTCCAAAATTAAAAATCCCTCACTAACATAGTGGAAAGTGTGCTTTGAGGGTTGATTACCATAATTACATTGTTACACCTCAGATTTTGATGTGCTTGACGGTCATCAGCCAGAAGATAAAGGATGTGTGTCTGCATCCAGAAGGTCATAAGTTCAAATCCTGCTGAGGGTAAAGTAATTATGTGGCCGTTGGGCCCTTGAGCCCATAGCCTGTATGGTATGGCTGTAGATGGTCTGTGGGCCAGAGACCTTTGAGAAGCACAAGGATACAACAAACGGGTGTTTCTCATCTATTTATATCAGAAGGTAATTTTATGACTCCTATTTAGGTGTCCATTAGGTTTGTCCAAATATGTCATTATACAAGCAGTCTCCAGGTTACAAATCAGATGTGCTCCCCAAGTCTGCCTTTTGTAGGCAAGTTGGAAAAATAATACAGTACATATTAATAATAAAAATAAGCTGACAAACCACTGAAGCCACTCAATGTTTCAATGAGTGTCAAAACGCAGTGAATGCATTCGGCATTACTAACCATTGTATTTAACCCGGATTTTATGGCAGTCCGTTCAGAAGTATGAGTTGTCTAAGTTGGACGTGCTTAATCAGGGGACTGCCTGTATACAAATTAATTAATTTGTTAAATAGATATGCAACAATTTCAGCTGTTGTTACTCAACTCAGTGGTAAGTTTATTAGGAACGCCTGCTTGTTAATGCCAACAGCCTGCTGCTACAAACAGTGAATCGCGTGACTGCAGCTGAATACATACAGCACACAGACAGGATTTCGAGGTTCATTTACCGTTTGGCTGAGCCTTAGAATGGCTTAGGTACCTGATATTGGGTGTTTCCCAAAAGCATAGCTGCTAACTATGTTAGCAACTTCCAAACTGGAAACAGGAAACTGAATGAGTCCAACTAATAACTATATACGATGCTAAAGGGAACTTTTGGGTAATGCACCATTCAGAGTGTTCCCTTTGGTCGCAGCATCTCAGAAACAGCAAACTTTTTGGGAATTTCACACATTACAGTATCTACAGTTTACAGAGAATGGTGCAAAGATTAAAATACAGCAAGGAAGCGATTTCTGTGGCTGAAATTACCTTGTTAAAGAGGGAGATCAGTGGAGAATGGCCAAACTCGTTAAGACTAACAGAAATGAAAAATAATAGCTCTGTACTACAGTGATGTACAGAGGCTTCTCTGAACGCCCAGCTCATTTACCTTTGAAGTGATTCTGGAGGCAAAATTAAGTCCTACCCACTACTAGATATGTGTACCTAATAAGGTGGTCATAAAAACTGAGCCATCTGACCCATTGGATGATGACTGCTGAACAAGAACAATAATCCGTGTGAGAAAAATAATTACAATAAACAATAACTGTAGTTCTCAGGCAAAATAAGTTGAGGATTAACATCATTTGTGGAATCCATTAGCATGTGCTTTTTTTGAACAACTTAATTTACTTGGCTTGCTATGTGTTACTGTCCAAAAAGGAGTTTCAATCATTCATTTATTAGAAAAACCAGTTGAAACTGGTCAAAACTAAAGTTTTGATGAGCTGTATTTCAGCAATGCAAATTATGAACACTTCAATTACTTCAGGGTCTAGATGGAATAACACTGTTAAACATTGAGAAGTATGAGACTTTGATAGACAATGGATATAAATATTGTCAACATATCCTAGACAGCACGATTAATTATTTTACTCTTGGATTGCCAAGACATATGTAGCAATACATGAGTTTTACTAGCACGCTGGAATGGGCATTGTAGTCTACCTCTGCTTTACTCTGATGTGATGCATCACCAAAGAAATATATTCCGCAATAAAAAATAGCACTAACCTTAGCTTTATGTTGAGATTTTTAATAGATGGATTTGTCTGTCTGATGTACAAATGTTGCAGCTAAACAAAAATTAAAAAGGACAGCAGGAAAGAGGTTTGTCAGCAAGCTGGAAATCTGCTGGTCTACTCTAGACAGCGGGGAGCTGAATGGGACGAGCTGCAGCCCTGCATCTCCCGAGCTGCGGGATGGAGCCCCGTCTGCATTTGGCATGCGTGGCATTTGAATCGTCTCCCTGTGTTGTGCGACTTTCCTCCGGATTCTCTATTTTCATCGCACAGACATGCAGTTTGGATAATTAGTGTGTCTGGGGTGGTTCTGCGGGTTAGAAATCTATACCAATGACTGCAAGGTTGCTGGTTCGAATCTCGTGGCTAACAGAGCAATCATATCATTCTTTAGCCCTTGAACCAGGACCTAAATCTCAAAAATTGCTGAAAAATTGTGTGACCTTGCACTCCGACCTCAAGCTTTGCTCTCTCATAGGGCAAAACTGGGTGTGAAAACTGAGTAAATTCCAGGCAATTGTGCTAATGCAATGGTAAATAAATTATCATTACAGACTGTTCAAAATCCTGCAATAAACTGTCATCCCATCCAGGGCATACCTCAGGCTTGGGATAGGAACCTTGACCAAGATAAGTAGTTAAAGGATGGATAATCTATATGATTACAAGCATCACCATTGAAATCTAGTACATACATTTACTAAAACCGCTCAGGAAGCCCAATGATAACTTAGAAACCAGAAATTGCTTAGTGCCCTATAGATGGTGCACAGGATTGATAGCAAGCAAATACGGTCAATAATGGCAATCTAAAAATGACTGAAAGAAAATGCGTGCCTTAATAGGCCAGTAACAGCAGTGACATGCCTGACTTATAGAAAAGTTATGAATTTATGAGAAATTACACATCATAAATCATTCAGGAAGAACGTCTCAGATTAACACAAATGGACACTTGTGACTCGCAAACTTAGTGCTAATGCATTACTGGATGCATGATTTCTGTAAAGTTCTGACATGATTACAGGTAAAATAAGTTTTACGATTTATAACATGTTTTTACAGACATACAAATTACATTTCCTTACGTTTCGCTGTAGATTATAGCAAAATGCAAAACGGAACTCAAACTTAAATATTTTACTCATGTCCCTTAATGGTTCATTTCAATTTTAATATATAGTGCGGTTTCATTGATGTTCTGTTGTGAGAATATTCAAACTGTGCTACTGTGTAAACATCACAGCAAAATGTGAGTGCAGTACAGTCCAGCCATAACCCAACTTTGATTTGAAGAACTTGAAACTAATCACTATTTCAATGTCTTGTAAAAGTACAAGGAATTCTCACTTTGCAGTGACTTCTGAAGGCTGCATCTCAACAAGACTCGTGGGTTATGCTGCACCTGTATTCAGCATTATATTATTCATAAATAAGGAAGGCACATATACATTTCAAATCACAACGTGGAAATTAACAAGGCAAACACCACCAAGTAAATGTGCTCTCATGAGCAAAATAGGATTTAATCAAATTATTCTATTCATCTATGTGTGTTTAGTGTGGTCTACATTTTTATTTGGTGGTAATGACATCTGATTAAAATTAAAACATTTAAGAATAGGCAAGGGCATCTTGCCTGAAAAAGGCATCAGAGGCTATTTCACTGGCTGGGGTACAGAGATCTCTGAACTATATTTCTGGTGTCACCATCTGCCAGGCATCAAGAACGAACTTTCAACTGCTCCTTCTTCACTGGCCCCCATAAAGCATCAATCATTATTGATTACTATTGATTATTATTATTATTATTATTATTATTATTATAAAACGCAATGCTGGACCAAGTTGCCGTAAAGAAAATCCGTCCACCACACCCCACCCCACCCCCCCAAAAAAAAACAAAACGGACACATGCCAGCTTGTCGCTGGGCTGCTGTAACGAATACTAAATCGGTGGGAAATGGGAACACAAGCACACAGACAGACATCCCCTATTTGCTGTAGGGCCAGCAGGAAACGGGCTAAAATTTAAAGTGACTGAACACGTGCGGACCCATCCCGGCACCCTGACATGACCCACGCCTCTTCACATGGGGAGATGCGTTCTTTTCTTACATGCCGCACAGATTTTACTTCAGTTGCTGGGACAAATGATTGGTTCCCCCAACCCACTGCATTTTCTCATATATCTTCTCTAATAATCACCTCATCTGTCAGGGAATGACAACATACAGAAGTGACTAACGCACATTCACCGTTTTTTTGCAGTCGTGCTTTTATTCCCATATATTGTACAATGGAGGTGAGAGTTGGTGACAAGAAAAGCGTGTTACATCTAATCCTAATCGTTAACTGGTTTAGTTCACCGCGATCGAACTCCCTGCCGAGTAGATGACTCGCCCCGCAGGCTGATCTGGCGTGTGAGCTGTGACCTACCATGGATGTCTTTCTGGGCGATGCTCTGAGTGCGAATCAGCGACGAAAGGCGGCGCACGTCGCCTCTGAACACGCATTCGTGCACTGGGAAGAAGCCGCCGGCGTGTATAACGCTGTTGCGGTTGTTGTCATCGGTAGCAGTTTTCGTGTTGGCGTTGCTTTGCGACTGCAGGCTCTGCTGTTCCGACGGCGATCGCACCAGCTTGTGGTTGCTGAATATCTTGCTGCCTTTGACTTTCGTTCGGCTGGACGTGCTGAAGGTTCCCGCAGCCGCCTCCTCATCCGGATCCAGTAAGTCCCGGTCCTTGGACGGCCTGCTGTCCTTACGCAGCGAGCGGATCTTTTCCCCCGTCATTCCCAAAGCGTGTCCGAGGTGCGAAGAGCTCCTGACGATCCTGAGGAGACTGACGCCAAGTGATGAGGCCAGCGGCTATGGGGAATCCGATAACATACAAAAAGAAGTCCATGAAACCGCGGCGCCCATCCACTTTAACATATGCTAGTGAGATCTAGTATGTTCCTCCCGACTATATACAACCAGGCCCGATGTCTCACGAGCAACGCCGTGCCCACGTTTACGGCTCGCTCAGGAGCGCATCCTCCGCGTCGCGAAGAGACACGACCGCCATCTTGCGGCCGGAATCTCGCGAGAAATCAGCCTCGAAAGCGCTTTGAAGGGGCATAAATGTGAATATCGCGAGAATTCCAGAAACGCTTCGGCTTTCGGTTACCGCTAGATGGCCTTTTAAACTTTAAGCTTATAGAAAAGCAGGTAAAATCTCTGTTCTTATAACTCTCTTTTATTTATCATATACAGTATGATAGAAGCAACTGTACATCGAAATGGGTAAGACTCAGGAAATCCACACACAAACAATATACTTAGGAACAGCAGAGATACAGAGATATTCAACTGAGTGCACATGAACTGCCGTCGGTTTACCAATAGTCATAGCTGCGTTAGTGGAAGAGTGTGCAGTAGCCGGATTGTTCGCGGTACGC
>JAODJW010000033.1:23165499-23180510 GCA_026777045.1 Hyperopisus bebe
TTAATAGGGTCATGTTAAGTCTGGAGCCTATTGCAGAATGGGACACTTGATGAGATGCCAGATCATTGTAGGTCATGAATTGGCACATGTGATCATATAATAAAGGCAACTCAGTGACACCTGTCCAGCTAATTGCTTATTTTTTAATTGTGGGAGGAAACATGGGCGAACTTTGGGAGAGTATGCAAACAGAATCTGCTGGCCAGCAGGTGACTCATTAACTGGAGAATGTAGAGCTAGAAGTATCTCTGCTGATAATGTGTAAAGGCAGTGCATGGGCTACTGTGCAAGGCTTATTTGCTGTCGTGTAGATACTGTGTTCCTATAGTCATTTTATTTGGATAATAATACAGTGTTATAGAAAAGCAAGCAAAGTATTTTCTAAAAAAAAATGAAGAGGCTGCTATCCTGAGCCATTAACCCTGTTAGGGAGACATCAGGAAAGGAAAACAATCAGTCCTGTGGAAAAACATGTTATGGCTCCTATCGCTCACAGGACATGTTGAAACCTTTTTAAATCCAATTGCTGCTATTCCAGAAGATGCTCTTAAGCTTTTCCCTGCTCATATGTGTTTTCAGTGCGATCATGACCCACGCCTCAGTGCCTGAGGGTGAACGGGCTCTTCTGGGCATCAGTGACACACTCATCCGCCTGTCAGTGGGACTGGAGGATGAGGAGGACATCATCAGGGACCTGGACTACGCTCTCAGTAAAGCCGTACGTACCTGAGCTCCCTCTTTGTACACAGGCACCGTCTTTGGAAAATAACCCAATAATAATCACTCACACAGTGGTAATTTTTTTGTGTAATATTGGGCCAGCTCTCCATTGTGTTGATCCATAGGCCTGTATATTCAAGTATCAATATTTCTGCACTGTTAAACAATTGTAATAAACAATGATAGACCTGCAGATGTCTGAATATTCAGATTTATACTTATTTCTACTGGCAGGTTGTATAGATCAATATACAAATTAATTACTGTCATGAATATAAGAATTTTGAACATTTTATACACATTTACTTTCACGGTTGCTAATTTAATTGCCTGCACTTCAGCTTTCAAAATATGAACTGCAAATTTACAACCCTAAGTGGTTGATTCCATGTAGATTTAGGTGACTACAGGGGTGCCGCTGGATATTTTGATCATATTGGGCCCCTAACCCAGATCAATCCAATTATGTTCCAAGCTGTCACTCCGCTGTCTTGGTTGGGATCTTAATCCATTGCTATGTTTACATTTTTCAGATAGTTCAATTGCTTCACTGGTTAATTTAGTTTGTTAGAATGAATTATTAAAATAAGATGGTAATTTGACAGTTTAATTGAGCTAAATATCTGTTTACTTTTACATGGACTGTCCCTTCAGTAAAGTTGTGTGCTTTGTCTTTTCTTTCCTTACATTTACAGCATCCTCAGGCAAAATAGGATCTTCAATCTTTGTCCATCAGTCAACTTTTTCGACAGCAGTTAAACCAATTTGCCCCAAGACTGCATCATAATACTGTAATCGGTACATTTTAATATCAGAGAACAATGTTGTATCTCTCTGAAATAAGAAATATGTTATTAATATTTCAAAATGTAAAATATTTGAATGAGCTGATTGTTGGTATTTTATAAATGAAATTCTGCACATTTGCCCCTGGGGTTTTGTCTGATGACTTGCTTCCTTCAATGAAGAGCATCACAACAGACACACAATCAAGTCTCTGCACTGCTGGTCAAGATGGTCACATTTTTAATTGTGAGGCTTTTCATTGAATGGGTGGCTTTGAATATATTTACCACTTTTCAGTGGTTGACTTATGTGGGGAATGAAAGCCACTATCAAATGATTCTGGAAATATGATCACTTTATGAGAACTACAGCAAAGGATCTGATGTTAAATTGCATTAAAGGATATTTTTTCGTGTAGCATCTACAGAAAGCTACAGATTGAGGTACAAGTATGTTATTTTGGGGCCACTAATTACTTAATCACTGTGTCCAGGAAATAAAAATGAAAATTGCTTTAAATCGGCACGAACGTCATGTTGTCACGCCCTAAAAACTAACCTCAGCATATTTTTGGACTGTGGAGGAACCCAGAGAACCTGGAGGAAACCCCACAACAACACAGGGAGGCGCCCAAACCCCAGAGCATTCACCTGAAACATACATGGATGGCTGAAGCACAGTCATACCACCAGGTCTAACCCCACCCGAGCAGGCCTGCCGGTCTGTGGGCACAGTGCCTCTGTCCATCCACCCAGCCCTAACACCACCCGAGCAGGCCTGCCGGTCTGTAGGCACAGTGCCTCCTCTGACCATCCACCCAGCTCTAACCCCATTGGAGCAGGCCTGCCGGTCTTTGGGCACAGTGCGTTCTCTGTCCATCCACCCAGCCCTAACCCCACCCGAAGTGAAGTGAATAAGTCTGTCTTGTAGAAATTGTGTGTGTCAAAGTCTGGGATCTATTACATGGTAACCTAACATTCGGTAATCATCCCAGTCTGTGAATTCACAGGATTCACTTTTGGCTGACTTAGTGATATCCAAGAACATCTGAAATCTGAAAATCTCAGTTCATGGACTTCAGGACAGGTAAATCCAGCATATCACTGTGTTTGGTCAATTAAGCTCAAGGATTCCAGTTTAATGATGTACTTAACTTTTAGAACACAACGACAATGTTTTTTGTATTCAAGTCAGCTCAAGGCCTGACAGTTGCAGTATATCTGACTGATTCAGCTCAGAGGCTCAACTTATTCAGTCATTTCAAGCACCGGTAGTTTGTCTGTTTGACTCAACTCAGAGGCTGCAGAGCGGTTTATCCCTTTATAATATCACTCTGCTGCTCACCTCAGGTTGAACCTATCCAAGTGATTAGTCAGATAGTTTGATTCATTAGATTGTAATACACAATGCTCTTACACTAATGCTCTGGGGTTTACTTATCCTGGCCAAGAATTGCAGCAATAGAACTACCTAGGAATTTAGTAGAGTTCTAAACTTCTAAATATAATTCATGTGCTGGGTAACAACAATATACATCAACCGCAATTCAATCAAAAGTACTGAATGTGCACATTATTGTCAGATTTGAAAACAACAGTACAGTTACAACTGGTATAGTGGGAAATAATTATTACCCATCCAGTGAACACTTGCACTTCAGTTTGTTGATGAGGACCATTACAGCCAAGTGAGCTTGAAAAAGAAAAGAAAAAGCACTTAGTGCAATTTGTAAGGAAATTTAATACAGTAACAGGCACTTTTAGTAAGACCCCGTAAAACAAAAATCTTAACATACAACATTAAAAATAACACACATAGTAAAATATTTTAGCTCCTGTTTGGAAAAACAGTTATGTATTGACTGTGCTAAGATGGAAGACTAAAAAATAACTCCTGTAAGCACGTATTGCAAAAGAAATCCAACCACACAGAGGGTTTGCAATGATGTCACACCCCCTTGGATGGACTGAGTGGCAAAACTGATTTTTCCTGATTTTGGCACCAGGAAAATACACAAAGCATATACTGTACCTGAATAGCTGAAGGTGGGATTGGTTGACAAAATTAAAATGAGGAGGACACCAATGGATATTTTGCTTGTATGTGGACAGGTTTGTACAGATATTTTTATTACGACTTATATTTGGAAAACTGTAAGATCAGGGCTACGTCAAGTTTACCTGGGGCTTGACTTGTTTTTTTTTTTTTTTTTTTTTGAAGGAAGATTGGCATCAGGGCTAAAACATTTGGGGCTGTAACCCCAAGTGATTGGGCCTAATGACACCCATGAGCTATGCTTACTTTGTTCAACACTGCCATACACTAATGTTATATATTGGTGCAGGTAAAACTCAGAGAATGAGCCCCCACTGAAACCTTGGTTAACTGCAGTTAAGATAGGGACAGTTCTGACAGCCCATTATACATATATGGCAGAACTTTGAGAAACAGGATCGGCGATGACACCCTGTATTTTACTGGCATGTCAATGGCTTCAAGCAATAACAAACAAAAACAATCTGCTGCTCTAAACTGTCTTTGATAGAAATTCTTTACATGTGAGTTGGAACTGTGTGAGAACGCAGAGTAGAAAGGTTTGGAATCCAGTGGAGGAGAATGTGGCCAAAATGAGGCCACGGAAATCATGGCGCTGTGATGCTATACCTAACCCTACAGAGAATGAAATTGCGAACTTTCATAAGATCCAGCCTGCAAATCTTCGAGCTGCCGTGCTCTCTGTAGATCCAAAACACTCCATAGGGACAAAGCCTTTGGCTCTGAAAAATGGCTATCCTACACCATCAGGACTTTATGATTGTTGAACAGAAGACAAAGGGACAGGCTTCAAGGCTGTAATACACCTACAGATGTGGCAGGATAACTGCTTCCAAATTTGGTGTGGTTACAAAGAGCATCGATAGTCAACCCTGAGTCACTCGTGAAAGCCATGTGTTACTCAGTCGACAAAGTTTACAATTGCAGCAGCAAGATATTACTTATTCACTTTAAGGTTGAAGGCTAATTATTGAGTTTGAAAGTTGTCATTTACTAATCAAAAGCAGGAGGGTTGGGGAGTGTTAAATATTCTCATGAAAACCTGTTGCATAGTAATTATGGACAGTGTACTTATGCACCAAATTTAACTATGTTTTACTAAATATTATTAAGATGACAAAGTTTTCATGTATTGCCAGAATTGCTAGGAAAATGGTTTTACATGACATGTAATACTGAATCTTAGTGAACCATCTAAGTCTGTAGGTCGGTTTCCTAAATAGGAAAACAGAACCAAGAAAATAACTGTTTGTGGTTTCAAATGGGAAATAAATTCCACCTTGCCCACAGTGGAGATCTGAAAGTCAAGTTGAAGCTCAAGTCCCACAGCTGAGTTACTGTATGACTGGGGGACAATACTGTGGGTGAATGGCTGGACATTGTGAAAAGCTGCAAGTTACTTGATGCTACTTATGTACTGTTACCTGGTATGTGCCCAGCTCACATGTAAAGGACCGATTTATGACACTTTTCATAGAATCAAACTTCTTTTTACTAGACGATAAAAAGCAATTAGGGATTCAGTCTATCCCCAGTACGAAACCTTTACATTGCTGTTCTAAAACCAAAGTTTTACAGTCTTTTCCATGTCAAGTAGTCTTCTTTTCATCTTGTAGTCTTTATATTTTATATGAAATATATCCATATAAAATGTTGGGCTTAACACATTACTGTGAAATAACTAAATATAATACAGAATATTTACAAAATGTACATTTTGATGAATTTTATTGATGAATATCCCGTCTAAGGTTAAAAATCCCCTTTTAGACTGACCATTTTCCCCACTGTGTCTTATTCATGAAAACCAAGGTTAAAAATTCTGTTATAGCCTGACATTGTCTTTAGTATCAACAATCAGGATAACATGGGTTATTTGAAAAGCATTTTACATTAACAATTATTCACTTCATCAATCAGAAGGCACTACGGTTTGACAGAGATTACATAGAGCACAACATGTTAACACAATCTTGTCGATAAGGCTATCCTCCACTTTACCATTTTGTTCCACTCTAATGAGGTTTACAGGCAGAGTTGAGCCTAGAATTGTATATTTCTGCCTCAACTCTCCAATCACTCTTTTAACATGATTTCTCACAAGAGAAATTTCTTGAGCAGATTTAATATCTTTGCGGCTAAGCCGTTTCTTCCCTCGCATGGATGGAGGTGTTACTAATTCTGCACAAAACAAGTCAACACTATCCTCCATGGTGAAATCCCGTTCAGCCAGTACCAAGTCCCCTGGCAGGAGCTGGTCAAGGAACCCACTGTATTTGGTAAGGTGTTTGTCTGTGAAACGTCCACCCCAGGCCTTTGACACAAAGGAGATGGTACCCTGTGGGGTGATTGAAATAAGAAACTTTACAGTGTTGTGTTGTTTGTAGATGCTCCATGTTTGACCTTGAGCTTTTAAATCTGAAGGGCACTCTATGAACACCTCAAAGCAGTCAATTATGCTTACACAGTTCTTAAAAAATGTCTGAAAACATATTGGTAGGCTGTGTCTTATGTCTTCTCTTTTCGGCCACAATATTAGGGGCTGAAGCCAGGTTGCCATGACATGTATCCAATGGAGAAAGATTCTAGATACTGTTGACTGATTAATCCCAAAGAGGTGACCTAAGAATTCCTCAGACAGATTGAGGCGCAGTTTCATCAATGTAAGGAGAAGTTCCCAAGTAGGCTTGTTCTGTTCTGCAGTAGCAGGAAGAACTGATGACGCATTGCTGAACAATAACATGAAAGTCTGTAAATTGGGTAGTCCGGTGAAATATTTCATTTTGTCGTCATCAAATTGTGAAGCATCAAGAGCACAAAACTTAAACTCACTTTCAAATTTGTGAACTTTATCTCTCAGTGATTGACATTCGGTGCTTAAAGATTTAATCTGTTCATGTAATGAGGTAATGTCATTGTCTCTCTCCTCTGTCTGGACCTCAGGGCTTTGCACTTCAACAACCTGTACTTCTGCTTCTGAGGTAGGACTTTGATGCAGGTTCAGGAGGGCTGTGGCAGCTAGCTCTTTACATGCGTTGACATGTCTTTTCTCATAAGCTTCTTGAGATTGTACATGCCTTTCCAGGTTGTTGACAGCCCAAGTTTGATCAGTGGTGGAGGTGAAACTCAAAAGACTTGGCACAAAGTCAGGGTGTAGGGGATCATCTATCTTTTTTCCTAAAACAAACAAAATGCTTTACTAGTAATGCAATATTAATTTACCTACATTGCCACACAAGAAATACACATAGGTTCATCATTACTTTTTTCATCATTCCACAAAACAGGACTATGAAAGTAGCCTAGGAGTGTAATTCCAGCTCATCATGATGGTTGTTTTTAATAAATGCTGACAGAAACATACAACAGACTATAAATGAATGATGTTCTTTTGTTTAGTAAATACAGTATGGTGTGATTTCACCCAAAAATTCAACATACCTGACATGGAATGACAACTGGAAATCCACATTTCAGGGCCTGGATTCCAGGTGTCTCCATGGATTACAGCAATCCATTCATTTTCTTCAGTTTTCGGCAGCCTGTAAAAAAAATAGCCCCAATGTCTTGTTAAATCGATTTATACAGTCGTATAGCAACTCTTTCCCATTTTAGACATTTCTCCAGCATCCAAGCTGGACGCTACTCCCTGCCACTGACTTTTTGCCACTCAATGGGTGTAACCACAGTAACTTCCATCTACTGTGAAGCCAAAAGCCCACCCTCTATAGTGGTACCTAAACTCCAATCAATGATTCTGTTAAATTAGTCTATATTACATCACAAAAAGGCCAACTGTTTACTAGCAGTAATAAACAAAATGCAACATCATTTTAACCCTTTTAACCAAAAGCCAAAATATGTCTTTATTGCCAATAACGTAAGTTATTTTAAGAAACCATATTGCAGTGATGCTGCATGTCAGGAATGCTGTAGGGTGATGATTGTTGAAGGCAAATATACATTTCTAAATGGGAATCTGCCATACATACAATAAAGTGCATACTATTGGACAACACAGGTGACCTCCTGTTTGTACAGTCCATAGCTATGTACAGAGACTCGCATCATTTTTTCCTTTTGCACCAATGGCGAATCATGGAGCCCCCCCCCCTCCCCTTAGCAAACTTAGGGAACATTAACAGATAATTGCTTAGGCTGGGATACTCTATAAAGATAGCAACACATAGCATTAACCACAAACAGTCTATTAATTGTAAATTCCGTTCTCTAATGCTATTTTGTGCAATGTTGTGTAAGTAGAGAAAAAAAAGGGTTCTAAATATGAATTTTTATTGCAGAGTGGCGAGAGTTAAATACTAATTAAATATAACATTGGAGCATGTGATTGTATAGTGGTGTGTAGGAGGAGTGAAATTAAGGTGTGCATTTTTGAGTTTGAGCTGAAGTTACATAATAATAAGGAAGACAGCTATTTTTGTGATACTGCTCTTGATATGGATTTAGCGTGCACATTCGGGACTTCTACACAGTAATAAACTGTATATGAAAACGTAACTTATGGGTTGAGTGTTTCTGGGCTTTACCTTTCTGTATTATGATGCAGCTCAGCTAATTTTGGATTCACAGCATCCAAGGGAAGTTGAAGGACCTAAGTGAGAAAACACAAGGTAAGTTTAAAATAGGCCATCAATTTTGAAAAATGAATCAAATTAGGCTAAACAGGAATCAAACTAGAAGTACGATACTACTGCTTTATATAAGTAATCATAATGGACATGTATTCTGTTTCTGTATAAGTAATCTTGTACATGTATATTATTAACCTACTGTAGGAGCACTGGGTGCGGCAGGGTGGAGGAGCAGTGATGCTGCAGGACTATTATGGGATGGAGCATCAGTGCTACTGCTGCTCAGGAATGCTGAGTGGACCATGAAGAGATTGAAAACACAAATAAGCCAGCAATAAGGAATCAAAGTAATTGTGTACTTTACTGCCACATCACATAAGGAATCATATTAAACACTGATGATAATTAAATAAGTAATCATGCTGAATATTTAATATATCATTGCCGATAACGCAAGTTATTTTAAGAAACCATATTGCAGTGATGCTGCATGTCAGGAATGCTGTAGGGTGATGATCAATGATGTTACAGGTCAGGAGTGGTGAATTAAAAGGTCATATTTAATATACCTGTGCTACCTTTAACACTATAGCTGTGCTCAACAGCTATGTGCTTTACATTTACAAGTAGAGGGGTGCATTGTAGTATAGGGACCCTCTTCTTTTTGAGCACACGGCGATGTACAAAGATGGTGGGAATAGCATCTGCTCTCAGTCTAGTCTTGCCCTTTTTGGTCTTCACAAATTGGTCTGCATGAAAATGTTCCTGCAGAAAGACTTAAGTTTAATTCTAACACACAACTCAGTTTTGTCGTCCCACAAAAATATCACATAGTGGTCAAATGCACAGTATTAGGGAGCACTTTATACCTACTGGACATGTATAACTTTCTACATATGTAAAAGACAACCAAGAACATATTTATATAAATTCATAACACATCAGTAACTAATGTCGCTTGTCATTCTTTGTTAAACATCAGCAGCAAAAGTTGTTGATAATCACAAGTTGTGATTCACAACTAATGAAGTGATGAACTTACGCTGAGGAACAAAGACTACATCTTATTTCCCAAATCAGTTTCCCATCCAAGCCTATGTACTGTAGGGGTACCTAACCCTCTGTCTTTTTCTCCCTCTCTCACACTCTAACAGCAGAGGAGCCACGGGGGGATTCAATGGAGCTTGAATAACCTCCTGCAGTTAGACATCATCCTCACCCTCCACCCCTGAGTCTTAAACCTCTGGAATTTGCATGTCTTTCCCCGTTCCTTGTTGTTTAATAAACTAAACATTAAGTTTCCCAATGATGTGAAAAAGTGTAAATGCAGTGTTTAAATATGATTACCTGACATAGTTTTTTGTTGTTGTAATCATTAGTTATAGTGAAATTTCTCCTGCTGACTTGAGCCAACCATTTTTTTCTCCTCTTCGTGTCACTGGGGAAACCGTACATTTTTACTCCTTTCTCGGAGCGATTGGAGCATCCCCATGCCGCGCAGCAAACCATGGTGGACACTATATGCAAGGACAACACGGAGAAAAGGGTACAGACATACTGCATGATATGGCATTCGTGTTTCTGAGTAGGGCAGGGCAACGTGGACCAAAAACAATATCTCGGTATTTTTAGGCAGAATAGTGATACATGATATGTTCTATGTAGTGCCCTAAATGTTCAGTTTTAAATCAAAACAACATATGAGATATCACAAACACCTATTAAAACAACGTGTGGTCAAAACAAAATGCAAATACTGGGTTTACTTCAGTGTTTACAAAGTACTATTCAATATAAACATTTTCTTTATTTCCTACGGAAGTCTAGACCAAAATGAAGACAAAAATAAATTATGCCTCCGTCTGTTGCATGGGTAAAATATAGCAGCTACAACTAGAAAATCATTTCACTCCACTATGTCCACCAACAGAAACCTTCTCAGTTTATGACACTGCTCTCAAAACATAACATTACTTTTTTCTGTTCATAAACAATGGGTTAATCATGCAAGTTCTACAGATGGCTCCCAAGTGAAAAAATTCCAGGGGAAAACACATTTCCTAATAGGAAAAGTTAGTCCATCTTGAAGCTTCAATATCTCTGTAAGTAATCATGTGACTGGAGTTATCTTTCACATTTTAGCACTGTGAATTTTAAGCCCTCTTTCTTGAAAACATTTGTTTCTACACGGGCTTAAATATATACTTGATTTGAAGACCGACATACACAAATATATGAGTATTTCAGAAATTGATTAACTTTTAGGTCAGCTGTTCAATCCCAGGTGTGAGGACTCTTCAGTCAATCAGTCCTCTAATTAAGTTGCAATGAAAACCCACATACAACGGCCCTTTCTGGATAAAATTGCTCTAAAAACTGAAGGCTGACATTGAAAATGTGATTAATATCTGATCTTCATTTTAAGGTATTAGCCTATAGATGAAACAAATATTACAAATTACGATATTTTACCTGAACCGTTTGGCAATGCTTCAAAACGAAAGGAACCAAAAACAATGATCCTTGTCTGTCATCACATGAGATTGTTACGCGCGGCACACACAACAAGTGAATCACGTAAAGGAGCCGTCTCATACACATCACTAGTGATTAAGTCACTAAGATTACTTAGGGCCTTAGTTATCACGGGATCACTGAAACTACCATGAATTAAAGAAATATTAGAACATTAGTCAGACCTGAATTTTGAAGCATCTCTTCCCCTCCTACTTTACAAGCCCTTGAGACCATTTAAAACTGTTACATACAGGTAAGTAAGTGTGCAGACTTGCCTCGAACTGAAAATCTCACGCCAGCCAGCTGACCAAAGTTGGTAACACTGCACCACGCTCTTTAGTTAACGTAAGTCTAAAATATGTCAACAAGGTAGTAATCCTAGCTCTTAATAGCACCGAAATTCACTTTTTAATAAACAAATTGATATAGCCACGTACACATGTCGGTGTGCTATATAAATATTGTAAATGAATATATTTATTGACAATTACCAAAAATCGCTGTTCTGTCTCTTTGTATTGAATGTATATCCCCACGAAGCACTTCCGGGAACTATCCGAAATCTACGTGGACCACGTGACCATCAAGCACTGGAAAACTTCCGCTGATGCGTCACCCGACTCTCGAGCCCAATCCCAAACCGGTGCAGAAGTGCAGCAAGGGCTAAGGGGGAGAGGATCATTTTGTTCTCCTGAAGCGAGTCCTCATGCAACTCCACTATCACTTCAATATCCCACAATGCTTCGCACGCAGGAAACAGAAGAACGCGAAAAAATGTTGAGGATGATGTATTGCCATACAAGTAGGCTCTGTGCCCGCACATGTTCCGCATTCTCGTAAACCCGCAAAATCAACTGTATAGACCAGGATACGCTTCACGGGAAAAACGTGGTCATTATTAATGTAGACTAAGATCTATAATGAAGTAAATTTATAGAATGTAGGCTGCATAAAATGTATTTTACAATCCTTTAATATATTTTTGAATATATTTTTGAATATGAAATAAATATTTCAGTCACGAACATAATAAAGGACACGAGCCAAAAACACGCATATTGGCCAACTATAGTGAGTACACGCATCAGCCTGTTAAATGCGTGTTACTGTAATAACTACCGTGTTATTTATATATTTAATAGTGGTTAACTAATGCAGGCTTTTCCACCTTTGAAAGCAAGCGTCATGGTTTCATGCCACGTCTGTGATAATGAGTAACTTTTAAATCTAAGTCCTGATGCCAAGTTCACAGGGATAGAAAATAAAAATACCCGCTTGAGCTTAAAAGACTCATCCCAGTAATTTCCCAGCTAATAGTCCTCGTGTCTTTTGACACAACACGAAGGAATAGTGGAACGCAGATGATCAATGGCAGCAGTGATGAATTTCAAATAATCCCGTCACCATACATTATTTATCGCCATGCAAATCTATGGGTGGAAAACCTATATTCTGAAAAATAGTGCGTGAACAGGTTTTCCAGTCAGCTCTAAGTAAGTGCATTCCTTCTGCACTGGTTCCCTTTTGGTAACCTTATTCTGCCACGTAAAATTTTCCTGTACATTTATTGTTTTCTCGGCTAAAACTCAATCATTTATAAAAATCGTTTTTAAGCAATATTATTTTTAAATACTATATTGTGCAGCGTTTTACTATAAGGATAATCAGTGTCACCAACTTCGGTCAGCTGTCTGGCGTGAGATTTCCAATTCGAGACAAGTCTTCAAATGCATTTACATTTATATAACAGTTTTATTAACTTGTAAATAGTCTGTAGGGTTTGCAAACTACCCCAACACCTATAATTAAAGTTTTATAACGGAATAATATAGATTTGCCGTAAGATTCCTTGTATGAGCGTGAGTCAGAAAGTCTACCATGCCAGATCCGTGAGTTGGTAACCCTGGTATAGTAAAAAATTGTTTTTGTTAAAATGCTTAATAATGATAAAAAGGATTCGTTGCCTTCTTACTCGTTTTATTTATTTGTTTATTTTAAAAAACAGTATTCGCAGCTCTTCAGCACAATACTGTTACTGACCCTGCAAACCGGAAGCTAGACTGGCTGTATAATGTATAACGGAATTACGTCACATTCATTGCGTGCCTAGAGCCTATTACAGATTTAAATAAAAGTTAGTATTAAGTTAATACTTCTGAGTGTTTAAACACACATATGATTATGACATTTTTGAAGACAGTTCATTTTTATGAGATGAATAGGCATGTCTATTACAATGTACATGAAAATCACGTTATAAATTGTGTCCGCGGATGTTTCCGGTAGGGACTACTCTCTGTGTGTTTATGTGTCACATAAAATGAACACAAAACGTGTACAAACTAAAGATTTTTCAGTCGGTCTGATAAGATCACTTAGGCTAATCGTCATTTACTCCCAGCGGACAATCTTCTTGGTTTTTAAATAAAGTAGAATACTGATAAAGTGGAACTATTCCTGTACAAATACAAATACAAACATGACTCATAAATTTCAGTAAATAGGGACGCTGTATCACTTATGTAATAAACATACAAGTATAATTTAGATTGTAATCTGCTTGAGACAAAAAGAGAAATTTGGTTATAATGATCATCTGCTTATAGTGACAAATTTCACTCACAGATGTGATTGCTAAAAGCGGTTTCCACTGTAAGTATTATTATATTATTAAAGAAACGACAATACAGTTTCTTGAGGGAGCCATCTCGTCACATCGCAACATAACGCATTTCCTCTTTCCTGTTTGGGCGCCAACCCTGACAATATCCAGCTATCATGAATTGAAGAGTTTCTGACAAGACACCAGAGGTGCAGTGTCATATAGAGACTGTTTGAGGAGCTGGTGCTTGGGTGGGAGGGCCCCTCTCAGTAAACTTTGTGTGATTGTTGGTGATTGAAAACTGGCACTCGGTAATATTTGCCAGGGGTGTCAGAGGAGCATGGATACCCTGACAGATTCAGGGAACCCAGCACTTCACAGGGGTCCTTGAATATATAAAATGATATAATGTAAAGGGGCGGGGTGCCTCAAGGTGACATTTTGTTGGGGGCTCAGAATGTCTAGCTACTCCCCTGCACTCAGGACTCAATTATTTCAATCGATTGTGCAAGGGGCAGTTGCTCAGGCACCCACCCCCGGTCCGTCCAAGGTATGGTGGCTTTTCGTGTTGCTCCAGTACTTTTCTCTAATAACATATTGTGATCACTTGAGTGCATATGTGTTTGAAAACGATGGATAAAATTGAAATATTTGTCATGATCTACTTCAATTGGCAGAAATACTGAAGGTGTGAGTGTTGTAAATCATTGTGGAGTTTTTAAACATATTTAATGCTCTGCCTTGATTGAGTATAGAAGTTGATCTTGGATCAGAGCATGTTGATAAAATAAAAAATCTCTCTTGGACTCCTGGGGCCTGTTTAACAAAAATTTCTTGCATAGCTGGATAATTTATTGGATTTAAGGTAGTCTAGGTAAAACGTAAGTGAACGGAGGTAAAATCTGTTTAGCCCAGACTACCTTAAATCCGACAAGTTATCTGGCTAAGCAAGAAATTCTTTATGAAACAGCCCCTTGATCTCTGATTGGGTGGTACATGTTATTATCTTATTGTCACACCATTAAACTTTTCACTGTCTCCAATGGTTCTAGTATGAAGCCGTAGTATTTTCGTAGTCCAGAGGTTTTCAACAGTCTTTAAACTAGGGAGGTCCAAATGAAAACACCAACCAAAAACCAAATGATTAGTGTGACACCTTTAGTCATGGTTATTTACTCGGTATGTGCAGTTTGTTAGCTTCTGTGTCTGTATTCAGGTTGTAAACAGATACAAAGGTTTTACAGGTTTTAATCACTGAGTGATGACAGCTGCATTGATTGTGCCTTTGGGGTAACAATCAGTGCCCAGGTTCTCAATGGTCAGAATCCTTCTTCCTAGAAAAACATAGAGCATCATGACTTAAATTTACACTGAATCATTTATATGTGTGTTTGTTTTTTGAGAACTCCCCTTCTGTGGGATGATAGACTGAAGTCATACAGTTCTGAATTTCTCTTGATTTGTCTGTTTAAATATTTCATTGTTTTCACTTTCTGAGAGTCTTGGGAATATTACGAAAGCCTGGCTGAGCACCTGTAAATTGGCTGTGAACTGCAACACACATTATCTTAAAACTGTTTCTGGGATTACATAATGTCTGTTTCTATTAAATGATCTATTTGCTTCCAGAAGAGTGGAGTTAGATCCTGTTAGATTTTACATTAAATTAGTGCTGTCAAACGATTAAAATTTTTAATCAGATTAATCACAGGGTTGCTGTGGATTAATTTTGATTAATC
>JAODJW010000033.1:23180610-23195745 GCA_026777045.1 Hyperopisus bebe
AAGCAAGATTTTTTGCTTAGCCGGACAACTTGTCAGATTTAAGGTACCTCAGTTTAAATGGTATTTATCTTCGTTCAATTACAATTACTCCGAACTACCGTAAATCCGACAAATAGCCCGGTTAATTGCCATTGTTAGCAATATCAGTTGATAACACATTATGTGCGGTGCTTCACGTATTAAACTCCGTAGCAACACATCCCCAGATAATGAGCCATAAATGTAGTGCTTAAACAGTATAAAACTACAACTTTCCCCTCTGTTGATAAAAGGTGCAGCCATCTTGGATTCTGAACTCAAGATATTTCTCGGATATCCGAGAAACAGGAGTGTGCATACCGTCACTTCTGACCTCAAAACTCGGAATCCGATTCGGAATACGAGTTCCCAGGGCAAATGGAACGCACCAAAACTGCCAGAAATGGGTTCACAGAGATATTTCAGAGATTTTGAGTCATTCTGCGCTGCAGATGGGTTAATTGCGTTAAAAATTTTAATCAGATTAATCATGATGATGAATTAATCTGCGTTAACCCGTTAATTTTGACAGCCCTACATTAAATATATGATTTTGTTTGCCATTTTCCCAACCCAGTCTGTTGCAACAATGGTAGTACATTTAATGCAGCAATGACACTTTGTTGAGTTGCTCAGATCTAGACCATGAAATTGAAGGACAGGCAGGGAAACGGCTTTTCAGTTGTGACTACCCTTTGCAACCCCTCTGACCTTGTAGCGACAGTTCAAGGGCAGTCAGTGGATCTGGTCACAGTTATGGGACTCATACCTTATACTGTAGGTTTATATGGGTTGATTCTGAGTCTCTCATTTGACTGGCACAGGTCACATGATGATTGTGCTCTCACCTTTTGAACTTAACAATTCTTGCCTTCTTTTCCAATAGACAATCTTCTACTGTCTATTGTGGTGGTATTTTTTTTTCTTTGAAGCATTATTTTCAATAAACGTTAACTTCTTCACTTAACACTTCAAGCTGTTCCTAATGTTGCAATTTATGCCAAGCTGGCTGTAGCAGTTTATAAGGAGCTGGTGATTTTCTCCAAGTACTGCAACATCATTTTGTTATTTTAGTAATTACCCACCCAAGGCCATACCTAGAAATTCTGCCCCCCACCCCCCGACAAAATGCCACCTTGATCCCTCAGCCCAATTCTACTTACAGGATCCCTATAAAGTGCTGAGCCCCCTGAATCTGCAAGGGTTTATCTGCCCCTACAACGTGCCCCCACCGCTTATGTTGTACTTTGTCTCCTCTACAATGAATTTTGCCATGGGGGGTCCCCACAATACATTTTACCACCCAAAAACTCATTGGACCATTAGAAAATTGCCTAGTGTGCCAGATGGCCCAAATTCAACAGCAAAAGGGTTTTTTGTCCCTATGAGTCTAATTATAAGGTAAATATTATAGTCATGTGACTGCTGATTTTATTACGGTTGCTGAACAGGGATGGCTCACTGACAACTGCAGTAACACAAATGGCCACTTGAGGGTCCACACGGCCAACAACCTCCCATAACGCCTCTGCAACAAAAGCCACAAGCTCACCCAGCTGCGCATTAATAAATTGTGGGAGGAAGCTCATGCCAACTCAGGAAGAACATTTAAGCTCCACACACAAAAAGAAGGGACTTTTTTCATTTACAGGGGAGCTTGTGCCAACTAAAGTATTTGTGCCAACACCCTTTTCGATCCATCTTCCAGTTGCGTGCCAAATACAGCATCTCATTGCGGATATAATATAATGCATAGAAAACAAGAATAGTCTAGATGTGCTTATAATGCATAGAAAACAAGAATAGATGTGCTTAAAATGCTGGAAAATCTTTGCTGACGTGTTTGTCAGAATAAGATAAAACCCGGCACTGCAGTCTTCTTAATGTCCTGTAGACACTGTGATCCTAGAATTATTGTATATCGATAATGATATAATGTGACACAAATGTAACCAAAGTATTCACTAAAAGACTGAAGAGGCTGCTATCCTGAGCCATTAACCAATCCCTGTTAGGGAGACATCAAAAAAGGAAAACAATCAGTCCTGTGGAAAAACATGTTATGGCTCCTATTGCTCACAGGACATCTTGAAACCTTTTTAAATCCAATTGCTGTTGTTCCAGAGGATGCTCTTAAGCTTTTTCCTGCTTATATGTGTTTTCAGTGCAATCATGACCCACACCTGAACGGGCTCTTCTGGGCATCAGTGACACACTCATCCGCCTGTCAGTGGGACTGGAGGATGAGGAGGACATCATCAGGGACCTGGACTACGCTCTCAGTAAAGCTGTACGTACCTGAGGTCTCACTGTTTGTTTGGGTCAGCATAAATCTGCACACATAGAAGTATATTTATTTCTAGCATAAAATTGGTTCAGAAAATATGTTAATGCAACTAAATGTGTATTACCTGTGTTGTAGGGGGAGCTGATTTTAGTGCAAACCCTACTTTGGCATTGTGGGGAATCTTGTTCATTTTTTATGTGAAGTTGCCAGCCTCTAATACTAATTAGCATACTGTCTTAACCATAAACCTGGCATTTAAAATGTTACATGGGAGAAACTAAAATTTAAGGCAATTTACCCTTTAATACTGGTAACTGAGAGCAAATGAACATTACAATTATATCACTTTTCCACAAAGTCTCCCTGTAGGGCAATGTACCTGTTCTTTCCTTGCCCATAAATCCGCCAATGCATACAAACTTCTCTAGTACAGGTTTGCAGTACATGTGGGGCTTATCCCAGAGAGGCAGTCCATTACAGAGTACACATGAACTGTGGGCAATTTACAGTTGCCATGTTGCCTAACCACATGTTTTTGGACCGTGGGGGGAGCCCATTCAGACTTTGGAATTACATGCAAACAGGATTAATGTGTAACCAAAGGTCCGTGGCTGTTTTAAATCTTTCAGCATTGGATGCCATCTCCCAGGAGACCCATCCATGGTTAACCTTGATTTATGTCAGATGGATCAACATCTCTGACAGCAAATTAGCCCTAGACATAATCCTTGAACCTACCCTCTTAGCTCAGCTTCATTAGAGTGCTGTCTCTGCCTGCTACAGCCAACATGTATTGCTGTTCTTCAGTGAAACATCTTCAACGCTCACCAAAATCATTGAAGGAAGTTCCTTGCTGCCACCCTACACCGGTGGGTGCTTCAGCTATCATGTTCCCCAGGGCACTATCAGCTCAATGGTCACCACCAATAAGGCACTTTTGGAACAGAGAATGAGGTATCTCAGCTGCCCCTGAAATCTGCCCATATCATGCTGTAGTAAGAAACCTGTCATGATAGCTTGGAGAAACGGCCTCTCTATAAACCACTGTAGTTTTTAACAAAACAGTGAAACCTATTGAATAGCAACATTCAATTATGTGGAGCTATCTACTGTTGAAACACAGCATTTCTATCAACTAAAACCCCAGAAAATATAGCCTACGCTTCCAAGGCTAGAGTGATGAGAGAGCAGCTTATTTTAAGCTCTGACAACCTATGTTTTCTCACACAGAGGTCAGATGAACTTCTGATATGGAAGATGTGAATACAAGAATACATTTAAGCATTGCTTAACGTCCTACAGCACAACATCCCAGGTCCCAAAAGGTTAAAACAGAGTTCAAAAATCCTCACTGCTAACGTGATGCAGCAGACATAAGCGGCATTGGGGAACCATGTGTACACTGTCAGAAAAAAGGGTACAGCTCTGATACAGTTTTGTTCCCCAAGGTACAAACAACATTAGTGTACCTCGAATGGTACAACAATATTCCTAAGAGTCCATTTCTATACCTTAAAAGGTACATTTACCTACAGTTAAGGATACAATTGGCAGACCCTTGAGGGTACAGCCCCAGTGACTAGTAACTGTACCCTCAAAGTTACCAACTCGTACTTTCGTCTAACAGTGTAGCTGATGTAAACAAAGAGACTGCACTGTCAGCTGTATAGTGGTACGCGCATACAGTACATATCTAACTTATAATATGTATAATACTTGATAGCAATTATAAACATCTGTGTTAAGCATTTATGTACATTATTTACTGTACTGTTTATGGTTATTTTAATGTGTACTATTTTACTTTTGGGGTGCTAATGCAGTGTACATGTATTACTTAGGGTTAGTATCTTGGATATTCAGGCTGTGCAGGTAGAGTATAGGTCTAGTATACATGATGTTCACATAGTGTCAAAGTCACCCAGTATTCTGTTAGACAAAATGTAATCCAGATGTTGAGTGATGCATACCTTTAATAAATGACATATTTCATGCATACAGTATTGATTGCCATTGGTTTTGGTTTTCTGCTTCTTCTGACTGATAGATGACCATAAGAAGGTATATGAGCAAAATCCTAAATTCTGCTGAGCCATCCATCGTAAAGTCCATGGCGTCAAAGCAGTATACTGGGGATCCAGCCAAACACAGCAGACTCAATGGTGCGACTTAACTGCAGATTCTGGGAGAGAAGGAGGCTATTAAACTTGCCTGCCATCTTGTCTACACCAGAGCTGACAGGAAAAGTGCCTGTTACCTTGGTCTGACCTGGAAATTAGGGATTCAGGCTCTCTATATAGATTAGATTAGAAGTCTATAGATTAGAAGTCTTGATTGTCATTGTATAAAAATATACAATGAAATTTCAGTCTACATTTTCCTGAATGGTACATTAAATACTTAAAACAACAATAAAAAAGTTTATACAGTATATATACAAAAAACAGCAAAGACTATCAAAGTAAAAACAGCTAAATATTTAGACAGAAAAATTAGGACAGATTCAGAGACTAAGCAGCAAGCTTGGTGCAAAGTGTTGTCAGCTTTTCTGTTCTAGATCCAGGACTCCTTTCCAGATGGCTGGATTCTTGCTTCCCTAGTTCCCTGTTTCTTGTCTACTGAAGTCCTGTCTCTGGGTTTTCAGTTCTTAACAAGTCACTTTTAAAAATGCAGTAATAAACCTGAGTTATATTTAGTTGAATGCCAATTGGCAGTATGTGTCAACTGTGAAAGAGGTCTGCTATTCAGCACAATCTGAGTGAACTGTGTGAGATTTCAAAGCAAAATGAGTGTCTGAATGCATTAGTCAAAAACCTAAAAAACTGTCAAAGGGAACAGTCTCAAAAATCATGGCAGCATCTGAAGAAAAGTCATGACAAGGCGATGTTCACAGACATGGATAAGCTTCTACAATTAGAACAGATCTGAAAACCTAAGGTAACAGGACTGTTCCTAAACACCACAGAAGTATGATCTCACACTTTAGAACAGAATGTCCAACCTTGTAACCTAGTCTCAGCAAAAACCTGCACTGTGAGCTTCACAAAGCTGGAATTCAGGCAGTACTACCACTTATCTGATGCTAATGCACAAAATACATTGTTTGGTCAAAAAACAAGTCATCATTTGAATTTAAATTAGCAAGTACTTAAGAGCCAATGGTTGGATCATCATTAAAGCTCAACAACGTTATACAGCAATAAAGTGAAGTCAGCTGAGTATCTCAATCTACTGAATGGCCAGGGTGTCCCATCAATGGATTTTTCTTTCCTAATAGCATGGGCATATTCCAGGACAATAATGTCAAGATTCATTGGGCTTGAATTGTCAAATTCCATGGTTCAGGGAGGTTGGTGCCCCATCCTGGATTGTTCTCTGCTTTGCGCCTGTAGCCTCCAGGATAGGCTCTGGCCCACCCACGACCATATACAGGACAAGCAGCTTCAGAAAATGGATGGATGCATGGTACAGGGAGCATGAGGAATCATTTTCACACATGAATGTGCCTCTTGACCTTAACCCTATTGAAAGTCTTTGAGATGTGCTAAAGAAGACTTTATGGAGTGGTTTAATTCACCTACCATCAATGTAAGATCTCAACAAGAAATGAATGCAAATCTGGATGAAAAAATTGTTGAGATGTTGCATAAACAGATGGAAACCATGCATTGATGAGTGTGCATCATAATCAAAGCTAAAGGCAGTCCGACAAAATATTAAAGTGTGTGACTTTTTTTTGGCAGTATATAGAAGCTGGTATAAGGAGCATAAAACCCAGACCCTGAACAACTGAACTAAATGGTCTGTTGAGTCATCTTTCACCCTTTTCCTTACATCTTATGCAGTGCTAAATTCATATGCTCTATGGTGCCAGAGCTCATAAAGGCCATGATGATGTAATACACATAAATAGGTCTTCAACAATGATAATGCACTATTAATTACTGCCACGGTTACCAGTCTGGAGTGTTGGACAAACAGAGATAAGGTGACCTACCTCATGACAATAAAAGCATTCTATGGTTTCCATAGATGGGGTTGATGGAGTATGGTTCTCTGGAGGCAGCACAGGTTTGGAAGGACTTTCTGAGGAAGTGGAGTCTGCGTAAACCTGGTTCTATGGGTCAACACAAACTCATCTGCAAGGGTGGCGGTTTCTGCAAGGGAAGTTATTTTCTGCTCATTTAAATAAACCACCATGTGATCAGGTACACGGTTTTTTAAACTCTTCTACCAACACCAGCTCCTTGAGCTGATCAAAATCCGACACACCACTAGCCATACACCACTTGTCAAAGAGCATTGATTTTTCCCAAGCAAATTCAACGTGAGTTTGGCTGGTGGATTAACACAGCTTCTGGAAATTTTGCTGGTAAGCTTCAGGGACTCATATATAACCCATGATCCTTCCCCACTAACTGTAATACAAGTGACCAAAGGTGTCTGTGCCAGTTCAGAGTCATAGCAATACACTCAAAGGCATCCACCTCCCAAAACACAGGCACTAGTTCAATGTGACGGCTAACGTAAAATCCCAAATTGCCAATTTCATGGGAGATTGGTGAAACTGAGGGAGAATGGAGACTAGGATGGGGAGCTTCATCCTGGGCGCTTGCACTTTCATGGGCTGATGGGTCGGATCAAGCGGGCATAACGGATGAGCTTACCTTGTGCAGAAGAGGCACAGGCTTCTGCTGACCCATGCTCAGCCTCAGCAAGGCCACCTCTTTATCCGCCTCGACCTTCGCCATAGCAGCTGAGCCTGATACTCCTGCCTCTTGATTTCCAGTTCCAGCTCCTGAAGCCGAATTGTAAGGTAAACATTCTCCCTTGCGAGCGGGGACCACCAGGATCCATGTGGACCCTAAATCTGGGTCATTGTCGGCCTCATCTGCGGCAGACGTCCAGGTCGGGCTAGGTGCAACACCTAAATATCACCTGGCTCAAGTAGGATCTGGATGCTGGTTTAACTTGTCCTGAAGGACCTGTTTTAACCTGTTTGGAGGCCGCAGTGGGAACCGCAACGTTGTAAAAGCCTGCTGTTTCTAGCGAGTTGTCCTTGCAACATCAATCAAATTGCTTCTGTGTGGGGTAGAGAGTAAAGGCAACAAGACCCCCCCACCACACACACACACACAAAATTTACACCAGACAAACTCATGAACACAAAAATGAATGGACTAGCCCTCAGAATCTGTTACAATTCCCAGACTAGGGTTGGGGTGTAACGGAATGGAAAGGGGAATGGGACAAGGGAACAAACAGGGAATAAGGGAACACCAGTGGATACTAATGGGTTCTCTTATATTTTTATATATTTTTATTTACAACACATACTGTACACGGAGTGATTAACCTGGTGACAAAGACTTCAGGAGTGACCACAGCTGAAACAACATACCCTAAATACCAAGCACAACCCACAGCTAATCTCATCTATGTGCAAAAGTTTAAATTTAAATTTAATTATAGTGGGTGTAGTGTTTGAGGTGGCAGAGGTCTTGCAGCTGAGATCCAGCACTAATTAAGCTTATTAAGATTATAGAAAGCTGAAGGATTGCTTCAACCATAGTAGCTGTTGATATGGGCAACCATCTCATGGGAGTTATTCAGTCTGATGATTGCACTACGTGTTTGTAGAATGACATAAAGGAACAAGAGACCATCTTACAGAAACAAATGCACTGTTCCCTCATGATGCTGCCCCTATATACACTCATATTCAAATTCAAGAGTGGGTGCCTTCTACTCCAAGTTTCTGTTTGTATGGACAACCATCACATGAGAGTCATTATGTACACTGATTGCTCTGCATGGTCCTGTACTGGTTATGGAATGCAGTGCCAAGGGCACCTTATGCTGTGAAGAAATATTCTCTCCTAACATTCCCATCTTTCAAGGTGATAATGCTGCAAAAAAATGGAGTGTTTTATGAACACCAAGATGAAGTTAAACACCTTTTATGGGCTCCCTAATCACCAAATTATCAAACATCATCATGCTTTTATGAGTCATTCTGGAGTGAAGATTATGGAACATATTTCTGCGTCCTGCTCACTAAGAATCAGAGGCTTGGCTATTTGAAGAATGGTCCAATTTCCTACTACATACAGTTCAATACTTTCTTTTGGTTAGAGTTAGACTTGATATCTATTATTATATGTGTCCATTATTTTGTCCAGGCCTTGTATATGTATTAGGGATGCATCTTAAGAAACTGGCTACTAGCCACCTGGAATAGTTCAGTAAAAATGTACTGCCACAGAAAGAATTTCACTAGCTCAAGTTTTTAAGTCTACATTATAGGTGGTAAGGAACAAAGTGATACATTAAACCTAGTTTGTTTTTAAAATTTGTTTTTGATCTAGTTTGCCGACATTTCTTCTAATTGTTTGCTTTGGAAAATGGAGAATTTAATGCCAAAAACTAATTCATTCTTCAAGTTGATTCACTACCTGGGATTGGTCAAAAAGACACTGCACATGTCATCACCCAGAAGGATTTTTAGACAGGCCATGCTCTATGTACCTGGGTTGAGAAATGATGTGTTTTTTTTTTGTTGTAGTCTGACATGCATTTTTTTTTACTACCCAGTGGGCTCAGTACTTTGTATTGGCCGTTCATCTAAATTACTTGCCTCAGGCGAGTGGGGGAGCTTAATTTCTAGCCCTGTAAATAAAGCCTAATCATGAATCAATGCCTGTGTGAACACAGCATTACGGCTGTGCGACCTCTCGAGTTACAGCGCCAAGTTTGGATATGCTGCTCATATCCAATGCCAGTACACAATGATGCTTAACCTGGTGAAAGATACACAAAACTTGAACCCCTGAGAAATTTTAAAATAAGCATCTTTAATGCACTTTCAGTACTATGTTCATTTGTTAAATTTAATTTTCAGTGTCAAACACATTAAAAAACTAGCAACCTTTTTTTACTATAGTAAAAATTTGATTTTACACCATTTACCAGACAAAAATATTGAGATTATACATTTTCTGTAACAAAACAGTTTTATTTCTCAAGCTACTACTGTATGTCTTGGTAACCACAGTACACTGTTGTTGCTAGGAAGTTTTTTGAAGATGATGTATTATAGTGTGCTTGCATACTTCTCTGTTCAGCACTGAGACCATTCTCATACACTGACTCTGCCTCTTTGCTTACATCAAGGCAGGTCTGTGAAAGTAAATTAATGACAAAAGTCACCTGAATTCAATTAATTTATTTTTTCCTCAAAATAAATTTCAAGAGAACAAACTCAGTTGGAAATATTCAGTCATCTTATTTTCACTTTACAAACACGCTGCCCAAATTTCAGTGATTTACATTTCTGACTAGCAGGATGAGCAATTGAGTGCTAATAGATTTCTAATCTAGGTCCGGAGTCAACAGCATGCATGCGAGTACAAGCTATGTTGCACCGACTGACAGAACAGTTGAATTTCTCTGATTTCTTTGATTTTTTTGATTGTCTCGGACTTGACTGTCCCAAAGTCGGCTACTGTCCCATCTCTTCTACCTAGATAGTTAGAAACTTATTGGCACTCAAAGCTCCCCCCGGAGCTTTATTCTGGGGAAAATGAAAGATCAATCTGCAGGCCAGATTTAAAAAAGAATAAATCTGTAAATGTTCAATAAGAAACTGAAATAAATACAAGTAAAGATAAAATAATAAGGAAACTAAATAAAATGTAAAGAAATAAAAAAAGAATGCTTTTCTTTACTGTTTTTAATTTTCCCGTATTGCTTTTGCTTTACCCACATTGCTTTTTACAGTCTACCCATATGTGTAGTAGGTAGCTAAATAAGTTTTCTTCAAAACCAAGCACATATATCTTGTCTCAAGATAAAATAGAGCTTAAGATTCATGATTTCAATCATAATTTTAATAAAATATGCAGTTACTGTGTTTTGCCTTTGTAGAGCAGTATAGTGCTCTTAGATGGGTGGGGAACAGCTTGTTGCTCTCCTGTTACATGGTTCCTGGTATCTCTCTATGCGCTCCCTATAGGTGCTCAAGTCCTTGGTTTTGGGTATGACAGCCATTAATGCTCCTTTAGACCAACATGCCGTCTCGTCTGGTCACCATGTGAGAAGTCATATTCCAGGCATTTCTCTTGTGTGAAACCTTGCCATTAGTTTCCTTTGCCATCCTCACTGTCAGAAAAAAAACTATGAACTTGTACCTTTGTGAACTTCTGCAATTACTTACACTTAGGCCATGTGTACCCTACCTGTAGGTAAATGTACCTTTCAGTCTACTTTAAGGTACAGAAATGGACTCTGAAGAACATTTTAGTACCATTGGGGGCACATTCATTTGTTCCTTGGGGAACAAAAATACCAGGACTGCACCCTTTATTCTGACCGTGTTCAAGAAACGCCTCGAAAAACAGAAACACATCTCCTAGCTTACATCACTCTGTTCCCTGAATGCTCTTAGAATTGCAGATCTGTGGATTTAAGTAGTCATCTAGGTTAGTAAGATGTTGTAGAGCTCTTGCTGCAATACTGTTTACACTTGTAACTGGGCATTCATTGGAAACTCAGCCTAGCTGCACCTATGCCTAGTTAACTCCTTGACAGCTGTGCTTCACTTGTACATCGCTTAGAGCAAAAGCATCTGTTAAACAAATGTAAATTGATATTGGGAGTGGGAATTTATGTTTGACCCTCCTGTATTGTGTGTGGTGCATGTTTGAAGGGGTTTATTAATGAAAGTAGCTCAGCATGGCTAAGGGTTTACGCCATAACAGTCTTAGGAAGCCCTGGGTTATAATTTGCCTGCTGTCAAGGCTAATCTATGGTGGGTAGTCATTCCATGTTCCAGATGTTGATCTCATTATCTGTGAGATTGCACCTTGTACAGCGTGTCATGCTAAATGACTGACTGAACTTGGTTCCATTTGAGTTTTATGTGAGTGGTTCTGGAGCAGATGCGTTTTTATAAAATGGATTGAAGTGAATAAAATTTATGTGCTGGCTCTTGTCTGTTTCAGTATTCCCTGGGAGTTGTGTACTTGGATACATTCCTCGGATTGTGGCTTTGACTGACCTCCTTGCCACACTGGCAGAAAGGTAACAGAGGCTAATAAAATTAATCTAATCTCACTTTTAAGGGTAATTGATGTGTGTTGTCTACATCTGTGTAATTAATCTTGCTGAAAGCCTGCCATGTCCCTCCTTAAACAGATATGAGTCTATATCGATCAGCTTTTGCAGCAAAACTCTAGTGACTTAATTCATCAATACTTTGATTTGTTCACAACCACTATCTTCTATCCTCCAAATTCTTAAAGCCATAAGCATTGACTGGGACAGGACACTTAGTTCAAAGTGAATGTCACATGAATGACTGTAGGACAATGGGTTTCATAATTCCCTTTAAGCAATAACCTTGGCACAGCTATATGCACCAATATTTTGTCCAAGACAGATTCTTTTTTTACTTTTGACTAAAAATATTGACTGACTGTTATTCTCAGAATGTTATTTAGTCTTCAATTGTGTTTCTTCTACTTCAAAAGTACAGTAATCGTTACAATGTTATGCTATCATTAGTGACTGTGCTCCGGCAGAATATACCCCTAGGCATTTAAACATGAATTTTTTACATGAAGCTGGTAGGCTACTGCTCAGAATATTGCAATATAGATACAATGTAGGACAGGGGTCACCAACCTTTTTGAAACTGAGAGCTACTTCACGGGTACTGAGCCATACGAAGGGCTACTGGTTTGAAACGCCTTCCTAAACTTATCTAAACTTCATGTATAATAAACATGCTTTAAATGCTTTTTTATATATTGTCAGGTCTATATAAATGCAAATGTGGTTAAAGAAGAATAGCAACAGGATAAAATTAAATTTTTTATGCTGCTCACTGGTGAGTTGTGCTATTATTAGAACTGGTCCACGGGCGACTCATGTGGTCCTTGGGGGCATCCTGGTGCCCGCAGGCACCATGTTGGTGACCCCTGATGTAGATGTTTATATTACAAGAGATTGGAATAAAAGCATATACAAGAGGAGAACAAAATATGGAAGCACCTAAGAATACAATAAGTAATAAGAAATAGTACCTTTTGCCTTCAGAACAGTGGCAATCCTTGCTGAACTGTGAATTGTAGATTAATGGGCCATTCGAGAAGAGCCCCAAGCAGAAGAATTTCTGTGCTCCAAAACTTCCCATAAAGTTTCATTAATGTTTAGCTTCCTTCTGATTGGGGTTGACTATGGAAGGTGTCTGACTATCTTAGAGTTCATGCAACCATTCTTGAATTCATTCTGCTGTTTCCTCCCTCTCTAAGACCAGGTTACACCATCTAATCCACTCATCTGAGAAAAATCACATGATGTTGCCTGGCGACACTAAATGACCTGTTCATCACCAGGGCAAAGAGGGGAGCTTGGACGATTGTTGCTGATTTCACATATCTGACACAATGTATTGCATTGTGTCTTCTTTTAATTTGTGCACTCATATATTCCCATTTTGCACATAGTGTTCTGTGAAATGTTCCCCTGTATACTACCATGTTACAGACTCGGGGCATGGTGCAGGTGGGGAAAGATGGTCACGATCCATTTCCAGCTCCAAGAGACAACAGAGGTTTATTAGGGAAACGAAAACATACACTGGGAACAAATCACAAATATAACAGGACCACAAGGGGTCAGAACCAAAGAGGGGAAAACTGCAAACAGACCTATGAACAAACCTACAAAAGAAACAGCACAGAGTAGCACCTAACTAAAGGACTGAGCAGGGGCACTTTAATACAAAAAGCAACTGGGCTAACAAGATGGGCGAGGTGTGGAACAGTAGACAACTAATAACGATGGCACAAGGAAAACAGGCACAAACAGCCAATAACAGCGACACAAGGAAAACACGCAACAGATGTAGTAACATATAATAATTTACACAAGACTAGGAAACTCCAGCAAACACTGAAAGTAAGAAACACTAATCACACACTAGGAATTCAACACTGAGAAAATATAGGAACACATGGAGCATAATAAAACAAGAACGCAGAACTAATAAACATTAGGCAGAAGAGAAAAGCCAATTATTAAATGGAACAGGTAAGTTCCAGATCAATCTTGAACCCATGACCAGAGGGTTTCAGCCTCTATACCACACATGCAACCCATTGAGCCACATGGTATTGCAGGGAGCTGGGATAACACACAAGGGCCAAAGACAATGCGATGACAAAGGGGATGGGCCAGCAATGGCTGCTGACCACA
Source organism: Hyperopisus bebe (assembly GCA_026777045.1). NCBI lineage: Eukaryota > Metazoa > Chordata > Actinopteri > Osteoglossiformes > Mormyridae > Hyperopisus > Hyperopisus bebe. The sequence goes on from JAODJW010000033.1 coordinate 23,194,175, forward strand.
TGGGGAAGAGGCACAAGGACCAGGACAGGCGGGCGATGACCCTGACATCCATCCATTTTCCAACCCGCTTATCCTACTGGGTCGCGGGGGGTCCGGAGCCTATCCCGGAAGCAACGGGCACGAGGCAGGGAACAACCCTGGATGGGGGGCCAGCCTGACCCTGACACTGCCAGTCAAAAGTTTTCCATTTATTTCAAAAACTGCAGATTTTTATTCTTGCATTAGGAAGTTGAGTGAACAACTATAAATGAAAATATAAGTCAAACAAAACAAAGTTCCTTTATAACATGGAAAGAGTATGTAATAGTGCATGTCTGACATCCTATTAACTGGTTGTGTGGTGATGGCATAGTCAAATTCTAGGCTATTCTTTAACTTTAAATGCACTAGCTAACTGTTTCAGTCGATGAAACAGAGCAGTATTTAATGTCCCTTGTAGAAAAGGGACCTCAAATTTTCTCTGCTGTTATAACTGCTAGAGGAGGTTATTTTGATGAATCAAAGATATGACATTTTCTTGCTAATAAAGGTATTCAAATGGTGAAAATACTGTAAATGTATTTGTTAGCAAAGAATACTGAATGTATTTTTAGTAAATAAGTTAGTAACCAGCAAATGTAGAAAATCTCTGTGTATGCAAGAACTTTTGAATGGTAGTGTATGTCTTGTAGTTTTGTCCATGTAATTCTGGTATGTTCACACATACTGGCAACAAAATGAGTTTGGATTCTGATTGTAGTATGGGAGTATGCAAGAACAATGCACCCATTTCCATAAAATGGTCTCTTACTTCTTTATGCCATTATACACCAAAGCAGAGCAATCATCAGATTGAATGAATCCCATGAGATGGCTGCCCATATCAAGAGCTATTACGGTTGGAAGGCAACAGTCAGCTTTCCACAGCTTTCAACATAAGATGTAGGAAAAAGTGTAGAAGATGGTTCATCACATAATGTTTCTTTTCCCCCTATTTGTTCAGGGGTCTGCCTTTTGTGTTCCTGCACCAGGTCATGCATTTTTGTAAATTGGATTTGGGTACATGCTGCATTCCTAATGGAAGTCCATTTCCAGCTTTGTGAAGCTCACAATGTAAAGTTTTGAAACTGGGTCACAGCAGTGATGCTGCAGTTCTGCCCTGATTTTTGAGATCATTGGTTTCAGAACTATCATGTTATCTTTGGTTTTATGATGTGCCACTAGAAAAGATTTAAGTGCTGCTTTAGGGAATACATATTTAATGGATGGATCATGTACATAAATATCAGTTACATCAGTTTAAGTTAATCTTGCAAATTAAATTTACTTATTAATTTGAATGTGCAATTTAAAGCAATCTTATCTAAAAGTCTTAGCATTTACGATTGTGCACTAGGACGGGCTTTTTAAGTGTTGCTTTGTGGAACAAATATTTAATAGATTTGCAGATTTACGTAAATATCTGTAGCATTTGTCAGTATATTAATTTTTCTTCATTTCAACATGTAACTTAGATGAGCTCCTGGGCTACATTTGATTTTTCATCAGTCAACCGATTACACATAAAACACATATTTGGCTCCCTTCTCTCT
>JAODJW010000033.1:23211778-23235240 GCA_026777045.1 Hyperopisus bebe
GGCCTTTCAGTAGCATCTCAGTATTACAGCCAGCTCAGCTTCAACATAGCATAATACTTAGAATATGACTGAAGGACTCAATACTCTGTATCAGGTATCATGGCTGTACCTAAGCTCTGCAGGGTGGTAGATCTCCAGGAGCAGGGCTGGGCAGTCCTGAGTTTGGCTGACACATCTAATGCCACTTTTCCACTGCCATACAGGAACCGACCCCTACCTGATTCGTACCACAGAGAGAGACTAGTTACAGCATGGTTCCAGCTTGCTTCGGTTTACCACTGCAGACGGGTCAGCTCAGTGAAGGCATTGCCCGGTTTGGAGAACAATAGAGACGTAAAACCGAAGCGGTGCTTCTTTACTGTTCACACAGTGTACGTCATTTTACTGTTCACATGGTGTACGTCATCTTACTGTTCATGCGGTGTACGTCATCTTACTGTTCATGCGGTGTACGTCATCTTACTGTTCACGTGGTCTACGTCATCTTGCTGTTCACACGGTGTACCTCATTTTACTGTTCACGTGGTGTACGTCATCTTACTGTTCACACGGTGTACGTCATTTTACTGTTCACACGGTGTACGTCATCTTACTGTTCACATGGTGTACCTCATTTTACTGTTCACACGGTGTACGTCATCTTACTGTTCACACGGTGTACGTCATCTTACTGTTCACACGGTGTACGTCATCTTACTGTTCACATGGTGTACATCATCTTACTGTTCACATGGTGTACCTCATTTTACTGTTCACTCGGTGTACGTCATCTTACTGTTCACATGGTGTACCTCATTTTACTGTTCACACGGTGTACATCATTTTACTGTTCACATGGTGTACATCATGGCTGTGTCTGAATTCAGGGGCTGCATCCTTCTAAGGCTGCATTAGAAGTCCGAATGCGTCACAGTGCTGCAATTAGGCTGTTCCATCTCGAAGGCTCCTTGAATTGCAATCAAGAGTCGCGAAGGATCCACCTGAAGGATCGTTCACAACCCAACGTATCCCAAGATTCACTCTGCAGAGGTAAAGTGGGTATTATATGTGGGTGGGTATGTATGTCTCTCCATTCCTTTTTAGATCCCGTTTCTATTGCGCCTTTCAGCCGATCCGGTTCCAGGTTTTCAGTTTCTCCCTCCAAATGCAGTGCCAAAAGTGGACAAACTTTCCTTGCCTCGTTTCTGTTTCCTGCCTCTCATCCACTAGGGCTATAAAACAAGCTCTACAACCCCATTTAACAGCTTCTGCTATCTTTGCTTTTCTGTTCCTTTGTGATTATTATTTGACTTCCAATGTGTTACGATCTTGATTTGGCTCTCTGGGATTTCTCTTTCAGATTTAGATTTGGTTTTGGTTATTTTGCATTTTTGATGTTTACCCATCATTCTGAACCAATGTTCGACTAATGACTCCTCTTTTTGGATTTCGATTTAGACTTGATTGCTCTGTGTATTCTCTGTAAATAATCTGTGTATATATTTCTGTGTAAGGGTTGTAGGGAGTGGCTGCCAATTATTTTCTTTATGTGAATCGTTTGTCTCTGTTTTGTGGTGGGTGAGGGAATAAGGGTAGCGATTGTCTTGTGTTTTCTTTCAGTTTGGTTTAGGGTCTTAGCTGGTGCTCACATTGGTAGTTCACTTGTTTCATTTATTATTTTGGCCTTTGCCGCTCCTAAAGTTCACCCTGGTGTTTCATATTTATCTCACTGTATCAAAATATACTCAAATTATTTCCGATCTTAACTATAGCTATACTGTCAGTCATTTCTTTTTCTGTCCCCTTCTCATTTCTCCCTCCTTGTTCCCTGTTGTCCTTCCTGTTTACGCCTCGACCCTCTAGACTGGGACGTAACATGGGTGTGTTCCGGCCAGGCAATAGGAGTGGCGCTTCATGACTCAAGGGTACGGGAAGGAACAGCTGGTGACATTAATAGGAAATTATCCATAGGCCATACTGTCCCATATGAAAACGTTTTCTGTTTGACTAAGTACTGCTGTTTACTAAGTCCTTACAAGAACACAGCCCCTGAATTCAGACACAACCCATGATTTACTGCATGCTAATTTCTTCATTTTTTAGCACATCTGTGACAATCACTGTGTTATGTTAGCACCAAACACTAGCAGAATTAGCATTTACTTGCATAAATTCTTTACAAATCTATTCCATCCAGCCGGTTCACAGGAGTTTTTAAGAAGGAATTTGTGAATTTGCAAGTTCTGAATAATCAGGAACACATAGATATATTGCAATGTGTGATACAACTAATAATGAATAATAGGGCTATATACAGCTGTAGAAAAAATTGAGAGATCATGGTGCAATTTTTTTGTTTCACTCATTTCACAATTTATGGGTGTGCATCTGAGAATATTATATATATATATATTTTCTTGCAAACTGCAGCCTGGTTCCTCTCTGTTTCTCATTGATGAAGGGCTTCTTCCTTGCTTTATGGGACCTCAGTCCTGCTTATAGGAGCCTCATACGAACTGTCCTAGCAGTGCACTTCACACCTGCACTTAATGTTTCCCTTTCCTTTTGAAGGTCACTTGATGTCATCCTACGATTCATGACAAACTATCAGATAAGTTAACAGTCATCTCTGGCATTAGAAAGTTGTTTCTGCCCTTTACCTGGCTAGTTTCTGGTTGTTCCCAGTGTCCCCTGCTTCACCCTATTCTTGTGTGCTGCTGTCTTAGAAATTTTGAGCTTGGAAGCAGCCTGCTCAAAAGTGTAACCCTCTGCCAGCAGAGTGACAACTAACCCATTTAAAAATGCTGATTTGTTAAAAAATCTTAATTTTTTCACGGCTGTAGAATATACCCTTTTTTTCCCTTAGGATAATCCATACACAGAACAATAGTGACAGAACCAGCTTGATTTGGTCACACTTTTAGCCCTGCTAATGACATGTCAGGGACATGTTGCCATGGATACGACTCAGATACTTTACAATGAAAAACCACTAATTTGTGGTATGGCTCGGTTCTTGGTGGCAGTGGAAAAATGCCATAAATTGCTAATAATATACAGTATGACTGGGATTGTATATGTGTCCTGCGTTGGAAAGGTGTTTTGTTCAGGATGTACTTCAGCTTTGTTCCCTATGCTGCATGAGACCCTGACTAGGATAAGCACTTAAGAAGACAGCTGGAGTACATGTTCATGCTTTATTTAATCATTCAGCACATTATGTCATACCGTGCCAGGTCTACATCAAACACATGATTTAAGATTCAATTACATTTTGAGGCTGCTTGCCAACTTTTGTCTTTTAGATGGTAATTCATATTCTCTTTGTGTAAGCAGAAGCCACCTTCTCCCTCGTAATAGTAATAGCAGATTGGTAAAAATCTATTTTTTATCGAAATACTGAAATGCAAAATTAATGTTTTGAACATTTTTTAAAAAGATTTTATCCAAAGCAACTTCACAGACTACCAGTTTCTACTACACAGTATTAATATGGGTATATGTTTTGCTGAAGTACCACATACCTAGTAAATAGGTATTGTAGACATACAGTGACTGTTATTGGTCTTCCACAGGGTTGCAATCAACCAATTATGGGAAAGATTCTTGTCATTGATATCAACACATTAGCCAATGGGATAGATACTTACAACTATGCACCAATAGATCCGGGTTGCATGGTAGCAGCTGATGCACCAGCAGGTCCTCTCTTTATATGACTGCTAAAGCCAAATGTTTTGTATCTCATTTGTCAGTTCACATGCTAATTTGTCACTAAGCAACAGTTATTTACTCTTCACAATTATGATGTCTCACCCTGTCCAAGGTCACCAACCTTTTGTACCGTGAGAGCTACTTTTACAATTGAAATAATCTGGGGAGCTACTGTGGGCCATTTGGGGGGGGGGGTCCCCTCAGCATATTAAAATATTTAGTGAAATATTTGCCATCGAGGGGGAGGGTCCATTTCTATATATATCACCAGACTCAACTAGGAATGTCTTAAAGATCAACCTGGTGATCATGATTGACCCAATTGCAACCACTGCTCTCAGTCCTCCTGATCCTGTCCCACCTAAACCAAACCAGTCTCAACCCACACAATCCTTGGGAGAACATGCAAGCTACACAGGTACAGAGCAGGAATATCATCCTCAAGCCTGAAGATGAGCCCCTATGCCACACAAGTAACTCAGTGCTTTATGGTGCTGGGCTTAACTTGAGAAAATCACCAAGTTTGTTTCTTTTTCTCATTATTTTCCTTTGGATTGTCCCGGTCGTTAGAATGTCTCATTACTATCTCATTTTATAGGTATATGAAATTAAATCCCATAAGAATTTTCTTTTTGTGACCTCCCACCAGGCCGATACCGCGGGCTGATCACACAAGAGGGATGCGACTACGCCACCTTGGGAATTTCACCCAAGGAAATAAGGTGGAAACAAAGATTCAGCTCAAGGAGTCCTTACGGAAGAGGCAGAGAGGTGGTTACCGGATAAAAACACCTTTATTAAAACAACCAACTGCTATGATGCATAAAACGAGCTGGAAGGTGCCAACGGTACGCAATTTAAGCTGGCAATCTGGGGGCCGGACACACGCATACAATATTCCATGTAATTACTACAACATTAACATCACAGCAAATAAACAGGCAATGCCACACAGCACCCACTGCACACAACATCCCTCCAAGTCAGACCAAATATAAGTGAACACAAAAAAATAAGTGAACACAAAAAATTCAAAAGATTACCAACAACCCTCAACATGAGTCCGCGCAATAGCCAGTTGGCTCGCTCTGCGTCGTAATGCGATGGCGCAGCTTGATGTCCGTGATACTGCTGAACCAGGCTGGCGTCGCTCCGCGTCGGGACGCTATGGTGTAGCTTGATGTCCGGGGCACTGCTGAACCAGGCTCCCTCCCAGACGCCGAACAGCTCCCGAACTGGCCAATCCAACCAACCGGCTGGCACCTCGCAGCCTCAAATATCAGATAAGGGAAGCACAGGATGACAGTGCTGCCAAGTGCAGCCACTCGCTGCCAGTTCAACCAAGCAGAAGTCAAGTTGCAGCTTTCTGACAAAGAGACTGCACAGGCAAATTCCCTTACTCCGGATACAAAACCGCCAAAATGGACAAACATGCAAAGCCCAAAACCCCCTGGTGTGTGTTACCATGGATTAATCACCACTGCCATTCCCGCCCTTTATAAGGCCCAAACCATTACGCACAGGCCAATCATCTAATCTAGGCCACCAATCACCAGAGAAGATAAGCCCTTAATTGGCATCCTGCTACATTGTGTATTGGTCTTCCAAATGTATTTTAATGTGCTGTATAATTCAGTTATGTTGTTATATAACTCATCCAGGAGCCTATCCCAGTGCATACAGACAGACAGACAGATAGACAGACATGTCACACACGCACACACACAAAGTACGTATCTATATCTTTGTGGGGACTCTTCATTTATTTCTATAGGCATATCCCTAATCCCAGCAATGACAACCTTAACCCCTATCCAGCAATAACCTGAACCATACATAATCACACAAAATACAAAACTTTTGGCATTTTTAATTTTTTGATTACAGTCACACATTTTTATAAAATCTAGTTTCCCTGTGTGGAGACCGAAAAAAAGTCCCTACAAGGTCAAAATAACAGCTTTCTATCACATTGTGGGGACATGCCCCACCCCCCCACACACACATACACACACACAATGGGCAATTTAGAGATGGTAATTCTTCTAAGCACAAGTTTTTAGATCATGCAAACTTCACTCTGAGCTCCCCAAACCTTGGAGGTACGAAGCTATCCACCCAGTCACATTATTCCTTAAATCAATTAATGAAAATCTCTCTTAATGTAGCATTAACTCTGCCTTTTATGATTAAATTATTTAGTTTTCTGAATGTGATAGCACCTATACTAAAATCCTTAACATAAAACATCTTCTAAGTACCTTTAATGTTGCTACTTCTGATAAATGACTGAGTTTAGTATACTGTGCCCTTGAAAGTCCAGTGGAGATGGGAGCCAGCATTATAAAGCACCACTTTGTACAGACCACTTTCCTGTCCAAGGATTGAAATTAAGTGCTGATGTATGATTTGCAGGGTTTTAAATGGGTGAAATCTCAATATATTTACACTTAGAATTATCCTGAAAAATCATTGTCAGTAAGAAACTAGGAAACGACTGATTCAGAGATTTGGAGATGCCTGGAGGTGGATGCCTACAGTGCAAATGTACATTCTTATAATATAACTATATTATATATAGTTATTATATAACTTGGTTTTGATGACAATGACTACTTTTCATTTTGGTGGCACAACGTTTTCATTGGTGAAGTTATTTGCCTGCAGAAATGTTTTGCTTTGATGAAGTTGAGTGAGATGGAATTTTGCAAGGTTTTTGCCTGTATCATATAAACTGCTTAGAGAAATGCTTTTATAATAGCAGGGCATGTTCAAATAGAAAAAAAGAATCAAGTCGAAAAAACTAAATTTGCCAATAGTGCAGGTATTACATTTGCCCACATTATTAGTATATTTATGGAAAAGTCACTGGATATACTTACATTTAGAATGAACTAATATGCAGAGATGAAAATTTCAGTTCCAGAGGATACCAGCTGAGTATAAAGAGTCACAGTCACAGAGTACTCAACTGGTTGATTGAAACAAAGTATTGGTCTGGATTTGTACTCTCTGGACCTGAATTCTCCACCTCTGCAAATATGTAATGGCTGAAATAGAAGGTAGATGCATTTCATCATTTCATTCAGCCTTTGGTAAGTCATTCAGCTTAGATGCAAAAATAGCCCACTTCAACAGTCTTGTTAACAGGCGGTGAAAAACGAATGAATTCTTTGATATTGTTCTGATTCCCCAGATTAGAGATAGATCAATGCCTTTGCTTCCTGAGGTGGCCCCCCGAAGTGGGGAATAAGCAAGGTGCACGACATTAGAATGTTTTCTCCTTTTACAATATGGTATGGTGGATCTGCAGCTCAGGAGTGGAATGCTGTACAGAGGACTGTGAAGCCAGCTGAGAAGGGACCACACTGCCATCAACCGATCATATATACGTTGACCCCTGGCATAATAAAGCACAAAGTATATCACAGGCAGTGATGGATAGTTCAGCTCCAGAAAGTAAAAACCCAGACAAAGATTTTACTTCAAGCAGCATAAAAAGTCACAGTCACAGAGTACTCAACTGGTTGGTTGAAACAAAACTTTGGTCTGGATTTTTACTTTCTGAACCTGAACTATCTACCTCTGATCACAGGACTACCATGAGCTGCCCACACTCAACCCCGACCTCTTTCCTGCTTCCCTGGTCTACATCCTGTTGTTTGAAGCTCATCCCTGTTGATCATGTGGAGGCATGCTGCCACACGTTCACGGTAGTAGATATAGGGAGACCCAGCATGCTTTTTATGAGCCCGCTATGGGCTAGCATTATTCCCTCTTGAAAGGGGAGATTTTCGGACAGATGGGCTTCTTTTCCATTCAAACCTCCCAAGACTTCCAGCAGTGGAAGTACAACCTATCAGTACCTCAGCAGACCCAGGTTGCCCAGCTGATGCGGATCAATGGTGGCTGTGCCCAGAGGAGTGTAAAAAAATATAATAAATACATGTTGGAAGCAATTCATATTTTTAAATTCTCATCCTTAAATTAGAAAAGAGCAGTTAATTTTGATGGTATCTCGTGTGAAAATGCTGCGTCATTTATTTTAAATCTATTACACATTGAATATTGAACTGAAGCATGACTTTTAAAAATGACATCGCAAATCACAATCGCAATGTCGTTCGGGCCAAACACATTAACTAATTAAATTCTTTTGGTAATTTTATGGAGGAAGCCAAGCTTCAGGTGTAGTGCCCCATATATTACTAATAGAAGATACTTTATTGATCCCCATGGAGAAATTATTTTTATACCTCACTCATCTTGCTCTTTGTATGCGAGAGCAAGCTCGGCAGGGAAGGACAGTCACCTGTAGCAGTACCCAGGATGCTGGGGGTTATGGGTCTTGCTCAAGGACCAGGAGATGGGCAGAGGCTGGACTTAAACTGCCAACTTTCTGATGACAGGCCCAGACACTCAGCCCACCGAGCCACACACTGCCCCCTTAGGTACAGCCATCCATCACCTGGCCAGGGTTACCCCATGTGTACATACCTTAAGTCTTTAGTGACCCGGCATATAGATATTTATGAATAAAGGCATAATTACTGTAACCGTAACTGTGCAAACTTTTATTAAACACCTCATTCCTGGTTTCTCAACAAACAATTTTTCAATGTGGACGCTGTTCCCAGAATATGCCATGTGCTATTCATCTGCAACAAATTACTATACATTTAAGGCAAAATAGCTTAAAATTATTATTGTATGGCATTTATTTGCCAAAAAAGTGCTGGAAACTGGTAAAGTGATTGTATTTTTACATGCGCATTTTATGTGATGCCTTTTGAAACAATGCTTTTCCGCTTTTTTACCAGTAAAGTGTTTCCTGAAAGCCCCTTGTATACAACGGTTAAATCAGCAGAGAACAATCAACCATAAAACAAATATCACAAAAGTTGTGTTAAGTAAAAAAAAGTAAAAATAATAAAAATAAAACAATTCTAGTAAACAACAGCGATCTTGCAGCTATCACTGTAAACAATATCTGACCATGAAATAGGTAAGTAATTCACTTATTGGTCAGCGACATAATAGATATTTTTTTGCACTGCGAATGTAACATTTTCCTCGGGCTTCACATGTTTGCGTGGGCGTATATGCAATCGCCTAAGGCCACTTCTGATTGGTGAGAATGACTGGCACGTGAAGGGCACGGCACTTCTGATTGGTGAGAATGACTGGCACGTGAAGGGCACGGCACTTCTGATTGGTGAGAATGACAGTCACTAAAACAATTCTCACAACATTTTTAAACCCTGGATCAGACGGTATAATGCATATCCTAAATCTGTGCGATTTGTTAATCGTGTTTCAAATCACGATTTTGATTTGAAAATCAATAAATTTTTCAGCCCTACATTGTACAATGTAAGCCCTGTAACAATGTAAATTAATTTTATTTGCCCTTAAAAGTATAATCTGTCTTACTAATTCAACCATAGCGCTGATTGTTTCACAGGAATTGCTTTCAACGACATACATGTTATTTTTCCCTTTGAAGCCAGGATCAATGCAGCCCATAGACGCCCACGGATGCTGTGCTTCACTGGAAGTCTGTGGAAGGTTCTTGTATGTTTTGTCTAAATGGAGGTTAGGCAACGTGTAGCTTATTGTTTTCAGAGTCCGCCCGGACACAGTACTTCTATGACAGCTTTATACATAGTATTTGCTTAGGCAACACTGATCGGACAGACAGACTTGCACTCAGATATTTTAGACCCACCTGGAAATCAGGCTTCCACAAGACAGGATAAATTATCAATAACATTAATGCTCATAACCGACAAGTTTCACGTGCAGTCAGATGTGCTGACTTACAGTATTTATTCATTCTGTCACATGCAAGGGTACAAGTTCTGTCGTAACCCAGAGTGACAGTTTAATGTTTCATATGACATCTTTCGCAATTTGTAAATGACGTAAATAAAACTACTGTCATTGAGTTTTCTAGTTGGGTCGTTTGTTTAATTTTCAGTGAAAGTTCAGTGATTTTTAGTAGTTTGGTAGCTAGCTCGCTAACTAGGCAGTTTGTATGTTCAAAATATGTTCAGCCATACTGGTATGGCAGGATAATACACCATTTCATACAGAAAGAAAACTGAGCAGAATTTTTGGTTATACTGCGAACTGTTGACAATGTGCCTCCCCCATTTTAAAAATCACCACCTGCCACTGACATGGGCTAAGCTGGCCATCCACCCTAAGCTGGCCTCCACGACTCCTTGTACTTTTGTGAATATAGTCACAAGGGTGGATGCCACCTTCTCTATGACCTACAGCAACTAGTCAGACCAAGGTGGGTCAGTATGGAGAGAAGCTCCAGTCATTCCCCTGTGACGGGAGGGAAACCTCCTATATGTACAGAATTATTGACACCCTTAGTGTATATGAGTAAAACAGGCTGTGAATGACTAATGGCTTTGCTGTTTATCACTCAAAATATTCACAAAATTCTTACCTTTCCATTGAAGTACAATTATTAAAAGAAAAAAATATTTTGACATTGAACATGTGTGCGGCAATCATTGGCACCCCTAGAAAATCCATCCATCCATTTTCTGAAACCATTTGTCCTATTCAGGGTCATGGGGGTTCTAGAGCCTATCCCAGAGGGGAGGGGTGCAATGATGGGGCACCAACCCATTGCAGGGCACACACTCACACACCATCACTCACAGAGGCACACCTAAAGGCAATTTGGCAACTCCAGTTAGCCTCAGCATGTTTTTGGAGTGTGGGGGGAAACCGGAGTACCTAGAAGAAACCTCACAACGACATGGAGACAATATGTAAAACTCCACACACATGGAACCCAGGTTCCAGAGGTGTGAGGTGACAGTGCTACCCAGAAAATCCTATGATTAAAATCTAACTGAAGTATTTTTCCAGTCATATTTTACATTTTTAAGTTCACCTATTAGATTAGGAACCCTTAAGTGGTCAACCATGACTTCCTGTTTCACTGGGGTATAAATATGAGGTGACACAGGCCAAATTTCCAAAGTCATTCTTCACTATGGGAAAGAATCGAGAGCACAGTGACTGTGTGATGAAAAGTTGCTGAGCTGCACAAATCAGAAAACCGATACAAGAAAATCTATAAACAGTTGGCAATACCATGTTTCACTACTGGGGCAACAATTAAAAAGTTTAAAGGGATAGGAGATGTTAGGAACCCAGCTAGAAGAGGAAGTCTGTGTACAATGACAATTTTACACCCATAAAATATCTTTCAATACAATAAATACCTTAAGATTTTTCCTTAAGTAAGAGAACCATTTAAGGGATTGTGTGCAACACCCTTAAATAAATCCCTCAGCTAAAGAGAAATTAAACCTTAAGTCTCATACTTAAGGAGAAAATGTAAGGTGTTTTGTATAATCAGCCCCTGAAATTTGATGTACATGCATTCGGTCCCATTTGCCTACACTGCCTAAAGTACTGAGTGACTGACTTACCAGAACGTCCAACAAACAGTCAATCTAAATTCAGTAGCTAATATTTGCCAGCATGGGTGGCTGAACATGATGAAGCTTGACAGGCACATTCATTATGCCACATAGAATTCTCCTGTTGAAGTCATTGAACAACTTCTAATTGCACCAGTTGTTGTGACTGCCATGGTCTTGCTAAGACTCCAGTGATCACCACTTGCAGCTATATTTTCAAATTGGATTCAGATTGGTGAGACCTGATAGCTCTAATAAATTTAGTATTACCAAATCTAGTGCATATGTATAATTCATATTAAAGTGCAAATAGTACAAATTCTAAATTGACAAATAAAACAGAGATGTTCACATATCTCACATATCCTGTAAAACTTGGAGGGCTCCTCTCTAAGGTAGTAAAGATGGCCAAGAAGAACAACTGCTTTCCTCTGCTGGTTTGAGTTCTGCAATAAAGGACACAGACCAGAAAGGGCACTGAACAGATGCCCTAATCATCTCTAGTCAGCTGCATACGTGCTGCATGAGAATTTGATTTCTAACAGCTAGGAAACAGAGAAATAACTTTTGATTAAAGCTAAAGAAAAAACCAAATACTCACATCATCATCGAGAGACTGGATAAGGCTCTTAATCTCTTCAATATTATTGTTTTTTTCCCCTGTACAACCGCAAGAGTCTTGGTACATATTCATCAAGTCCATCAAAAAAGGTCTTCTTGAGGTCCATATATCTGAATTCTGCTGCAGTCTATTCAAATGCAAGGCACACAATGAAAATATATTATTGATGTCATCGACAAGACAGAGAGCTTGGTCAGATTTTGAGACTAGGCTAAGTGAATCGACTATCTTGCGTTCACAGCCCCCTCTAAGAGAACTGGAACAGCAATGCCAATTAATTTGTTTTTGCTGTGAACTGTACTCATTTGTGTGCAAGATTAAGAGTCGAATAAGAGACAAGCTAGGGCAGCATGGTGGTGTGGTGGTTAACACTGTTGCCTCACACCTCCGGGACCCGGGTTTGAGTCTCTGCCTGGGTTACATGTGTGTGGAGTTTGCTTGTTCTCCCCATGTCATCGTCACGTTTCTTCTAGGTGCTCCAGTTCCCCCCCCCCCACAGTCCAAATACATGCTGAGGCTGATTTGAGTTACTAAATTGCCCATAGGTGTGTGAGTGTGCCCTGTGATGGGTACTCCATTTTCCTCCTACAGTCAAGACGTGTTAAGTTAGCTGGCTACTCTGAATTGTCCATGGGTGTGAATGGTTGTCTGTCTCTATGTTAGCCCTGCGATGGACAGTAGATCTGTACCCCACCTTTCACTCAAAGTCAGGTGGGACTGGCTTCAGCTTCCCCCGCAGCCCTGATGGATATGTGGCATAGAAAATGAACTTTTATTCCCTGGTATGTATATCTATATATGCTAAACAACATAGAACATAACACATTTTGTATCAAGCCACGCAGTTTTTCAAGTGAGCCAAAATATTGGAACATGACAAGCAACAGGTTTTTCTTGTTGTTCCAGAGGAAACCCCTGGGGAAAACATGGAAACCACACACAACCTTTTCTGACTATTTACAGGGAGCTCTGAACATCAAGCAATGTGCAACTTCCGCTATAGATTCCCCTAAAACTTTAAACTTCAGGTTGAACTTCCAATCATACCATCCGCATAAAGATTCAGACTCCTTCAAGCATGGGTGTGTGTTGATCAGGGCTTTTGCTGCAGTATTGTATTCTTCGCCATTTGGATAGACCTCGAAAGCATAGATAGCTTCTGCCAGCTTGTCAAGAATGTTTCTCCACATTTTTTGGAGATATTAAAGAGAGATCTGTCTTTGAAGTACGTTTCATTGCCTTGCTTGAGCTTCGGTTCCACATCAGAGGAGAATGTTGGAATGATAATTGGGTCCGGCCACCCTAAAGCATGGGTTGCCTCTTACAGAGTCCCTTGAGGAGGTGGACAAACCAGCAGTATAAGAGAGGAGTCAGAAAGCTGCCTATCATCTGAGGACTCTGGGCTTTACTTTTGTATGACCTTTAGAGTTGCAATCCCTTCAGACAAGTCAGACATGTTGTTCGTTCTGAAAAACTAGATCTTCAAACTGTAAGGCCAACATTTCATAGCTTGGGATCACAGTGCAGTTTCAGCCAACATGCAGTGCTGTTAGAGCTGTGGGGGTTATGGGTGCCACTCAAGGGCCCACAGACATTTATTCTGTTGAGGCTGGGGTCAAGCTAGTGATCTTTCAATCACAGGCACAGAGGCTTAGCCAGGATAATAAAGCCCCCTAATTATTCCCAATATCTAACTGGTGAATTCTCCCCTGCCCCTTCACCACCTTGGCTACTGGCGTAGAACAGTTTCCATTGCATCATCCAGGTGGGTGCTACACAGTGGTGATGGCTGAAGTGACTCCCCATTGGTTTTGTAAAAAACTTTAGCTGTCTTGAAAAACACTATGTAGGTGTAACATTCATTCACTTATTCATTTACTTAAGCATGCCAATAATTCTGGAGAGCACTGTATATCCATTATTGATTGTGTACTAAGTAGAGATAGAATTGATGGAGCGAATATATAGGGATCAGAGAGCAGCACACTGCATCGGAAACATATGCGACATGAATATGTGCAAGTAAGCATCACTTTACAGCACTGTTCCCCAGTAACATGGTCATTTCTTCTTCCAGAGAATACTTCAGTCTGATGTGAATCCAGAACCAACTGTATGTGTCTATGTAGAAAAACCAAAAGGTCTCAGGGGGTGGTCCAACCATGTGACAATTGGCCCATACAACACTGCCCTCTTTGTCCAATTCCTCAATGGACTGAATGACATTTTATTCCCACCCCCACAAAGACAACATAGTACCACAGACCACATTACCTACACTGTCATATGGGATAACATTTCTACCATTCTGGGGTCATCCAAGAATGGTTCAGTTCCCATCCACACAATCAGATGATCTTCTGTCCACCATCCTCAATCTAATTTAAAGATTGTTTTCCCAATTGGAGGTGGACGGTTTATGATAGGAATCCATAAACTAAGGCTTGCATGTGCAGCTTTTTAGTGTGGTTTGCCCTTTTAATAATCTTCGCTCTGGCGGTGGTGAATTGAGCTCACTGTGGTGCCGGTGGACATGCTGAAGCATGTTCGTTGTGCTATTTGTGTAGGGTGACCAGGTAATCCATGTCAGGGAGGACACTGAGCTAGGACTGGAGTTGTAAATTACCATTTCAATTAAAAGGACCTGGATTTCACTTGAGCACTGAGCTCTTGCTGTGTGCTGATTGGCCAGTCTCCTATAATCATGCATGTGTCACTAATGGTAATGTGAAACAGCTGGATGAGTCTTTCAGTCAAGGAAACAAACCAGTAAAAGCACAAGAAGAGCTAAACTGTTTAGCCAAGCACAGGAGCCTTTCAGTTTGAAAGTAGTTTGTAAAACCCGAAGTAGCTCAAGGTGTCCTCCCTGACATGGATTATCTGGTCACCCTATACTTGTGTATGTTATCAGTCTTTTACATTGTTTGCATGCAGTTTTTGTCTTGTCTGTGCTTTTCACTCCATAGTTGTTTGTGATTACCGGAACGCTAAAATGCTACTGTGTGACACTGATGAGGCTCTGTGGCCAGGAAGCAGGATGACATTCCACCCCCCACAGGGTCTTTTTGCTGTATGTTACTGAACAGAGCCTTTTTGTTTCCATGCATGTAAGAGAGTATTTTGTGTTCCCTACTTAATTTTTTTGTTGAAATTCATTGCTTTGAAAAAATAAAAGCTTTGCCCTTTTGTTCTGTTTGTGTGTTTTGATGCAAAAATACCAATTTTAAGAATACATAGTTTTTCATTGCGGTGTATCATTTTGCAAAAGATGTTTTGCTCTTTGTGTTGTGTTAGTGAAGTATGTGTGTATAACTTTGAGAAAACGAGCCTAATATAAAAATGTGTAAACAATTGTAAAAATTGTAACGATGATTACAATTTTTTTTTCAATTGCTAACACACCAAAATAACATATAAAACACAATTAGTAAAACTGTTTATCACACCTGAGCTAGGTGAGGGTGTTATGCCTGAGGTTTAAGACTGCTGGTTATTTAAAAAATAAATTATTTAGTTGAACAAATTGCAATGATGCAACACAGAAAACAAAAACCGAACAGATGACATAGCCACCAGCAATGTAGCTCTCCTAAACCCAACCGTCTATTCACCTCCATGCAGAAATTGTATTCTTAGGCTCCAGCCCAAATTGGACTAATCCATCTGGTGCTAAATACCCTGAAACTAAGCAAGAGGTTTTTCAATATTTGCACTAAAACATAATTATTATCAACCACTGACATTTTCATTATCCAAATGGAATAATACTCACACGCGCATTACACATATACCTATCCATAATAGTGACTACTTCCACTGTAGAGAAAATGCACGTGCGGCAAAAACAGGCCGATAGTTTTTCAAAATGCTTTGAACATATTTAGGCAATGCTGACCAATCGCTGTTTTTTATTTTTCTAAAGGACTGAGAGAAGAAGACAATGGTGGAAGGGTCCGGATGTTCAATGAGGCACAGGAATCAGGAATAACTGACTTGGTTTTGGCAAAGAATGCAATTAGACTCTGACAGATTCAAAAAGGACACCACAATTTTCAAGAACATCTGGCAAGACAGCCTGTCCACACTTACCTGTATTCTCCCCCGAAACCAAGTGCACATGGAGCATGTGCACGGGGTACCTTGTGGGGACATGAGTATGTGGATGTAAATACAAGAGGGACTACAGTACAGCTTTTTTCCCGGAGTGTACATCATATTTTGAGGTTGGACTCAGCCAGTCTCCCTCACCAGAATACTGACAGCTGTGTCTCATTGTGGTTTTGATTTTACGTAATCACCTGGCTCATTTAACTGGTCTAGGCCGTTCCTTTGGAGGAAGCAACTGTTGATCGACGTCCAGTCGCTTTGCACTCTTTATCCCTGCCTTTCCCAGTGTGCCTGATTCTACTTTTGCGTGGTTTTGTGTCTGATTCTCCCGATCTCCTGCACAGTGAGTGTGTGTCCCGATCCGTCTCTTGGTGTGATTGTGCGTGTCGCTTCTCCTACATCTGTACGTATTCCTGCCCTTCCCTGCATCCCCAGGATCAACCTTCTGGCTTTCTGCCCCCCCCCCCCCCGTTCCTGATGTTCGCCTCTTGTATTGGTTTTTTGTCTGCTCTGCATGTGGATCCCCAGTTACTAACGGGTTTTCTTACAGAATTCCTCACCTACCCATGAATCCAGCAGGTTTTGCAGCATACTGGTGTGTCTGGAGCGATACCTGGAGGACATGTCATCTGGCCAATTTAGACCCCCAGCAGCATCTCCACCTCCACTTGCTACAACCAGTCTACATAAGACACACTATAAAATGCGGAGCAGAGGCACCATCTTGGGGCTAGGCAGTATGGCCTAAAATTTGTGTCACAGTATAATCCAAAATTAAATGCTTCTGTACAAATGTAACACTTTTTCCACTAAGACACCTTATTGATAGCCTGTGAATATCGAAGCAGGATGTTTTATACCCACAGTACTGTGTTAACCCTTCGAATCCTATCCATTTTTGAATGTTTTTCGATCCCTTTGATTTTAGGCTTCTTACACTGTAGGTACATGAGTCAGCCACATATGCGTTATGGTTTTGTTTTCAGGACATTCTGGGCTACTCATATATGTCATAATTTGATGTGTAAATGCTGATGGTCTTGATATCACCCTTCTTGAGGAAAAACTACTTGCACCTATTGAAATTTCTCAATTTTTGGTCACATCTAATATAAAAAATTGCAGGCATTACAAATACCTTATAATTGTTCAGATTAGAGTCTCGATGAGGTGGGAATGCAGGGGTTTCATTGGGGACCTTTCTATGGCTTAGTATTATGAAGGAAAAGGTACATGGTTAATGCCAGACGGAAATGAATATCTTTGATTTTACATCCATTTGGTGACTTGTTGAAATTATGTGATAGACAGTAATGCATAGCTTTATATATATATATTTTTTTTTTATTACTTTATAACATCTGAAAGAAATTGAAATAGAAAACACTGTTTAGTTTATGAACCCCTGAATAAACACAGACATAACAGACAGTTTTAGAGTCTAATGCTGAATGTTTACTGCTATCGTTTTGTCACCTATATATGCTGTAATTGGTAAAGTGAAATTTGAGACCGAAACTTTTAGTTGACGTTTTAGCCTCGAACAACAAACCAGCGTTGTAGCACATCATTGTGTTTACATGTAGGTGTTCCAATTACACAATTGGTGTGTTCTCTTTCAACTGTTTTGACGGAGCTCGACATCAAACATACATGTACTTGTATAGACATAGATAAACTTTTGTGAATAAATATTTCGAAAATATCAGGTAATTGTCTTCCTAGAATGCTGCATTTTGTTGTTATGTCTAGTAGAACTCCAGCCCATTTTTGAGTCTTTTTATCCCCTTTGGCCTATTTATAATATAAAATAAATTATAAAATAATATGTGAGTTATTGCGGAAGTCGGCAGGCACTTTGTTTTCCTTTCAAGTATGAATAATATTGATGTTTTATTGATTATTTAGGAGTGCTGTTTCATGGAGAATGGTTAAAATATCAATGCGCACAGAATTACTCTGAAATATTTTAGCACACAACATTGCAACGTAGATGACCGGATTGAGTAAGTTCTCCTGATTGCAAAGATATGCAATTCATGTCTGTGCGTCATACCTACCCAAAGTTACAAGCCTGAGCACTGTAAAAGGCCTGAAAATCAACACATTTTACACATTTTGCATTTGTCTGGCTCTAAGGATTAACAAACAGCTGAATAATAAGCCGTTCTGATACATATTGAGGTGTTTTGATGAGTGGTCTTGACTGGACTTCAAACCTCAAGTCCACTATGTCCAAGACCGAGACAAGACCAAGTCAAAATAATGTCGCTTTTGAGACGAGACCAAGACTGCAAAAAATTGGTCTTCAGTACAACAACACTAGTTTTAACATCACTGACATGGTAGATATTTTACATGTGTCTGTATCAACAGTTAAGTGACATGCTCAATGTCATCTTTTCTTGTGGTGTTAGAAGTAGAGAGAGAGGTAAGGAGCATGCACTGATTACAGTGTGTTGCCACACCCACCACAGGGATGAGAACCTGAGTGTAGCCATGTGGCAGGCAATTGCAAATGGACCAGTGTAAGTTTTTTGCTGGTGGCTGGAGTGCAATTGCAGGTTACGGGCCTTGCTCAAGAGCCCAGCACAGTAGAATCACTCTGGGCATTCATGGGATTTGGACCACAGATCCCTAGCCTCAGAGCCACTACTCCGCTCAATTTAATTTGGGTCGAAGCAACTAGAGGAGGCGGGACCAACCGGGACCAACCAGTCAGATGTCTTGGACCCACCTTCCCTAAATTACTCGCCACCTACTTCTAACCACAGAAATTACAAATGGCCAAAAGTAAACTGTACCTCAATTGTACCCAAATTGTACTATGAAAATTCATGAAAAACATGATTTTCACACAACAGATGATTTTGTTTTGCTTTCCCCAGGAGTTATATATGGTGATACTAGTTATTTATTACATTAAATATTTGCAGGAAATATTCGTGTAATATAAAATTTAAACTCTGGAAAGAATTAACACAACTGCATGTTGTAAAGCCTGACAGTTCAATTTTTACAGGCTTGTGTTCTTATTCATAAAGGTCTTCCAATTTGAGAAAAATAATCTGTTGGCCTGTATGCTTCTCAGGGCAGGAGCTGAATGACTTTGAGCATAAAAGAACAACCAGTAATCGAAAATAGAAAATGAATTGAAAATTTTCTCCGTTTTTCCCCTTTATGGTCTGCTGGGAAAATGATTTGCCTTTTTCTACTGGACATATTTTATCTGACCAACACCACTATAATTTCAGATAATTATTTTTCTGTAGGAGCAGTAGAAAATTCATATAACTTTCTCAGTGTTGCAGGCCTGACCCATGTACAACCTGGAGTATATAGCTGGAGAGAAGCAAATGAAGATAATGGAGAGATTTTATGGACCCATTCTAGCAATTAAACAGTTTCTCTGCACACAATCTATTTTATGGCATATAATGGGTTTACATTTGTAAAAAGCATATAGAAAAAAACAGACAAGGCCAGAAGCATTACCATGGAAAAAAGTGATTGTGTTATCATAGTGAAAACAAAGATTATGTATGTCTGATTACTTCTGTTTGTCACACCCTGGATGTAGTACATGCCTCACTTGTGCAGGGCTGGAATCAAGATTACATCCATCCAGCCATCCATCCATTTTCTAACCCGCTTATCCTACTGGGTCGCGGGGGGGCCGGAGCCTATCCCGGAAGCAACGGGCACGAGGCATCAAGATTACAAATAATTATAATATAAAAAGAAGCACCCAAAATTACTGCACAATTTTAAGGGCAAGGAAAATCCTGAGACAAAGAATTAAGGCAAAAGTAGTGTAGTGTCAGGTCAGTACAATGCATTTTCCCTTTCAAGGTATAATGCTTCGTCAGATGAAAAGGCTTGTGTGTATCAGGGAAGCAATGGGAGGTGTTGCTTGGAGTTTTTCTTATCATGGTCACCCATAGCAGAGGTGTCAGATGAAACCTACCACCTACACCTAGCAGCAGCAGTACTGTATAGACCCAGAGGGGCCTCGCTAACTGTCAGCCCTGAGACAAGCCAGTGTGGGCTGCACTGTACCCCAGCAAAGCATGCCGACTCTTAGCAAGCAGAGGCCTGGAGAAAGGGGAGTCTGTTGGAGCCTCTACAGCAGGGATGGGGAACCTGATCCATGGAGGGCTGGTGTGTGTGCGGGTTTTTGGGATGACCTTTCAGTCAGCCAATTACAGTGGGTGGCCGAGACCGGAGATGAGAACCACGTAGGTTTACATGTTTTTTGTTTGAATTTTAGACCTCTTTTGGAACACTTGATCAGTAGTCTTCTTTATTTAACCTTACTGGAGTATGAATAAATGTTCTTACCAGACTGTGAATGTTATGCAGTATCCTCTAAACCACAGGTGTCAGACTCCAGTCCTGGGGGGCCGGAGCCCTGCACATTTTTGGTTTTCCCCTCGTTTAACACACCTGATTCAACTCCTTGTGCTAATTACCACATAGATGTTGAGCTGAATCATTTGTGGTCGAACAGGGAAAGAACTAAGCTACCCAGGGCTGCGGCCCCCCAGGACTACAGTATGAAACCCCTGCTTTAAACCCATATTCTGCAGCTCCCAGTAGGTTTAGTGGTTAGAGTTAGGTTTGTACTCCTTCACAAGTACAGTTGCTGATTTCTGATTACATTTCTGGGTATGTTTAAAATCGAAACATATTGATCATGTAAAATTGTTGTTTTCAGCTTTCAAATAGGTGTCCATTAGTTGATAAGTAAATAATTGATTGCTAAATGATTGTACCTTATTCAAGTAGTTTAGTAGGATCATGCATGATCATGTATATCGTTTCATGAATGACTGAGACATAAATTATTGTTATTTTTATGATTAACGATCAAATTACTAGCTAATTATTTATTAACTCCTAATTGTTGTAGCTTGCACCTATAGCCTTTGGGATAGACTCTGGTCCCCCCATGACCCTAAACAGGATAAATTTACAGAAATTGGATGGATGGATGGTTGGATGGATGGATAGTTGCTATGGATGAAGGTGCTATCAGTTGTCTGCCTGTGAATGATTTGTTGAGTCAGTGTTACTGATGCAAAGAAGGTCCTTCATTGCTAAACACAAAGTAACTAATCTATTATACAATTATGAGTCATTAACAAACTGATAGTTAAACATTAAACTGCTGGTGACTTTAAAATTGACCTTCATCTGGTTGATCACATGGATATTTTTGGATCTGGGCTGTAACAGGGAGGTCGGAATATTTGATCTGTTGACTGTTTGCATATGTCAGATTTTGCATGCCTCATTAGGCAGAGAAAGGCTGCTGCTCTCAAACATTGTCCACTTAATCAGCTGAGTCAGTGGACTGCTGAAGGGATAGATCAAATAGGCAAATCGAAGTTTTGCAAAGTGATTTCATGCTCCCTTGGAAAAGTAATTTTAGTAATTGTAAAATACAAATACATAGTAGTTCATTTTGATATATGCTGTGGCCACTTAATTTCATAGTCTATTTTAACACACTTACAATTATGGTATTTGGGATCTTATTTTTAAATAGATTTTGATGTATCTTTGCCAATCCCTGCTTGAACCCCTTGCCTCAGATCAGTCATGCTCTCAGCACCCTGACTGTTACCAGCTGATTTTGTTTGCTGGGCCTCTACAGCAGGCACTGCCAGGTGGCCCTGACTGCCTTGGACCAGAGGCTGTAGTACTTCACTGTGATGCCCTTTGGGTTATACGATGCCCCAGCCAGATCTCATTAAGTGGCAGTTTTTGACTAAGCACTGTGGACATGGATGGGTCATATTGCACATGGATGCTGTGATCTAATTATTGCTATAAAGGTCTAG
Organism: Hyperopisus bebe; assembly: GCA_026777045.1. NCBI lineage: Eukaryota > Metazoa > Chordata > Actinopteri > Osteoglossiformes > Mormyridae > Hyperopisus > Hyperopisus bebe. Next base: position 23,233,501 of record JAODJW010000033.1, read on the forward strand.
CATGAAGACCGCATTTGAGGTAAATGCCTGGAGCTTCAGGTTCATGGCTGAGATGTCTGTGCTACCTTGAAGGGGCCTCCTGAGTTCCTTCATGTTGATGCCCCCTTGGGAGAGTAGGGATGTTCTTGTGGTGATTAGGCCTGCAGTGGCCAGTTGGGAGACTTGAGAGAATTCCTGGTGTGCCACTTTGCTGTTGTGCCAGTGAGAAACAAAATTTGACAAGTTAAAAATTGAGTCAGTCTGAAACAAAATAATTTTACAAGTTTAAAATTCTACAACAACACCCCAAAATCTTAATCAGGGTCTGCAATTGTTTTATAGTTACCATCCTCAGTAGCCACCACAACATCCCACAGCACAGGTTTTTCACAGGAAACATGGAACCAATCATATGTGGCCAGCATACAATCGAAACACAAATTCTCTCTACTGTTCTATGTGTTGCATTTGTACCTACGGTGATAGTTCTTTCAAGAGAGCCCTGGAAATCGTGCTGGTCTGTGCTGTTTTTTTCAGCAGGGCCGTAACTGCGGTTTCAGTTATGGGTGGCTTACTGTGGACTGGAAATAAAATGCAAAATTCCGGAAATAAATGGTTCATAAGTTTGAAGCTGTGTACCAAGCGAGTACAGGACATGGTGAAATCCGCCAGCCTAGTAGCGCCCTGTACCTGACTCTTCTGCCTTTGACCACATACCCACGATTCTCTGCAGGACTCTCATCCAGGCTGCCTCAAGCATTCTCGCTGATCGCATTCGTTTCCACATTATCACAATATCTGTGTTATAAAAATGTATAAAATGCATGATTTTCATTCCTCCATCATCCCTTGATACATGATATTTTTTATCGCTCTGTTGTTTAGTGAGAATTAAGCTGAAATATCACTCCCTTTCATTCGAGAGTTCAGTACTGTACAATACTGTATATTCGTGTACAATGTACTTTATTATTATTGTATTTAATTTTGGCTTACAGTGCATAATTTATCAGTTAGACTTTTCCATATCTATGGACAGGCAGTTCCCAGGTTACGAACGAGATCGGCTCCCTAAGTCTGTCTTTAAGTCGAATTTGCAGGTAAGTCGAAAAATAATAATACAGAACATAATAATAATAATACTGTAATATTAAAATGAGCTAAATACGGTACTGTACTGCATCTCAAGCTGTTGAAACTCTGCAGTGTTTTCAGGAGTGTCATGAAGTAGTGCGTACGTTTATTATTATGAATAATGAATTATTATTATTGTATTTTACCAGAATTTTTAATATAATAGGCTTTTGGCAGTCCTTCCATAAGTATGAGTTGTCCATAAGTCTGGTATTTTTAACCCAGGGTCTGTCTGTACACAAAAATCATGTTATATAAGGGATCCACAGATGGTTCGCTATTACCTGCAGTTTCGGCCATTTGCGGTAGGATTTGCAATGTATCACGGATTTCGGGGGACCACTGTAGTTACACCTCTGACAATATTAGTAGTGGGTGTTCCATATGGAGATTTCTGGTGCATCTTAAGTGGCTGCATATTGTGGGGATTCTATTTAAAATTTTAAACAGTAATTTTATACTGTCTTTATCGAAGTATGTAATGAAACTATATTCATTACAGTACTAGAGTATTTATCCCACCATCCATCTTCAAAGCACCTTTTCTGGTGAATTAGGTAAACACCTGAGCTGTAGGTGTTGCATCTAAAGCACATCATTACTGCAGCACACACCAGTTTAAAGCTT
>JAODJW010000033.1:23236390-23253990 GCA_026777045.1 Hyperopisus bebe
TAAATCACCTTTCTTTCCCATTCTGACATTCAGTTTGGAGTTCAGGAGATTGTCTTGACCAGGACCACACCCCTAAAAACATTGAAGCAACTGCCATGCGATTGGTTGATTAGATAATTGCATTAATGGGAAATTGAACAGGTGTTCCTAATAATCCTTTAGGTGAGTGTATGTATTCTAAGTGGATATCTGAAGTGACTGAACATGGGGTTTCTGGCTGTCATGGCAGGACAACAGCAAGACAGAAAACACAGGTACAAAGCCCTCATTTTCCTGCCTAGTTTCCTGAAATGGTCTGCTGCAATGAGTGATAGGTAAATAAAAATGTCAGTTAGAAACAAACTAGATAAACTATAAGGCTGGATGTGTGTCCCTCACAAACGGAAAAAAAGAATGAGCATAACAAATATGAACTGATTTATAAAGTGTTTATGTTTATGTGATCCATCAATTTCATCGATAAATCTGATTAGTGCTTCAGTGGAATATGGATAAAGGTTGTCTACTGTACCCCAGCACAATGTGGTTTGCATCGGATGATGTTTATTGGCATAACGTCAATGTTTAACTTAAATGCATGCTAAGGCTTGTTTCACACCAACATGTGACACTGAAGTGTTTTGATGTGTCATTTCGGCTTTAGCTGTTTCCCCAATTAAATGATACAACCATCAAAACAGGTTACCATGGCAACACAGCTGCACTAAAGCTGACCTGGTAGTATTCCTTAGGCCAATTTCAGGCAGTGATCATGACATTATTCTACCAGATGATTCTTAAGTGAATCCGAAATAAAATTAGGCTGGTGCAAAATTTGTAGCCTGGTGGTGGGAAATTTACGCAAACCACACTCTAAATTCCTCTTTATCAGATGTACGGTAACCATAACCAATGCATTTAATGCCATAACTTTGAAATTGCATTTTCATCTCTGGCCTTTCACAGTCATGTAGGAGCTCTGGAGTTGATGAATTGTGTAATTGTTTTTGTAGGCAAAGACACACTTACTATAGAGAAAATCCATTTAGTGTCAGCATATGTTATTGAAGACCACGTCCTTTGTGCAACTTACTGAAAACATAAAGCCCGGTTTCCATGGAGAATGTTCAGTTAGTGTCAGCATATGTTATTGAAGACCATGTCCATTGTATTTAACATGGCTCAGTCTTCTTGTATTAGCTTTAACCAGGGGTCAGAAACGTGCATCATCAATTATTACAAGCAATTATAGAATTTCATGCCTTTAAACTTGTGTGATATAAATGCCCACCTTTCAGAATAAACCTGAGCCTATGGATATAGGCATTTATGTATGTGAAAACTGGATAACGAAGACGTAAGACCAAAAATTTACAAGACTTTCGTGCTGGAGAAGACTGAAGAATACCATGGACCACAGGTGAAACAAATGATCAGATTCCTGATCAAACCAAGCCTGAAATGACACTTCAAACACAAATGACTCCACACTGACACATACTAACAAAAGCACTGAGAGCACCCGGAGAACTCCTTCAGTGATTGGGCTGTACATCTGCTTTGATAAATTCTTCGGCAGTTTTTATTTACTTATTAAAAAAACACCTAGACCCAATAAAGACTAACTATTCAGTTTTCAGTAACTTAACCCAGCGTTTTTCAACTGGTGTGCTGCGGCACTCTTGTGCTGTTAGAACTGGCAAGGAGTGCCAGGCTTAGTCGAAAAAAAGCTTTGTGTTTAAGTGACTATTTTTCATTTAGTCTGTAAACAAACTTGCCACGTAATCAAATGTGGCTGAGAATATGACCGACCTACAACTGACACCCGTTCGTGTATACATGTTCCACAACTTACAATCTGCCCTATCGGTAAAAAGACAAGATCATGGACAAATTTTTGTAAAGGTTAATTTCTGAAAACATTGTTCCAGAACCAACATAGTAAGAGCAATGTGATACACGTTATTGGAAAGAGTCAATTAGAGGTGTGTTAATTAATGGTGTACCCTGGTTAATCGCTTAATGAAGAGTATGCCGTGGCAGAAAAAGGTTGGGAAACACTGAGAATCTACAGTGTGTTGACAAATTCAGACAACAATTTTTAATGTCAGTAGGGTATAGAAAGACGCATAATCTGAAGTAATCTGGATTTAATTAATCTGTTTTTGTAGTAAAGTCCCTCATGGCACATAAAGCTGCAAGCTGATCCAATTTTGTTTGTGTTTTTCCAGTGTTTTGTAGCTTGCAATGCTGTTTGAGTTGTTCCTCCATTTTGAATGCACTGGCAAAGACTGTTTGCTTAGCTAAGGGCAACACAATTAAAAGTATTACAGAACAAAATGCTAACAAATACATCATGCTGGCGATTATGTGATTTTAAATGCTGCCCAGTAACCAGCAGAACAATTACAGCAAACATGTAATATGTTTTCAGAATGGAAAGTAAGGGTGGCTGGCATTTTGGGTTTCTAATAAGCTCTCGGCATATGGTTAATGATGAGGTAACTAATTATTTATAACCGAGTTCTCTGATTGCATCTGTGTCCGACGAAGCCCTGCTTGATGTGAGATGTGTGAATGATTGTGAAAGCACACTTCGTCACTAGCATGTGCTGAGTGGGACACATTTATCAGCAGTCAGCCAAATTGATGGTCAGGTAAGATCAGCGATTTACGCTGCCAAGCAAATTGGAATGATTAAGCAGTAAAACAGCATAAAAAGAAAACAAGCTCAAATTAAAAACAAAATAGTTAGTATAGCTGTATAATTATACTCTGGTGTACTTTGAACATCATTTCAGCCTTTGGCAAACCTTAAATATGAATCCACATAGTAAAATCTCCAGCTGTAAACAAGCCTTAATGTCTAAGCTGTGTAAATCATTTTGGTAACCAACCAAATGAAGAGAAGGTGCTTGCCCAGGGGTCTGCAGTGGCTCTCAAGATGTTTCAGTTTTGGTTTTATATAGTGTTTGTGTCAATATAGATTTGTGTAAAAAGCAGGCCTGAATTTCTGTAAAAATTCAGAGGGTTGGGATTATGAACCTCATAATATTATATTTCCAGCAGTAACATTTGGTTAAGGATGTGTCCTAGGTAGGTTTTTGGTAATCCTATACCTGTCTTCACACCTCTGCTTTTTTCACGCTTGCTTTTCTGTATTTTAGCATCATCTTAATGTTTCATTGAGTGGTTGATACACTGGTGGGTGGCACAAATAAGCAAAAGTCAATTTAAGGACACGATTCATCTAAACCCAGAGGTAGATTAATGCACAGTTATTAGCCTAGTGCCCCGGGAAACATCAAGGCCTCACCCCACCTCGGGAAAAACAGAACTGTTAAATTTATTAAATCTGGCTTGCCGATCGATCCGCCAGTACTTCCCCACCCCCAGCTGGGCAAGCTTTACCACCAGGACCTTGCATGCTGATTAACGGATTATTGATGTCACATCATTTATTATTCTACCTCGACTCTATTTCAGCCCAAAGAAGAGCTCAAGTGGCCCGCTTGGGAACGGACCTCCTAGCCAGCAGCCCCAGGTTATGTAAGTTTGACACCCCTGGATTACTTAAAGCTTGTCACCAGCCTGCAGTGGATAGCTGTATAAAACATATGAGTTTGATTTTCATAAAAGCCCTGTTACTGACAAGCTAAGCTTATAAGTTCATATCGTGGACTTCGAAAACTGTGAATAAGTCTGCATATTTTATGAACATTAAAGTTTGTTGCTCAACAAAGAGGAAATTAATAAAAATAATTTATCCTAACTGTATTATGTTGTCTGTACTTCCATAATTACAACACAAGACTTAATTTTTTTATAATTTGTTATTTACGACAAACAACAGTTTTAATTGGATGGGCCAGCTGTCGATCACAGTTTTAAGTCCTCGGTTGAAGTCTTTAGTGCAATAGATAGCAGTTTCTTCATGTCATCATGGCAGCCAGTATGAGGCAGTGTGCGGCTCAGCAGGACAGGACTAGAATCTGAAAATCACTGGTTTGAGTCCCACTGGTTTGATGTCACCAGTGAGCCCTTGAGCATGGCCCTTAACCCACAAATTGGGGATTGTCTGACACTGCTTTTTCAAAATAAATAAATGAATGAATATGTGGCTTTGGATAAAAGCATTGGGTACATTAATGAAATGTAAGAGATGAAGACCAATCTGGAAGCAGGTCAAACACTTAAGGCAGCTGGAAAGTCAATATTTTCTCATTTATTAATGTCAATGGAAAAGCTTTATAATGACTACATCAGCATAAATATATGTATACATATAAAATGTGCATTACAAATTTTACAAAATTCAAAAACAAAAAAGTAATGAAACTTGAGTATGCAAGATTTCCTACAGGTTCCATGCCAAGAATGCAATAGCTCTGCTAAAATAAGCTAAAATGAACTTTCGAAACAAAATTCTTCCACCATTGAAATCTAACTAAATTTTCACTGCATCTACATTATTAAATTGGAGTAGATAATTGCCTTCAGTTCATAAAGACATGCCTGCTCCACAAACTGTATTTGTAAGGCAGAGACCTGAAACAATTCCTGGCCATTCCTTTGTGTTCTGAGAATGGCTTACCTGACCTCATGGATCTAATGCATCCCCTATTGCATTCTCTAATAACAATAAACACTTATCAGCACAGTTAAAAGTATTTAAAAAAAATTCAAACACATTACGGATATACTTATGGCTGGTGCAGTATGTACTGCTATGAATATATCATAAATTAAGATTACAGAGCATTAATGTTTTAAAAAACCATTAGCAATGAAGCTTATGCAATTATATGAGTGCATTCAATTTAACACTATTATCTGAAGCATTTTTTTTCCCAGAATCAGAGCATGTGTCAAATTACAGCTTTCTGGTAAAATCTCAAGTGAGTACTGCAAGAAGCATATCTCTTTAAATGAAACACAAAGCAATTCCATTTTCAATTTCCGGAAGCATCTTCTGTGATTAGTGTTTTTCACATTTTGAGTCTGTCAATGTCAAGTAGTTTAAATGTAATTTATTAACGACCTGTGAGTCAGTGGAATGCTTGTGTACATAATGGATAGAAGTATAGTGGTATACCTTTTTAAGTGGGTCACAACACAATGTCAGCCTTCAATAAGCATTCACAATGCTGATGTAGTGCAATTATAAGTGTTATAGGTGCAAGAGCTCTGGGTTATTTTTTCATGCAACATTTAAGTGCTCAAAATGGAATTTTCATATTGACCTTCATGATACAAACCTTATTTACATGAACAGCATTTGGTTTTATAAATAAATTATTAATCTGCATTAAAACATGAGTGTTTGGATAGATTCTCCTCCTATTGTAAAATATTGTACCTTGTGTAATTTTAAAACCTCTGCTTTGTTTGTTGCTTTCTGACAAATTTAGTAGTAAATAATTTTCACGTTACAGAAATTCAGTCAAAAACACCCCACAGATGCATATAAATATAGGTCTGTACACATATCATTAATTGCTAGATAAAAATACACTTAATATCATTTTAATTATTCTTTGGCAATGTACACCCCTGTTCTCTCGATTCCCAAAGGAATTCCAGTCGATTCCAGCTTTTGAATTACATGACATGACAAACTGAAGCCATTTTACACTAGTAGATTCTTCAGGACATTGAAATTACATTCCCAGAATGAGAAGATGACTTTTCTTGGCACAGATGGCAGCAGATTTCTGAATGACGAATCGCCCCCGCTCCACACATCTTGGTTACTGAGGAGTATATTCTGACCAACTTTGCATTAGAGTTCTGGTTAAATATTCAGCAGCATTCATCATGGAACAATCTAATTACATGAATGATTTCATCCAGTGATTCTGGATAAACTGTGATTCTGGAATCTGTGAAAACAAGGCTATTACACTTTTGTCTCAGAAAAATAGCTCCTCTTATTTTCACTTGATCTTTCTGTTTCCAAAATAAAATTGTTTTAGCCAAGAAGAAGCCAAAATGCTCAACACTCATTTTCTGTTTCTACCTACCTTTTTCCCCCACAAATGACAATATTCATAAAGTCCTTTAATACCATATCAGTGTTTTTTATCTTTGCAGTGCTCAGTACAATCATATTCATAGAACTGTTACAAGCAATAAAGGCACGGCACTCTTGCCAAAAGTAAATACAGGACATTCTTCTACGAAACATTTACATTTAGTACTTGGCAATAATTAAATGAATTACAGTAATTTACATCATTTATGTTTAGAAAAGTACCAATTTCATGAGGAACTTTTGATCTTTCAGTTTAACAGCTTATTTTCAAACAGGAAAAGATGTAGTTAATTGGTAACTGTCAGAAAGGGTTTCTTGTTACCAAGAAGTTGTCTAGGTCAGTGTTTTTCAACCTGGTCCTCAGGATCCCCCAGACAGTCCATATTTTTGCTCCCACCCAGCTCCTTGCCAGACAATCCACATTTTTGCTCCCTCAGGAGCAAAAACATAGACTGTCCTAAGATTCCCAAGGATTGGGCTGAAAAACACTGTTTCAGGGTGTCTAAAAAACCCAAACAGTGATTTACAATTTGTAATCAATTAGCAATGATTAACTTTCTGAAAAGCAACACACCAGCTGTTTCAAGTTCACACTAACTGGAAGGGAAATTGACAATAAATTACATTGGTAAAAGACTCTAACGTAGGGTGTGTTCTCATCAGGAGCAGTTTGCTATTTTACAGTCATTAGGTTACACATAGTGTGATGACAGTAAACTATAATTAAAGTAGTTTTGGAAATTGTTCATGAGAAGGAATCCAGGATTAGAAGTGTTAAAAGCTAATTATGGCAAGCTCTTCCAAATGGACACCACCAGTTAAAATGAGTGTTCATCTGCAATGTTCTTTGCATTGTAAGCGAGCTGTGCATTGGGACTACGAATCACAACGTGCATTGAAAGCCATTGTGCCAATATGGTGCTAATCAGTGAGATGAACAGGTGGGCAAATGGGGGGGGGTTATATTCTCCTACTTTTTGCCTGATTGGGGGGGGTCCTATTTATATTTCTGAGATTAGGTGGTGGTTCCTCCTCAGTAACATTTCACAATGGGGGGTAGGTGGATTTTCAGGATGAACTTGCATGACTGAAAAAGGCACTGAAAGCATCAAAGGGGGTCAAAATGCAAGAGCTCTTTCACTCATTTAGGCAAAATGAGCAGGTGCTCAGGCACATCCCCCCCCCCGACACACACACACCCGTGCCAGCTGCTAATGCTTGTTTTGATTGTTATGTCACATATCAAACATAACATTATCATTACAAAATTATAGGTCCACACTGACAGTCATCCAGCCAATAAAAGTACTCAGCTCAACTCTATGCTATGTCTACTGCATTTCTGACAACAGATGGCATTATTAGCAGGATGTAGCTAATGGCATTATAAAGCTCTTCTGTTTGATCTACTAGCAACTGCATCCGAAATTTCCATTCATTGGATTAATAAACATCTTCATATCTCATCAGCGCCTCTTCAGCGCCTATACTTGTAAGCTGTTCCAAATAGTGCTGGCAGTCTTGTATTTTCAACAGCTTTCTAAATCTCAATTGGCTGGGAATGATGTGAATCAGTGAAGAATACATCTTCCGTATTTCATTTGTCTTAAAAAGCAGATGTTGCGGCCAGTTGAAAATAATCCAGGATTAAAGGTGAATAAACCTAGGTAATTCATGGAGAAAACGACATGCGTTTTAAATTTGAAGTATAATAATAGAAATTAACTGAAACACTAGTTACCATCAGTTCCTGACATCCATTGAAGACATAAAGCAGGTGCCTAATGTTGACAAAGTACTGTCTAATTCCAATCTTGTTTTAAGATAATGGTAGGCCAATCTCTGGTGAATTTGTCTCTCCCTATGCTGTTTCCTATGCTTAGCTTTATAAAAGGCAATAAAAGTTACTGAGAGTTCACATTCTTGTTTGTAAATTCTACGAGCTAGACCATACATTAGACAGAATATTTACATGTTACTAAATATAATTACATTTTACTAGTAGTTATACTGTTTAGCTGGCTGCATTATAGCTAGCTAACTCACTGACTGAATCGCCACACCAGACACACCACTGAGAATGTCATAGTCTTGTTTTTACATTAAATCCAGCTGGTCAGTATAAATATGAGCTTTAAGATGAGCTCTAAACCTGGCTCTTGTCATACATGGCAGCTACTGTTCTCACTCCTTATGGTCTGATAAGGGTACTCTCCATGTAGCCTGGAGTGCAGTCGGTAGTTAGCCACACCCTCAGCATCATGGCTCCTTAAATTCATTAGGTAGTGAAAAACAAACAGAAACATGGAACACTTATGTACAGATAAGAGCATACATTCATTTTCTTGCAGTACTTTAGAGAGCACAATGGATCAATTTTTCCTTCTCAATTCATCTCATTCTGAAATACCACTTACATGGTGGATTAGATATTTCTAAAATTTTCAGTTCTTTAACATAACAGAAACCATTTTTCTGTTGAGCAAGAGTTCACAAGGACCCTCTGCTGGTGCTGTTTATTCTGCTCTGTGGGAAAAAAATATCCAGCCAAACCTTACGTACGCACAGCCTTCTGTGGATGTAAATGTACAAGTAATCTTTGAAGTTCTTTGAAGGACTGAAGTGCTGCTTCACAGTGTTGACAAAAAATGTCTCTGGCATGGTGCTGTACATTCATCTGGTCTGGTTGCCAGAGAATATCCGAGCCCAGAAGATGTCTGAGATGTCCATCAAAAGCTGACTGAATGTCGAATTGACGTCACATGCTTCAGCCGCAGACAAAAAAAAAACCGTGCATAACATCCTGACTTCTTCATCTGTGAACTTCCAGGTGAGAAGCCAAAAGCGACTTACTACAAAGCTTTCAACCGCAGTGCCAATTACAACATCAATAAATATAAGGAAGTATTATATGTTTATAATTTGCACTACATTTACCTGTAATATGCCTTAGACTTATCAAGGACAGGTTTACTTTTCCAGTTGTGATTCAGGCAACTTAAATTATTCATCCTATAGCATACTGCTCTGTTATCAGACCTATGTACAAGCAATGTTAACAGCCTCCAATAAGTTGAGAAAACAGCATTTCCCCTCTCCTCAAAACTCTCTGCTGGTTTAAATAAGTGATTTAAAAATGGTGTCATCACAATCTGCCCCACATCCAACTTAGTGACCTGGTTGTTAAGTTATTCCTTCCAGAATGCTTTTGTCATTGATTATTCAGGTAGGTGTTGACCTGATTTGGCATTACTGCTGGTCGCACCTCCTCCGGTGCCCATAAGTCAGCTGCAGGGTCATCAGCCGGGTTCCACCGATCAGCAGCGTTTCGCCCCTTTGACCCTGGAACGTCTTCTGGTGGTGGAGCAGTAGCAGGAACATCTCCCTGCCACCTCCTGCCGCAGGACCTTGGCTTAGGTGTCATCTCCCCACTTCTGCTTGTTTCTCCTCAACCAGAGCCAATAACTGCTCATTTAATAGTAACCTGTTGGTCATCTCATCAATCAATTCAAAATGTGGGGAGTCAGTTTTCAGTTACCAACATCCTAAGCTAAAAAAATCTCTCCTGATCCACCTTAAAAACGTTTCCACAATGGAAGCCTATGGAAATACCTATAGACATACCGATTTACTCTTGCTTTTGATTAGTCTGTGTTTTTACCAAATTCTCTGAAGGAAACTAGGTTATGGAGTTATTGCTGTTATTTACTTATTTTTACTTATTGTGTTTTCTTTCCTATTCCTGCACCTTCGTTTGTATATTTTTTCACACATACATCTTACATTAATACATCTTATTTTAATCCTTCAGTCTACTGTAATGCATTTTTTATACTGTATAGGTAAAAGTGATGCAACATATTTATTATTATTATTATTATTAGTGCTTGTGGTAGTGATGCTTTGCTATGTCTGATCATTGCTTTTCTGTTATGTCATTATCAATGGCTGGCTTGTTGAGAGCATCTAGGGTTCCGGCTGGTTCCTTATGCCCCTCTTTGGAGAAGTTGGATACTGCTGTGGCTATCTGGCAGAACTTTCGAAGTAAGATCTCTCTGAGCAGCAGGTATACCCATGGGTCGAGGATCTGGTTCAGAGATGCCATGCGGATGGCGGTGAGGAAGAAGTTGCAGTCAACCTTGGGGTCCTGGCCACAGCTAGATGGAACCACATTGGTCTTGCACAGATGTGAGGACCTCTGTGTTAAGATCATCTTCAGCATTAATATCTAAAAAAGGAAGTATGCCACATTCAAAAGGTACAGAGAAAAGACACTTTTATTGAAACTGCATTACTTCACCCCAATTAATTAATAATAATTATGGATAAGCCGTAAATTATTAAATTAGAATCGTATTCTCAGTTGTGACTAGACAAATATACAGGACCCATTCAGACTTTGCTTTGTCTGATTGCAGTATTTAATTGCAAGTTTACAAAGATCCTACCCACATACTGTATGGAAAGATAAAGAAATATTCTTCCAGCACATTGTTAATATTGCTATGCCATTTAATATCGGGGCTGAGACAGGCTACATAAATATATTTATAATAAATCTAGTTAAATTTGCAGAAAATTTGATTAGTGCTGATGTAATATAAATATTAGTCACAGAGATCATTTACTGGTTAATGGAGGTCTTGCAATGTTCCTGCAAGTGTCGTCGATACAGGCTAAATCAGCATGCAATATCAACAGAATAATGCAATATCAACAGGATAACGCCTGTTCATTACTGATGACCCCTAATACAAAGGAGTTCAGTGGAATTACCCACTAGTCAATGTTCTATTATTCTTCAATAACAATTGAAATATGAAGGGGGATGGGGTGTATAAAGCAACATAAAGACCACATGGAAAAAAGGGCATTAACTCTGGAACTTAATTATAAATACACACACAATTACAGAAGTAAGTCATATAAGGCTGAATGCCAAATATGCGTCAGCAGTGAAGGATGTCAGACAATCAGCACCAATGGCTTGACTTCAGTGTGTGTGAAGCAGCATGAAAAAACGAACAGAAGCTGGACAAGGCTAAAAAGTCAGAGTCCAGAATGAAGGCGCATAAGTCAAAAAAAAAAAACTGCAAAATGATTTAAAATATCACTCCACACACAGACAAAAAATGCCTTATGACAGCATTCCAAGAAGGAATGAACTTGTTCTGAAAGCAACTGCTGCTTTTTAAGTCCCTGATATCAATGCATTGTTAGGTGATTCCATTGTTTTGTACACTTCCTGTCCATATAATATCTTTATAGATTAAAAAAACAAATAAAGATAACAGTAATCAGCTAAATGTAGAAAGGCTGGATTATGGATACATATTTCGAATACTGATATTAAATTTTGTAAGGGCCTAATTGTTGCCAAATTGTATTTTTTCCTTTTTAACTGTCAATTATTCTGTCGGGAGTGTCTAGGTTTCCTTTTGATAGCCCACATTCATATCCTATGACCACATATTTCATTCAAATATAATTAACAATCACGCAAAACACATCTCCTATTCCACACTCCATATTTTATTCTAACTGCAATACACTGTTGACGAGGATTCATTGTGAATAGTACTTTATCATTTTACCAAACGCTCAAATATTTTTAAGTTTCTTTTTTGTATGCAGTGGTTACGTTAAACTTTCCTACTAAATGTTAATAATACCCCACCGTCCCTGAACAAGATAAATGGGTGGAAAGATTAATGTCAGCCTAATTGTTTCAGGGCAGGGATTTCAAACGTCCAATATTTATCTTGCTACGTCAGGATCCGAAATGTATGTTACAGGTTGCAGTGATACATACCAGCAGCGGGGACCAGCAGATGACCAGCACACACATTATCCCCATCAGCTGAATGACAGTCTCCATGGTTAATTTCTCCCACTGCTTTGCCGTCTGGGACGAGCCAGGCTTAGTTCTGCAACGGGTTAAGAGGAATCTGATTGTGATGGCGTTGCAGAAAACAGTAACAAGTAACGAAAAAATTCCCAGCACAGCAAACGTGGTAGAAAAAAACACATTCCCGAGAGTGTCCCTGTCACCAGTGTCAATAAAACACCACGTGCCGGGCCACTGCAGCTCATACTTGCCGACACCCGCAATGGGTAAGAGGGCGAACAGCAAAACAAGGCATGAGATGAGCGCAAGAGCTGATTTTGTGATACTTGTTTTCATGTGGTTGGCGTACCAGAGCGGGCATGTGATGGCCAAAGTCCTTTCAATCGCCATTGAGCTAGCCAGGAAAAGTGGGCACAATCCAAACATAGTCATGCACACCCCAAAGAAAGCGCACAGTCCTCCACTGGGATCTATCCGCTCCCATTCTAAGTCCGCCCAATAGACCGATATAACTATAGGGCTGGTGAGGAGCTGTCCAGAAAGATCCGTCAATGCCAGTGAGCCAATGCAGAGAAGAAAAGACCTTTTCCTCTTGTCCGCTTTATTCCTATAAGACCTGTACACCAGCAAGAGAGCCAGCGAATTCCCAACCATTCCAGTTATCATCATTGTAATTGGGAAAGCCACGGACACGCAGCGGCTGATTTTCGTGCTATTAAGGAATTTGGAAACGTTGTATTCCGTCATCCCTATAGTTGACAGGTTGTACAGGGTGCCCACAGAGCTGCAGCTCTTGGAGTTCCTCATAGTTTTTCATAAAGGCATTGCACTGGTCCCCGGCTCCACAAGCACTCAAACTTCACGCATAATGCCTCGGAGCTTTTAACCGAGAGGAGGCGGCGCCACTACAAATGATCTCCATTGACATTAAGCGAGTTGAAATACATAAGCAAAAGGACAAATATTCAGTTTTAAATCTAAAGCTAGGTAATTTCCGATAATGCTTCAACCTGAATTTCTACCTCTTTTACGACAAAATTTGCAGATAACATATTGCTATCAAATGACACATCGTTAATCATTTATGATAAAAACGGAATTACGCAATATAGTTTCAAGCCAACTAGAAAACGGGAAAATGTTTTAATTATTCATGTCCAATGAAACATAGGCAACGATTCATTATAACGACAAAATAAAGGAAATCTCAAGCGTCAATTATTAGTAATTATAACCTTATAAATTATGCGAATGATACTTTGTATTCTTTTGCTTTTTTAGATACCGTTTCTACCAGCAGACCCCCTTATTCCGATTCATAATATACCCCACGAATGCCACCTTCCGTTTAAAATTAGTACTACAACAACTTAGTTAGAAGTTTTACTGTATGAAAAACTGTATGTGTATACTATGCAGTTAGATGACAAATGGCTGATGTAAATTTAACAATTATTTAAAATGATTAACGTCAGGAGGATATAGTTAACCACAGCCATTGCAAATAACCGAAGAACGGGTTAGAGAAGATAGATCATATTGTTCGCAGAATTTGCCTCCAATTAGTGAATGTGTTTCTTGAGTTGTGTTCAGAGAATTGGAACACATAATAACGCTAAAAAAACAAACATTCTCAGTGTCAATAATACAGCGTAGGCGTATATATTCTATTTAAAAATTACTCATATCTAACTATCTCGGTATAAGTACATTAAATGCTACGATCAGCCAAATGCCAATTAATACATCACACTACTAGGAGCATAATTGGATTGGTTGGGGCCCAATATGATATGCTATCCAAAATGTCTAGAAACATACCTGATTAGCAGCTCATACGAGAAGGCTCCTATTATCCCCGATGGGTGAAGTTATGTATAATGATTCCCGCCGTTGTTACAATGGTAAGTGATTTTAAATTAGTTTTGCGGACAGCTTATTTGTCTATATTGTATCCAATTAATTCCAACGTGAGTATGTCAAAATTTCCGAATTTGAGTTAATTTTGATCACCGATCGTTCACATTCATGAGTTAAACAATGTTTCAGCTAACAGTGAGACACAGATATGCTTTAGATCGTTTTTCACTTTGCATAACTTGAAAACAACTTCGTCTGTCTCTGAATATTTATGTGCGTGAGTAAATGAGTATGCAAATATCGCACTTCCGTGCGGCTCTGAGACGCTCTATAAGCACAACGTTACCGTAGCACAGAGTTATGGTGCAGGAGACGGTAGGGAATGGAAGATTTAATAACACACAAAAACACACACATTTTTGTATTTATATGTTTGTGGGGACTGTCCATTCATTTCTATAGGTAAAACCCTATTCCCCAGCTATGACAACCTTAATCAGCCCTAACTTAAACCATAAGCAAACAAACAGAATACAGGACTTTTGATTTTAGCTGTTTGATTGTGGTCACAGATTGTTTATAAAACTGAGCTTCCCCTTGTGAGGACCGAAAAATGGTCCCCAAACACATACACAATTTACCCAGAATACCATTTTTGAAATGTTTATTCATGGTTATATTTTGCCCTACTTTATATGACTGTCTTGAAAGACAAAATACCCATTAACTGTAAGAACATCTGTAAACCTAAAATCTATCCCAGGAGGCACAAAGCAGGGGACACCCTATATGACATTTCAACAACTTAAATAGTAGGCCACATACATAATACAGCAACTCACAGACAACAGTTCACATAATTGCATGTTTCTCGATTTGTGGAGACCAGAGAACCTGGAGGACTGAAACTCCCAATCAATTCATCTGTTCAGCCATTGTGCCTCCTGGAAACTGAAGAGTCATAAATTAGTGTGATTTGGTTAAATGATCCTGAGCATCTTTATTGGCTGTGACACAGATAATGAGTATCTGTGAAAAACTTCTGAGCTTCCCAGACCAGCACTCAAGCTTGTTGTGAAAAACCTGCTTCCTTCAGCAAAAAAAAAAAAAAAAAAAAAGATTTGCAGTTTCCAATAAACAAGGCAATTCTGGCAGTAGGAGAATTTCAACCAAGTCCAGGGACTTCAAGTTTAACTAAGTATATTTAGACGTTCCTGTTCCCTACAATATCCCTGCAATGGACTGGTAACCCATCAAGAGCAAACCCCAACCTTGTCCTCTGCTTTGACTGGGATAATGGTTAATGGTTTTAACGAATAACTCCAGATCTCAGGCTGACAGAAATTAATTTGCAATCTACAGTATCTCACAAAAGTGAGTACACCCCTCACATTTTTGTAAATATTTTATTATATCTTTTCATGGGACAAACCTGAAAATATGACACTTTGATACAATGTAAAGAAGCCAGTGTACAGCTTGTATAACAGTGTAATTTTCTGTCCCCTCAAAATAACTCAGCCATTAATGTCTAAACTGCTGGCAACAAAAGTGAGTACACGTACACCCCTAAGCAAAAATGTCATGAATTGTGCCCAAAGTGTCAATATTTTGTGTGGCCACCATTCTTTTCCAGCACTGCCTTAACTCTCTTGGGCATGGAGTTCACTAGAGTTTCACAGGTTGCCACTGGAATCCTCTTCCACTCCTTCATGAGGACATTACGGAGCTGGTGGATGTTAGAGAGCTTGTGCTCCTCCACCTTCCGTTTGAGGATGCCCTACAGATGCTCAACAGGATTTAGGTCAGGAGACATGCTTGGCCAGTCCAACACCTTTACCCTCAGTTTCTTTAGCAAGGCAGTGGTCGTCTTGGAGGTGTGTTTGGGGTAATTATCATGTTGGAATACTGCACTGCGGCCCAGTTTCCGAAGGGAGGGGATCATGCTCTGCTTCAGTACATCACAGTACATGTTGGCATTCATCATTCCCACAATGCACTGTGGTTCCCACAATGCACTGTACCTCCCCAGTGCCAGCAGCACTCATGCAGCCCCAAACCATGACATTCCCACCACCATGCTTGACTGTAGGCAAGACATACTTGTCTTTGTTCTCCTCACCTGGTTGACGTCACACACGCTTGACACCATCTGAACTAAATAAGTTTATCTTGGTCTCATCAGACCACAGGACATGGTTCCAGTAATGTCCTTAGTCTGCTTGTCTTCAGCAAACTGTTTTTTGTGCATCATCTTTAGAAGAGGCTTCCTTCTGGGATGACAGCCATGCAGTGTGTGGCCTAAGGCCTGAGCGCTGACAGCATGACCCCCCCACCCCTTCAACCTCTGCAGCAATGCTGGCAGCACTCATACGTCTGTTTTCAAAAGACAACTTCTGGATATGACACTGAGCACGTGCACCCAGCTTCTCTGGTCGACCATGGTGAGGCCTGTTCTGAGTGGAACCTGTCCTCTTAAACCGCTGTATGGTCTTGGCCACCGTGCTGTAGCTCAGTTTCAGGGTGCTGGCAATCTTCTTATAGCCCTGGCCATCTTTATGTAGAGCAACAATTCTTTTTTTCAGATCCTCAGAGAGTTCTTTGCCATGAGGTGCCATGTTGAACTTCCAGTGACCAGTACCAGAGAGTGTGAGAGCGATAACACCAAGTTTAACACACCTGCTCCCCATTCACACCCGAGACCTTGTAACACTAATGAGTCACATGACACCAGGGAGGGAAAATGGCTAATTAGGCACAATTTGAACATTTTCACTTAGGGGTGTACTCACTTTTGTTGCCAGCAGTTTAGACAGTAATGGCTGAGTGTTGAGTTTTAGTTATTCTGAGGGGACAGAAAATTTGCATTGTTATACAAGCTGTACACTGGCTTCTTTACATTGTATCAAAGTGTCATATCTTCAGGTTTGTCCCATGAAAAGATATGGAATAAAATATTTACAAAAACGTGATGGGTGTGGATGCCTTTTACTATTTATAAACTTACCTGAGTGTTTCACCACTGCTTTTGTAAAGGTATTTAGTAGTTGTACTGTAATTGTCATAATAGTATATTGTTGCTGGGCACAAAAGTGTATTAATAGAATTAGATTGCTTGGATATGCTACATGAAGATATAATTCTAGTTAAGATGAAAATTTAAACAGGGCAGACAGAGGACATTTGTTTTCTGTCAAAATGTGTAAATATCCTCTTGGAGACTAGATGTGCAGTCAGTCTGGCCTCCATAACCTCGGAAAGATGTGAAACGAGGCGGCTATTATTTCTGGGGTGAGAGATACCATCCTTTCTCGGTGTGACACTTCACACTGGGAGACGATCGGGAGACAGAAATGATGAATTCACATGGCTATGACAAAACTGTTTTCCATGAATACCCTGCGCTATTCAGACATTTTGAGGCAGAACTCTCACTCTAAACAGGAAAGACAGGTAGTCAGAATCTACAGATCCACACCCTTCCTTTGTGAACAGGCCGTGTGACAGAAGGCAGAGAGAAACTGAGCTGCCATCGGTGGATACACAAAAGTCTGGGCTGGCAGGAAAGGTAGAGAAAGGACAAACTTCAGCAGGCCTGGTGGCAGCTGCAGCAATAACTGCAGCCTGGATCTCACACTGAGCTTATTGCGTAAAGCCATCCCAATGCTATTATGGCATCTCATTACTGGCCAGGAGAGGAAACTTTGTCAGACCACATGAAGGTTGGGCTGAAGCAGCTTCTTCATTAAATCCATTCTTCAGAAAGCGACACACCTGGTCCCCATGACCATATTGCAAACTGGACATACACTGAAGGTTGCTGAGGGGCAGTACACTCAGTGCCCAGCTGACGAGGGTGGCGGGGGGGGGGGGGGGGGG
>JAODJW010000033.1:23283473-23324047 GCA_026777045.1 Hyperopisus bebe
CCCCCCACACACACAACCACGCTATTGTTCAGAAAGCAATAACTCTGGTTATAATTTTCCCTTCACACCCAACCTCTTGGAAAGATACTTGTTTAAATGAATCACAGTGCTTTTGGTACACAGTATGACAATCTCTGCTCACAACATGAATGGGGTATAGGAATAAATAATTAACATCCTCTGCCTGGTCTGCGGATTCAAAGATGATAAAATGTTGCTTCCATGTAATGCTTTTACAGCTGCTTGTACTGTCCGAAATTGCCTCCTACCGTCTCATTATAGAGACTTACCCCACTCCGTATTTCTCTGCCAAAAAAAGAAAACTGAATTGCATTCACTTTAATCCTCCATAATAAATTACCCCAATACTTAGTCCTTTATCTCCCTGCAGACCTTAACTTTCTTGCAGTATGTTAAACTCAGTCGTGAGACCAGCATTTCATAATTCCATACTCAGTTAATGCAAGGTTCGGTATGAAATTGTGTTTTCACGTAGGATTGCTGCATGTAAGGATTATGTTTATGTACTTAATTGTTTGGCTACAGGATTAACAGTTCGCACTGAATTTCTGGGAACACCTATGCTTTCCATAACTGGGTATTTGTGCAGCTCTTCCTTAGCATACATATCATAGCATACATATTACAGCATACTTAGCCATAGCATTAAAACCAGGTGACAGGTGAAGTGAATAGCACTGATCATCTCATTACAATGGCCTCTGTGAAGGGTGCCTTTATATATTAGGCAAGTGAACAGTCAGTTCTTGAAGTTGATGTGTCGGAAGCAGGGAAAATGGGCAAGTTTATGAATCTAAGCGTCTTTGACAAGACCAGATTGTGATGGCTAGATGACTGGGTCAGAGCATCTCAAAAATGGCAGGTCTTGTGGGGTGTTCCTGTATGCAGTGGTCAGTAACTACAAAGTGTGGTCAAGGAAAGCAGTCTGATGCTCTGGGCAATGTTTTGCAGCAAAACCTTGGGTCCTGGCATTCATTCGGATGTTACTTTGACATGTACCACCTACCTAAACATTGTTGCAGACCAAGTACACCCCTTCATAGCAATGGTTTTCCCCGATGGTAGTGGCCTCTTTCAGCAGTATAATGTACCTGGCCACACTGCAAAAATTGTTCCGCAATGGTTTGAGGAACATGAGACAGAGTTCAAGATGTTGACTTGGCCTCCAAATTCCCCAGATCTCAGTCTGATTGAGTATCTCTGGGATGTGCTGGACAAACATGTCCGATCCATGGAGGCCCCACCTCGCAACCTACAGGATTTAAAAAGGATCTGCCACTAATATCTTGGTGCCTGATACCACAGGACACCTTCAGAGAACTTGTGGAGTCCATGCCTCAATGGGTCAGGGCAGTATTGACAGCATGAAAGGGATCTTCAGAATATTACACAGGTGGTTTTAATGTTATGGCTGATCATTGCATGTTGAAATATTTGGTATAAACTGCAGTTTGATATGCTGATTCGTCGCCTTTTATGATTCTGCAGCTACTCTGAGCTGTTTAAGTGTTTTTAATTACTGATAATAAATGTAATATCGTATTCTGTGTAAATCAGTATTTTGTCAACCTGTATGTATGTACACAGCACCAAATTATATTCCATATGCGGAAGGTGGACAAAATAACAGAAACACTGAACTATATATTAATATCAAGGAGTTAAGAGGAGGAATACTCCTTTGTCCTAAATTGTTCTTGAAATTCTGTCATTCAAGTCCTGCACTGTATATAGTGGGATATTGGACTATTCTTCACGAAGAAAAGATTCCAGTTCTTTGATGGATGAAGGAGTTAGAAAACTACTTTGCACTCTGTGCTCCAAAACGTCTCTTAAAGGTTCAATAATGTTTCAGTCTGTTGTTCTGAAGGCTCAGAACCACTGCTGAATTTCCTTAGCAGTGTGTGTGGGGGAATTGTCATTTTCAAATATGGGGACACTGCAAGGAAACTGTAAGGGTACATCTGGCACTCGTCATCATTCTTGGCCGTTGTACGCCCATGTAAAGTAATGATCAGGCCCAATGACTCCCACAGGACGGCTGCCCATACTGACAATGATTGCGGATGGAGGGCGTCCTCTAGCTTTCTGCAAGCATAAACTGGACCGGATGTCGGAAACAGGGTGAACGATGACTCACCAGACCATATTACCTTTTTTATGGTCATTGGGTTCTGGTTCTGCTTTTTTTGTGCATTGGCCTTAGATACAAACAGTTTCCGAGGGAAAGCTCTGCCATCAATTCCAGCTTTGCGAGGCTCACAACGTGTCATTTTTGCTGAGACTGGGTCACAGAGGAGCTGATTCAGTGCCGTGGTCATTTTTGAGGCCAAACTTTTGTGGTCATTTAGCAACTATCCTGTTAGGTGTCCATCTATCCCTGTCGGGGGCTCTAGCTTGCGGCCCCTGCCCCGCCCTGCCGGCGCAGCTTGTCCGCGTTTGCAGCGCGTCGCCATTTATTTTCAGACTGCTCCCCTTGACACATTAAATAATTTTGTGTTTTCTGTGACCGATGTTTCTGCAGTTCAAGCGCCAGCTACTTCGCATATTTGGAAATTGCTCTGAAAACTCTTATATAAAAGTGCTGAATGTCAGACCTTTTCAAATATTTGACAAATACTGCTAACTGGCATTCAGCCTAATATGCCTCAGCTTTGTAAGTGTGTTTGTAACTGTGCATACCTCTAAGTGTCTTTTTATATCCACTTATCCAGTACAAGGACAGGATGCCAGTCCATTTTAGGGCCAATATCATATGCTATTGTAAATGTAGAGGCCAATTAGGGGGGCAGGAGGATGCGTTCCCCACCCCTTCAATATCAGCGACCCCCCCCCCCCCAAAAAAAAAAAAAAAAAACTAAAATAAAAAAGATTGTGTTCCTTTTCTTTTAATATAAATCGGTGCATTACTGAGGCCAATTTGCTGCGCATGAAGTGTGTAAAGACAAAACATATACACTCCTGGGCTAAAAGGGGCCAAACTCAAACTGCACAATGTTAAGTTGTGGCCCTTTTTTGCCCAAAGTGCACCTAATGAAGATTGTAGCGTCCCACCACCGGGGCAAATTCCATCCCTTTCAATGCCACAGACAGACCCCAATGCACCATAATTATATGCTCTTATGTTAGCAGGAACATGCAAACTCCATGCGCTGAACCTGGACTGGGAATGAAACCCTCAAGCGCAAGGCTACATTGCTAACTGTGGCGGCTTGCTTGTTTTTTCTAACATAAATACAATCATGGCACTGTATCAAATTCACATAAAGAAATACATATTTGCATGCATAGTATGTGTGTGTGTGCTGTATGATATACTCTCATCCCATCCAGGGTGTCCTCTGCCTTGTGCCCAAAGATGGACTCTCATCCCATCCAGGGTGTCCTCTGCATTGTGCCCTATGCTTCCTGTGGATAGACTGCGGGATCCCTGTAACCTTGTGCTGAATAAGCTGAAGAGAAGACACCTAAGAAGACACTTGGATGGATGGAATGCATGTTTGTGTGCTTTTAAGCAAAAATATATATTTATCATTTTAAAATCTTTTAGAGTCCAGCATTGTGCAAATGCCAAATGATATCCAGCTGGTCCCATTTTAATTTAATAAAAGTCTTTTCAGCCAAAAGATTAGTTTAAATAAGTGCTGGATGGGGTAGATGGAAGCCCCTTTTGATGTAACATTACTGATGGTAGAATCATTAGAGCTTTTAACGTATTTGCTGATTGCATTAAATAATATTTCCTATCACACAAACCCTGAGGTATAGCATTTTTGCTAAGGGAGTTCTGGGTTATGTAACATCACGAAGTAAATGATGACATAAATCAAATTGATAAGTTCTTTGTGTAACGCTTGACATGAACTGCAACTTCATAATTCATTCATTAAGCATGCATAGAACATTCATAAGCTGCATGTAAGTATACCTTCACGTCCTAACACATCATAATACTTTAATAAATACTTTAATATGCATTAATAACGAACAGTAAACAATTATAATGTTTATTATTGTTATCATATAATGTTTGTTTAATAATGTATATTAAAGCTGCTAATGCTGCTTATGAATGTTGTATGAATGCATTATGAAGGTGCAGTTAATGTAACACATTACCCTTCTTTGAACAGCATGGTTAGTCATAGCAGTGCCATTAGCTGATTAGCTTTTTCTGCCAATATTATACATCATATTCCTTTTTTTTTTCTTTGTAGCTATTTCCAACTCTATATGTGGGAGAGGATTCTTTCAAGTGAGTCCGATCTATACATCATTGAACTGAACCAATTTTCACATTATTGTTTTTAAATCTTGTTTATCTATCATCAGCATGGTCTAACCAGTCAGTATGTATGGATCTGACTCACCAGAAGACAAGGGAGCTAATTATTTTGAGATTCATGTCACTAGATGCATCAAGGCAAGGCTAAATTTATGGACATTGTACTTAACATATGCTTTTGTATTTATAGTATATTTAAAGTTTGCAGTTTTTAATGGTAGGATGAGTCCATGGATTTCACCGCCCCTCACATTTCATAATTATTTGTTTGGACCCCCCCACATTTAACATAAAATATTAGTTTTATGCCAGTGCACCCCCCCCACATTCAAAATGCTTCTGACGCCCCTGGATGAGTCTGCTGTGTTCTATCCAGTAACACCCGTATTCCCAGAATCCCCTGGGTGCGGTTTGTTCACATACTAAGTTTTTAGTTTAGTGCATATACAAAGTTTACCTTCTTGAGTTTCTGTTTTTATGGGCTTAGATGTCACAGCAGATTTATTTCACAGTTTTGATTTCTCTTTTTATTTCTTTGTGCATCTGTTTCCAATGACCCCCTTTATTCATTAAAATTACTTTATGAAATCGTGCTGTAATTCTGGTGACATGTCACCTTTTGTCCAGTGAAGCAGTGAGTCTGGCTAGGAAGACGGAAGCAGACGGCGACTGCCTGCTCCGGGATTTACCGAGCCCAGTTGTTGCTGAGTTTAGCCGCATAAGAGGGCCCCAACATGACAAGCCGCACAGCAAGACTCAGACAAATTCATAAGAAATTAGGAACCATTGTCCATCTATTGCTGAGGGATCGCTTACCTATTAAATAAGGTTGGGGATGTGAGTGTTGTGTGGGGACCCACTAGATCCCCCACAGACCCTGTGAGTACATATTTCACACACGACACACGCAGGGAACGTGAGGATTGTAATAGCGAAGCAGCTCATCGGGGAGACATCAGTCCAAAGACAGGAAGGGCAGTCGCCTGAGTGCCGAATGCGGACAGAAGGTACCTGCAGACTGATATTCTGCTACATGGCCGCAAGCATAGCTTGACCACCCACAGGTTAATATTTGGAGGGAATTTTAAAGGTCCCCAGACTCACATGTAATTCTGAGGCTCTAGACAGCAACGCAACCCAGGTCCTTTTCGGAAAGGACAAGCATGGTCACAATTGCCCAAGGCACCCAGTTTATAGAAGCACACTTATCTATTATTATTTTCATCTTCTGTAAAAGCCATTAGCACTGGGGTGTACCACTGGGAGGTGAGTAGGGAGGAGTGGGAAGGGAGAGTAAAATCATATATGTGTGTGTCTAAGGTCTGGCCCCTCCGTACACAACTCGAATGCTACAATCAGTCCCGCTCATCCTGCATATATCCCAACGTTCCCATCCGATGTCGGTGTCCATGTTTGCCAAGTTTCCCCAGCAATGCGCAGTCATGTGACTCTATAACTCAGCAGAGGGTGAAGCATAACAGCGCTGACAACAGTGAAAAGCCGCAACGTTTGAAGCCGCGCGCAGCATATGCTCCTGGGCACCAGTTAAGCACAACTGACGCCGAGAAGAATTTTTATTCTCACAGCTCCAAACTTGCAAGCTGTGAAGCAAACAAGTCCCAAAATACATTAAAGCAAGAAAATGAGATAACACACAATGTGGTCACATGTTAAGGACAGTGATGACCTTTATGAAGAACTGAGAAAGAAAACAAAATGTGGACGATAATTCGGCAGACATGCCAAAGTGAGTGATCAGGCTGGCTAGCAACAGTGCAGTTATAGTTACTGATCAGTCCTAATAATGGTTTGTCTAATGTTTTGGAACCAGATCATTTGTGCATGCAATTACATGTGTGTTTATACAGAGACAGAGTTCAAATAAGAAACATTTTGATTTGGTCTGCAAAATGTAACAATGAAATTGCATATACTGCATTGAGCATAGCTAATCATGAATGAAGTTTCTTAGCAAAGCCGACTGATTGTTCTGGCTATCTGACTATTCCTGACTATTTAGGAAAAATGACAAAGTAATTATTATAAAGCTGAAAGCTTTGACTTAATTCATTCTTGATTCAATGACGTCTTGACATTTTGGAAATATCATGGTCTTTCAAGGGACATGTTTGTTGTTGTTTTTTCTAAAATGATGCAATATGTACTCGTGAAAAATTCAAAGGAATCTACAGCAGCGTGCCTTTGGCTGCCTGATGACAGCTATGTCACTGCTGCAGAAGCTTGTCAAAACTGTTGTGTCTGTACGCTTTTATTCACCAACAGCAGTTTATTATAAACCTTCTAGATTCTTCTGTATGGGTCCACACATAATTAAATACACAGTTACCCACACAAAGGGGTACATTTATGCATTACATTTAAAACAGATTAACCCTGTAACATTCTGTATAATATGTTTATTATTATTTAAGTAATCAAATTCCCAAAATTGTGGTAACACTTGGACGGGACACAAATAATATAGTATTATACTATTACTTATGTATCAATTAACCACAAACTAAGTCTTACATACATTTTGATCTCATATTTATGCATCATTAATGAACTGTGATGCATGATTTATCCCAAGCAGTTACTGTGTCTATAGACTATATCTGGTAATTCTGTACATTTGTAAACTACTGAAGGAACTACTGAGGAACTGCTGAAGAACTTAGTAATGAATAACACAAGTGAAATACTGATCTCATGTTTGTTCATTATTAATGAATTGTGACACTTCTTTTATTTGAAGTAGACTATATCTGTTCATGATTTGTTCATAATTTGTACTTCAGTAGTAACTGAGTTATTACCAAATATTTGTGCCCTGCCAAATAGTGTTACCAAAATCACTTATTTAATGAAATCCGTGGTGTTCTAGAGGTTATCCTGAGATACGCTGGGCATAAGGCATGGAAAATCCCAGACAGAATTCCAGACTCCAAACTATTACAGGCAAACGCACACACACACACACACACACACGCACGCACATGTAGGGTAAACATATCCTTATGGGGACTGCTCATTCATTTCAAGGGGAAAAATGCTAACGCTAACTATGACAACCTTAACCCCCACCCTGCCCTAACCATAACCATAAGTAACCAAACAAAATGCAAGGGTTTTATGCATTTTTAGTTTTTTGATTGCAGTCACGGATTTTTAAAAAAATGTAATTTTTCCTTATGGGTACCAGGAAACTGGTCTTCAAAGGATAAAAAAACACAGATATTCATCACGTTTGTGGGGACCAACTAATCTAAACTGTGTTTCGATCGTGGGAGGCCTATAAATGACGGAAAGCATTTCACAACAAATGTTACACAGTTGTTACATTCTCGCAGTGATGCATTGACAGCATGTTAATTATGGAAATAAAGAACAAGTAATGACTACAGTGTTAAAACTGCAGCTGCACATGAAAGTACAAATTGCGGATTAGGCATTCAGTAGCCTGAGTCACGCGTGAAAGATAATTTGACAACTACATGTTGTGAAAAATCAGAAGCCGAGCAGAACCAAAGACATGCCACTGTGTCATTGTTTTCAGGAGAAAGCATCATTAAGCAAATTTAATTAATTAGCAGATAAAACATACAAGTTGCCATAATCTCAGAACAAACTCCAGGATGATGTTTTTGTAGGCAACATTAGTGTGTGTCTCCGCAGAGTGGAGCTGGTTGGTAGAGGGGTGCTGAGTCGATAGCAGCGTTGCGGTAGTCAAGCAGTTGGTTAGGTATGAGTCTAGCACTGGATTTGCCAGACGGGGTACTCTGAGGATGCTCACTGAGTGAAACCGTGCAGCATTTGTTGCAAAAATTCAATGGTTTTCGCCAAGAATCGTCAATCAGTTTGACTGGCAGGTGCTTATAGTGTTACGGATGACAAATACACTGTGAACGGTATGGGGGTATATAACAGGCTTGGGTGGGGCAGGGATCTTTTGGACCCGAGCCAAAGTCAAGTGAAGAGTCATCAGGCGCCAGGATTCCTGCCCTTGTGTCCAAAAAGTCCAGATATTACTTCCCAGGTCTTATTTCCCAGCCCTAGAGTCTTACCCTTTTCTTACTTTTAGCTTAACCTCTCTGTGTTATAAAGCCTGTTTCCCCAAACAGTTCCTGTTCCTTCCTCAAATTCTAATCACAAGGATCTGTTTGCCCTCCCAACTGCAGCAAAACCTTCCAAGGGCTTCCAGGGCTGAACTGTGAGAAAGCAGTCTACATTCAACCAGTATACCTCCCTTTCATGCGCAATAACTCTGGCACTTTCCTTTAGATGAAATCACAACTAGATTATAACAACGCTTGAAAACATCCAGTTCTTATTGTTGCTGGGCTATGAATTTATGTGGCCCATTGGATGGTTCTTAGAGCAATCACTGAATTACGCTGTGGCTTGACTGCTACATAAATTACCAGAAGCTAACAAAAATCCTAGCGGTTTTCGCCTGTATTAAGGATAGTAGAATCAGATTACACTCCCTGCTTTATTACAGCACTCAACCTGACAGCAGCAGGACTGAATTGGCACAGGGTTTTTTCTTCATTATGATACTAGAGAGAGGGCAGCCTTTCCCAAGAGGTAAATTCTGAGCTAAATCACAGTATTGGTAAGTGTTAATAAGGCCTTTACTAGTAAATTCTTAGAACTGTAAGTTGTACAAATGAATGGCTGTTGTGGCCTTGTGTTGACTTTCTCCTATTAGCTTGCCAAAAGATAAAACATCAAAGAGAACAGCAGACTAGCAAGAAGCCCCCACCCCCCATCACTCTGAAATTTAAATTGCAGCAAAATGTTTTATTAATTCCAGAAGTCATACAAAATTCCAAAGCATATAGCTTTGCAGGTTAACAAACTAAGTTATTACTGCTAGACAGGTTTGTATTTTGATTTAAACGCCTTTCCTGCTTAACCCAAATAAATTAATCTAAGCTTGAAAAAGGTGATTTCTACAACACATTGATTTGTGAGTTTTTATTGACACATTAAGGTCCCCGATGTATGGATACAGTATGTTCTTAAAAAGAATGTGTTCTCAAAGTAAGACAATCTTAACAGCACCTCAAGGTAAAAGAGCTTCATAGCTTGGAGATGTAAATTCCTGACATGTCTGCAGAAGTAATATATATTGATCATTTATGACAGAAGATTATCCTATAATGGCATTGTCATAGCGAAGATAAAAATGTAGAGCAGTTTGAAAATATGGAAAGGTTCAATATGAGACTAGAGATGGCAAGTGTCAGGCAAATATTATTTGCACAAATATAGTGTAAATATTAGCAGGTCTAACCTCTGGTAGATTATCAAGGTGAACCACTTTTAAATTGAATCTATCCATGTCCAGCAGATATTCAAGATGCAATTTTTTTATTCATTATCTAACACATTACATGGTCCCAGGAGTATTTTATATAGCTAAGTAATTAGAAGCACAATGACAGTATAATATCACTCCTTTGGGCAGCATCTGCAGTGCAAAGGGGTCTGATCTAAGTGATTTTGAACACGGTGTGATTGTTGGTGTTGCACATGCAACATCAGAAACAGCTATTCTCCTGGGATTTTCACAGACTACAGTGTCTAGGGTTTACACAGTTGAATGCCAATTACCAGGTTGTATCTGCTATAAATGAGGTCTGACAGTCAGCAGTTTGGTGTATGAGGTTTCAAAGCAACCTGCAGCAGCTAGCAGAGTTATAAAGAAGCCAAGGAATTAGTGCCTGAATTGCAGTTACTCAGTGGTATTTAACAAAATGTGACTCACCTTTGTAGTTCTGTTTGCAAATTGCAAGTTCATTACTTCAAAATTAAAATCTTTAGTCATGTAGTATTTCCAACATTTTGTCCACCTTCTGTATAAGGAAGTAAATGAGCAGAGCAATTGCTAGGTTAACACTACCCTGATGGGGACCATCTCTAGCTACACTATATGGACAAAAGTATTAGGTTGGAGCCGTGAATCATGTCATACTTGAGTTCACCGCGTTCCAGTACAGCAAGTTGGAAAGCCATTTAGCAATACCAGGGACCTGTTTCAAAAAGCAGGATTTCTTGTTTAGCTGGATAACTTTTTGGGTTTAATTTACCCCAGTTTAAATGGCCTTCATCTTTTTTCACTTACATTTAGACCAAACTACATAAATCCAACAAGTTATCCAGCTAAGCAAGAAATGCCGCTTTCTGAAACAGGCCCCAATTCTAACCTGTTTTATTTTTAGCCATTTTTTAGCAATATCAGTTGATAACAACACATTATACGGGTTCTTGCACATAAAAACACCATAGCAACATGTCCTCAGATAGTGGCCGGACAGTACTGTGTGTACAATCAATTTAATGAACCACAAATAAGATGTAAGTGCTAATAAACAGTATAAAACTACAGCTTTAACTTCTGTTGATAAAGGGCACAGCCACCTTAAATTCTGAGCTCGGGGTTGTGTGGATTCCTCCGACTTTCTGAGTAGGAATTCTGACTTCAGGGGCTGTTCCAGTTGAAGAACTCTGAAGTCAAATGGAATGCAGCCAGTGGGATGGAGTTATCTTTCAAGGGTTTGGCTAGGCCCCTTACTTCCACTGAAGGGAACTATTAATGTTCCAGCATACCAAGACATTTTGGATAATTCTATGCCTCCAATTTTATAGGAACAGTTTGGTGAAGGGCCTTTTCTATCCCAGCATGACTGTGCCCCAGTGTACAAAGCAAGGTCCATAAAGCCATGGTTGAGTGAGTTTAGTGTGGAAGAACCTGACCCCATTGAATACCTTTGCGATAAACTAGGATGGAGATTGGGAGCAAGGCCTTCACGTCCAACATCAGTGCCTGACCTCACAAATACGCTTCTGGGTGAATGGGCAAAATTCCCACAGGCAAACTCCAAAATGTTGTGGAAAACGTTCCCAGAAGAGTGGCAGCTGTTATAGCTGCAAAGGGGGGACTAACTCCCTAATGATGCCTATGAATTTAGAATGTGATGTCATAAAAGTTCCTGTAGATTTAAAGGCCAGGTGTCCCAATACTTTTGTCCATATAGTATACAGTTATTATAGGTGTCGGGTCCCCAAAGATCTTGAGAAGAATATTGATCTCCATGTTTATTGGGTGTTTGGTTATTTTTTGACTAGTTCTTATTTTCATGTTTCATTTCTACATAAAAAACCGCTCAGGTGCAGCGATCTCATAAGATTCAGCCATGACTGGCTTTTTCCAAGCAACATCCACAGCAGGAAAATTAATGTCAACACCACTCTGCACTCAGTTTATTAATTACTTGATCAGTTGACTAACGTAACCTCCTGAGACCCCACCCATTCATTTATGTCCAATATAGTGGACAATTTATTTTTGGGGGCGGCATAGTGGTGCAGTGGTTAGCACTGTTGCCTTACTCCTCTGGGACCTGGGTTTGAGTCTCTGCCTGGGTCACATGTGTGTGGAGTTGGTATGTTCCCCCTGTGTCGTCGTGGGGTTTCCTTCTGGTACTCTGGTTTCCCCCCAAAGTCCAAAACCAGCATACAGTCAAAAGAATAGGCTGATTGGAGTTCCTAAATTGCCTGTGTGTGTGTGTGCCCTGCAATGGGCTGGCCCCTTGTCCAGGGTTGTTCTGTGCCTTGTGTCCGTTGCTTCCAGGATAGGCTCCAGACCCCCCATGACATGGATGGATGGATTGATTTTATTTTTGCATCTATCTTTTCACTGATGTTAGGAAATGTATTTATTCCTGTGGTACACTAAAGAAGACATGCTGTGAAATTAAAAATAAAAATAAATTTGAAATAATCTAAATTGTAAGATGTCTTATTTCCTCCAAAGACAAATAACCTAAATTGAAGGACACTTTTTTTCCTTGGGTCTCAGGAGGTTAAGCCTTCAATGCAAGACCTTTACTCTGCCTTTAGAGAGTTTTCTGCTGAGAAGCATCTCCGCTTTCCAGGGAATATACACCCAGAATTGTGTGTGTTAGCAGATTTACTCATCCCTTCAAAGCAAACTCACATTCCAAGTGATATAAATGTCATATTTAATAGGACCAAGATACTTGAACGTGTGCCAAAATATAAGAACCTGAAATTTAGCAGTTCACTAAAATAAATTTAAGTCTTGTATGTTTATAGCTATCATATCTTATCATAATTACTAAATGAGCCCTATCCTTTTAAACTCCTGTGTCTCTCTTGCTAAGTTCTTTTCAGGATAACCATGGGGCAAAAACAGATGTATCCTGTTGTTTTTCAGTTTTTTATTGCTATATTATACTGTAGTCGGACATGGTTACCTATAACCCTGGAAGAAATATTACAATACCCAGCTGCTGGTTTTGGACAGAGATATTGGAAAGCTAACAGAAATAAATATAAATAAATAAAAATCCCAGGCTACTGGCCTGTATCTCACGTTATTGCACATTATTGCCTGTGTTGGCAGAATGAATGGCATGTTATGGACAACATGTGGAGCTTTTACCATGCTGGTACTTCAGGTGATGGGGTATTGCCTCTCTATTATGATTAAACATTTCATAACCTCTACTTTATAAAGCTTTAACTGTGGGGCCAGGACCTGGCTTTTGCTCAGTTTCACATTATTCCTAATATGTTCTTTGACTGTGTACATTCCTGCAACATACCGATCAAGATGAGCAAGGTTATTTGTGTCATTAGAGAAGACTGATGCAGAATTAATGTACCTTTGATCAGTATTTACATGCAATAATTCCTTGTAGATGCAGCATTTCAATTAAACAGTGCTGTTTATAGAGTACAGTAAGTGCTGCTTTGGGGTTGCACTTTGGGGTTCCTCGTTCTCTAACTTCCAATTAAAGTTGTTATACTCGATTTTATGATTCACCTGACTCTGTGTCAAAAGAACTTACAAATAATGCAAATGGGCAGTGAATCCATAATAGTATGTAGGAAAAGACAGTGTATTTGTTAATGACCAATGAAAAACTGGAAAACAGCTGGCAACACTTAAGGCCATGTTTTTAGTGTTTTATAAATACATTCCTAACAAATACTAATGTATTTACAAAGCATTAATAACATGGTTATAAATATTTATCAAAAGGCACATTATAGCCACATGTATTATACATTATGAATGCTTTATGAACCTCTCATCTATAATGCACTATAGATATCTTTATAATGCATTATAATGGTCGGTATAAGTATTATGGATGCTTTTATTGCATTATAAAGGTATCGATAGTGCATTATAATGTTTTATAATGTGTTATGCATTTCTATAAATACTTATAGCCATGTTATATGATGCTTTATGAATGCAATATAATGCACTATAAATGTGTTTATAAATGACTAAAAACATGGCCGCTACCAAAAAGCTTATGCATAATTGGTTTGGCTGTTTGGGTAAGAGCAGTGCATTGGAAAGTGCTAGATTTCCTTTCTGTCAGTGCTGCCTTCTTCCCTTCACAAAAATCCAAGACAGCTGGCTTGAGTCTTGCAAATGAGCAGCATGCATGTGGCAATTAATTGGAAGGAGAAAGAGACAGAAAGTTTGGAAAAAGTCGCTCAGGGCTGCAGCTGATTTATATTTTATAATTTTTTTACATTTTTAAAATATTGTTATATTTATGAAATGTATAATTCTTTTGTTTAATATTGTGTTTAAATAACACTATTTAATTCTGCTTCTAAGGTGTTTTTTAAAGGTATTTGTCAATTGGGTAGTAATAACATTTGTGTTACTAAGTAACAAATTTTAAAATGGTAAAAACTGCATAGAGCACACTCAAACAAACATACATATGGGCCAGTTACAAAAGTTAAACAAGGCTAACATACATTCATCTATCCATATAATGCCCTGAATTATTTATTGGCTAACAAATGGCTGCCTATCCTGAGTACACTCAAAAAGATAATAAATAATAAATCATGTTACATGTCAACAGACGGACTTTGGCAAATCCCAGTGACTTTTAAAAATGTTTCATATATTGTTTTATTATATACAAAAATGATTAGCTGGGCCTTATTTTAATGATCTAAAGCACACAATCTGAAGCGCCTGGCATAAGTTCTTTTTTGGCGTGGCCACCCCGCTTTTGCTAGTATAACAGCAGAAAAATTGTCACTGCACCAGGTGCATAGTCTAAAAGGGCTGGGCTAAGTTTCATACAGTAATTAGTAATGGGCTTGTTTGGGCCGTAACATACTATAAGCCAATCAGATTGTCATTGCCTTTAAAAATCCGGTGCGCTTGGACCTTGAGGGATTGCTGTTATAACGGCGAAGTTGCCAGGTTGTAGAAATTAACGTTCTCTGTAGAAGAAACGGATCTGATCATGTGCAAAGTGAAAGTGTGCAGGCAAGCCGTATACGGCAACAGTTGGATTTCACCACAACCCCATGAGCTTTATTATTATTATTATTATTATTATTATTATTATTATTACAGCAATGCTCTCTGATACATTCCAATACCTACATCGTTACACCAGGATAATAGCAAACCCCATATATAACATGGTTTTCTTGGTAAAGATTAATTGATAAATAACATAGATGCACAATGTGCCGATAATGCACCGGACTCCACCTAATTGTAGGACCAACACACCCAAGGGCACTCAGATGAGTGCAAGTACATTTGCTGTTTAAAAGATGTGGGCACTGCATGGGAAAATGAGAACTACATCGGGCTCATGCCAGCAAAGATACCTGCGTCACAGAGCTTTGCACTGGATGCTAAATAGGGCCCAAGGTCTTCTGATTAATCAAAAAGCTCTCAGACTCCGATAGCTTGGTAGCTTGGTGCCATCATTACAATAAACCACTAATAGTGGCTGGATTGAATTTACAGTCGACCCTTTGCTTTGTGGGTATTAGGACCACAGCCCCCCCCCCCCCCCCGATCTGTAAAAACGCTTAGAAGTATTTGGGCCCCATGGTGAGTGAAAAGTTGTGAGGGATGCGGGATACAAAGATCATTGCAAGATCACTGTGAGATATCAACTGAGAAGCTGCAGTAAACACGCTCGGTGTCTTCCAAACCAGCAATGTACATATATTTTATGCATGTATGAGTTACTAAACTTTTTGTGTGTGTCGCCTGCTGGCCTTCACATGTCATCTGTGGCTTTCACAGCTTAGCAGCTACAACATCTTTTTAAAAAACAGATATTGCGGATAAACAAGGTAAAAAAAAGACGTTGGTGGTGTGGTGGTACTTTTTCAGTTTAAAGTCCAACATGTAACAGACTGATGCTGTTTGCTGTAAACTCTGCTGAAACTTGTGCCAACTAAAACTGGAAATGTTGCAAACTTATTTCACCACAGAAAACACTGCCATCCAGTAGAACACACAGGATGCAAGTGCTTACAGTCACAGACAACAGCAATTCGAGTTTCCACTTTTAATCTGAAGAAACTGCATTCTGCATTGGTTCAAAATGGGACACAGCATTTTACTTTTTAATATGGGTGGCAACTCAACCAGCAACGTCAAACCCATTTCCTGGAACAAGCAACGAGACAGCCAGAGAGGCCAAAGATCACCCAGCAACGAACCATGTCAGCGTTTTATACTGTTTTGCCCTATGAAAAAAAAATTATTATTGTATTTATTTGGATTTATTTACGGTAGTAAAATTGAATTTCAATTTGTAGTCCATTCAATTTGTTGTCTTTTCTCATGTTCTGGATCTTTTTATGGGTATTCAAAATGGAGTCTTTAAGTACAGAAATAATGAATATCGTGCTGATTATCGATATCGACTCATATGAAAAAAATTGAATATTTTACCATAACTTCCAACTGTACTTATTATTATTATTAACACTATAGGTCGGCAAGAGTTGAAACAGTACTAAATCACTTAGGGGTTTTTCATTTAGCAAGCATTTAGCAGGGTTGGAGTGCAAAAATAGTACCCTAGTAACAATATGCCGTGTATTTTGTTACAATATGCAAACTTGATGTTTATTCCCAAAACAAATAATGCACCTATACCTATTCCTGTGTATTATTTTAAATGTGGAGAATTAAGAAAACTGAAATTGAACAAATATTTGAGAAGTCTAATTCTCACTGAACATAGTCCTGTGTATAAATAAATATTTAAACACACACAGTATTCACTGTTCAGTGTTTATTGATCAGCTACGCTTTGTTGTACCTGTCCAGCGCTCCATGAGTGTGAATTGACGATAAAAAAGACCAACTATGTACAGTATGTTCTCAATTAACTTATTGGAAGCCTCTGATTTAAGTGGTTTTTGAGTTGCAAGTGGCTTATTTGTGATGGTCAGTCTGCACAAACTTCTAGGTTTTGGACAGGGGTTAGGGTTAGGGAAATCTTTGACCTGCTGCGGGTCTTAAAATCAACCATTCCGTAGAAGCGATCCATTATCCATTTCAGTGGATGAATTACTATAAGAATAATTCAAGAAAACTTTCCTGAATGGGAGAACATAGGTGCATTGTGCCATAAGTACAAAGGTGAGTAAGAGAAACTGTTGAGATTCTAGGTGTTATTTCTGTTTTTGGAGTGGCCTAAAAAAACATACATAAATAGAGATACGAGCTGACATGACTGACTACACTAATCTTGCAGTTACTTGTATCTGATAGTAGATAAAAGAGGAGGAGTCTAGTAAATAAATCTTTGTCCCATAAAAATGTGTATTTCAGCATTGAAAAAATAGCTAAATATAGCTACTTTTATGTTATGTGAAATATATGACTTTATTAATAAAATGTATTGTAAAAATATGTTGATAAATAGATGGTTTGATTTCTTTTGTCAAGTAAAATTATATGCATCTAGTGCAAAATGTTAACAACTTTTTAGATTTTAAAATGAATCACATTAAATATATTTAAAAATACAGATGAGAACACTAATTAGCTATTAAGAAGTACTAATAAGGCAGTGTGTAGTCTCTAAGGGCCTGTTTCTTTAAAGTTCACATGTTTATGTGACAGGCATCAGGCTCCATTAGGGAGTGGCTCTTGCGTGCACTGGTGTGACATGCCAGAGTAGGGAGGGCGCCTGATGCAAGCAGGAAGACGCGCTGCCTGTCTCACTCCCGCTTGCCCCACTACTAAAGTCTCCATCAGTGAGACGCACGTGGATAACTATATGAAGATGGAAGCAGTAAAAAGCAAGTCATTTCCATAGAGACGATCCCAAAGTGGATTTAAAAACCTCTTGTTAGCTTCATGTCCCTGAGAGCTGCTTTTACGGATGGAAAAAAGTCCATTTAAGGCCACTTTCTGTAGGCTATGGAGATTTATTCTTCATTTCTTTGATTTTTCCTTAAAAATGGTGAAGTAAGACATTTCTGCGAATTTGAGTCTTAGTTGAGCATAAAGGGGAGGTTTTGGGTTAAAAGCTTGTACATACCTTAGACCACAATGCGTATTTATTATATTCCTGACACTCCATGCTTCCTGTGCATAATTATTTTATTTTTGTTTAGATAGTATTCTCCAATGAATAAGGGTGGAAATACAACACCAGTGAAACGGAACAAGACGGATATTTAAAGTTCTGCAGAGTGTTTACTCATGTAAAGGAAAACAAAAAACAGCTCTATTGCCGGTTTGCATATAAGAGACAAAAGTAAAATAATAAAGAGAACGACACAATGTACAATATCTAGACCGTAACAGTATTGTACCAAGAAAAATAGTATAGTTATATAGAAAAAAGGCAGGCTCTTTCCATAATGCACATTATTAACATACAAATTGACAGTAGAGTATACCGTGTATTTGTGTGCCATTTCAGTCATGCTGCCATGCAGAAACACACTGAGGGAAATTACACAAGAGGTCAGGCGATTTCTTTATTTCACGGTTTCTGTTATCAATAGTACGAGTAATTGAGTTTTTCTTCTTATTGAATGGGACAGCTTTCTGAAGACAATGGAATAAGCGGCAGAGGTGGAAATTTCAGGTCCAGAAAGTAAAAATTCAGACCAAGATTTTGTTTCAACCAACCGCTTGAATATTTTGTGAATGTGACTCTTTATACTCAATTGGCTGGTTGAAACAAAACCTTGGTCTGGATTTTTATGTTCTGGACCTGAACTTTCCACGTCTGATAAGGATGCAGACATAGTGCCTAAGCAAGGCCTGCGTTTGCCCTGGTTTCGCACCAGACACTGCGCAGATCAGAGCAGAGGCAAAGGCCTTGAGGTGACTGGCAAAACCATGTCATTGACAGAAGCCCTGTGAGGTCGAATGGATGGGGAGACGCGACAAATAGGGCTGTGCGGTGTGAGTTTCATGTCATGTGTCAGAAGGAGTTAGTCATGTGATGTTTGTTTGTCCTAATTATGCATCAGAGCGAGAAGATGTGACAAGCCATCTGTTATCAGTTGGATGTACAGTACTGACTTTAGTGAGATGGTCCTGAAGGTTTTTATAGGGATTGGTAAAGCCAGGTTATGAAATATGAGGCTTCTTATCTAAGAAGAGTAGAGCATAAAAACACTGTTAATCTACACATCAATATAACAGTTATACTCATACTAAAAGTAGGTAGATTAGTGTCTCTCAATCAGTGGTCATCAGCAAGCAGACATTGCTGTGCATCCAGACATAAATGCCCCCCCCCCACCCCCTGAAATTTGGCAACCTTGGGTTTTTGTTGCCTATGTAATGGGGCCCTGGAATTGCATTGGAATACAGAAGGATGCATGGTTGGAAAATTGATATAGGTTGTGTTACAGAAATAACCACAGTAACTTTACTTGTTGGCCTTTTGTGTTATTCACTTTAGATGCAAATTCTTGCTGCCATGAGAATTATGTAGATTTTATGTAGAAGTATGTAGATTTTCGGAAATGTAGCTAGTAAAATATTTTAGAAACTCCCGCACAACATCATATCTGAATAACAAAACTAACTAACAATGACCTAATGACTTGATCTAGGTAATATTTTTGATCATTTAAGCCACTGAAATATATCAGGACTGCATCTACATGGTTACCAAATGAATTTATGAAGGATTTTTCAGTTTTTTTTAAGAAGTTACATACAGTGATGATTGAAAGAAATGTTTTGATCTTTTATAAAATCAAAAATGCTAATTATACTGGAGATACACAAGGAAATATTATTTCATTTAAAAAGATGGAGCTCATAACTCAAAGGCATAAAGTGAAAAAGTAACAATTGAGCTGGATTATGGATATACAGTTTAGCGGCTTACCATGTAAATCTTCAGAGGAAAAGTCCTTGCCTTTTTAAGATGCTGAAGAAACGGAAGAAATTCTTTGAGCGTTCTTAAACTGCTCAGATGTGACCTGAATGACAACTCAAATTTAAATACCCTCTAAAAACTACACAAATAGTGTAACTGAGAATACAGATTCACTTTAATCAGGCCTAATTAATATTTATAATAATTTCTCAGCATAATCCCACTCGGACATTTAAATATTGTTACATGCTCAGCCTTTCGATAATGGGCTATTTAATAAGTGAAACTTAAACTGGGGAAAAAACCTTACCTATGTAATTGTGGAAATGGGCTGAAGCTGTGTTGAGCAGAATTAATGAATGAATGAGGTATATGATATAAGGGCTATTATCAATTTTTATGAGATTCCTTTTCTAGGAATGGGAAGAATTAGGGAAAGAACCAAAATCCTTCAGAACAGGAGATATAAAAAGTTCTAAAAGGGATTGCTATAAAGATATAAATGTGATGCTTTCATTACCATACATTCACACAGTTTAACTTTTCATGTCGATGCTCTGCAGTTGCAACAACCTAGCTAGACATTTTATAGCATTTCAATGCTGACATCTGAATAATTTAACTGGGTGGGGTTTTATGACTTGAAGTATGTGATTTGTAATTTGTAAGTTAACATACGGTAGGTCCAGGGCCACTATTAAAAGCGGGGGGGGGGGGGGGGGGGGGGGGGTTGGACAATTCCGAGGGCTCCTCCGTAACAGGGGCCCTAAAAAAAGTGAAACATAATTGGACTGGTCTGGGTTTAGGGCCTGATATGATTGATACGCTGTCATGGGGCCGGAAATCTCCAGTGCTGCATGATGAGATGTAAAGATGAACCATTATCAGATTGTTATCTCATTTGTGGAACACCCCATAGAGAACATGCAATTGAACTACAGCGGAACTGTCCGCTATGGGTTTTAGCATATATTTATGTAGCCTGTTAAACTATTGAATATGGTGTGAAGATGTCTAGCTGAGCAGGACTGCAAGTAAAAGACCTGGATGTTGTGTGATATTGGTGAAAACTAAAACTATTCAACAACCTCACTTGTTTTTAGCATTTGCTGGCTTGAATCTGTTCTTATTTCCAAAACTACGAAGAAACCATCCCTTCAAATATGAGTATGCATAACGGTTGGGTGTGAAACTGTTTTAAAAAATGGTCTTTATTATTTCAAAGTACAGTAGCACATTCTGACATTATTCTAATTATAACTGAAGTATCCCTGTTAATAGAATACTTTTAGTTAATCGTAATAGTTAAATTAATTATCATGAAATAGATAAATGTTGTGTTTTAAACTCTATTAAAGTGAGTATAAATTTGCACATTAATGCATGTTTTTCTCTTTTGGATTCACGCATCACAGCTTGCTTGGCCACATCTGACGCCAGCAGTGATCTGGAATGACTGAAACACACCGGGCATATTGGCATCCATCAGCTGTTGGAATTTTTTCAGAGCCCCCTGCCTGACTACAATATCTGCATTTTTTTTCTGAGTTACACCTGAATGCAGACGAGGCATAACAACAAAGTTGAATCCAGAGCTGCAAGCAAATTCAAGTAAACTTTCACCTGATTGCTATTCATGATGATGTTTGACGTTATTTAAAGATTAAATGGCTCTTCTAAAACTTCAAAGCTGATCAGTTGTGCTTACCAGGAAATCTGCACAATGTCTACTGTACCAAAAACATCTGGGTGTACTGTTTTGTGGAAAACGCTGTAGTGACTAACAGGTGTCTCCAGAGCTGAAATGTGTTTAAAGTTAAGTTGTAATGACTTGATCTGCAGTAACTCCAAGCAGATGCAGTTCACAGGCGTCAGACCTGGCAACCATCTGCCTGTGGAACATCTGCCCAACTAGCCAATAACTGGCATTTCTAAGGAGCATTAAGAGCATCTTGTGTTTGCTAAAGCTGTGCTGCTGTATTCTAGTGCAGTACAGAAATAACTCATCTGTACAGTCTCCTGAATCATCAGTAGAACTTCATGCTTTGTTGCTCGCAGTA
Organism: Hyperopisus bebe; assembly: GCA_026777045.1. Lineage (NCBI taxonomy): Eukaryota > Metazoa > Chordata > Actinopteri > Osteoglossiformes > Mormyridae > Hyperopisus > Hyperopisus bebe. Next base: position 23,305,037 of record JAODJW010000033.1, read on the forward strand.
TATCTGCACAGTAAGAACTTTCTGCACAGGGCTGGATCCAGCCAGCTGGTGAACAAAGCCTTTCCATGGTGCTGTTTTGAGTATCTGTCCTTCTGCCATCCCAAGCTCTGTTGATATTTTCTTTCTGACTTGACATAATATAACCATAAAATGGCATGGAAATGTAGGTCTTTGAACCTGTTTTTTTATACACATGCAGTGATTTGATGTTATATTTATTTTGAGCTACATTAATGAAATCAAAAGGCAAGTGAATGTTTCAGGCAACTAGTCTCTGGATTTTATTTAGCGCATCAGCAGAACCTGAACATGATGCCTCTATCAAGCCTGTATTTATGTCATTGAAGGAACTATAAGATGTGGCCTTTTCAGGCTGCTGTAGTTATTTTTTAAAAGTATCATTGGAGCCTAGAAGCCTCTTTGGTCCTGGAAACTTCCTCCTTTTCTCTTTGACCCTGAGTGTCCCTGCTCATACCCCTAGGACCAGAAACAAGAACAGTGTCAGGCATTGACTTGGTGTGTCACGACTTTGCCAAATATTTAGCATACACTCACCTGACAAAATGTGTTGGACAAGTGCTGGCAGGAAGGAAAGCAGCCTGAAGGGCCACGTTGGAATGAATAATTCTGTACAATTTACTCTGCCTACTAAGAGTCCTAAATGCATTTCTGTATGCTAGTCTTCCATGTTTCAGGTGGGCGTGTCCTGTGTGGCAAATGTGGGCCACAGAGGGAAGCTTATTCACAATCGCTACATACATACTTTAGTCTTACATACATTCTTTTTGCAAACACAAATTTTCATTTTCAGAAAACAAAGTCTCACTTTGCACATTTTATCGGTTGTCACATAAACCTTGTTTGCACCTGGATTTTATCTGTAACAAATGGTATATTTCAATGGCAAGATGACGCCCCCTTGAAAGAAGAACTCCCACAATGCACAGCGTTTCCCACAGTCTTATTCTTCTCCTTTAAATCTTAAAACTGGAAGTGAAAAGAATACTGTGTTGGCAATGTAGAGTTAAAACAGGAAGTTTCAGGGCTGGCATTTTCAATTCCACAAGTGCCTTTATATGATGGCACTGTGGCACCCTACGCAGTGCGATGAGTGCTTCTGCTTTCAGGAGACACCAGTGTTTTAATTGGATTAATGTATGAAATGAGTCACAGCTGCAGCAGGGAATGGCAAGTCACGTCTCAGCCTGCCTCGACAAAGATCAATGCGCCTAACCTCAATTCAAAAAAACATTCTTTAATGGACACCCGGGGGATCTGAGGCAGGCGTCTTCCCTCACTTATTTATTTATTTTAATTTGTGTAAATGTAGTGTACACTTTTAATTATCCACTGGGGAAACACATGGCTCAGGAGTGACTGAAGAGAGAATGCAGTTTTCATCCTGTCATTATAATATGTGCGTTGAATTTAAAACATGCACATTGCTTATAATGACCTAGATGGAGTCTAGCATCTGCAGGATTGCAGGTTTGATCCCAGTCAGGTTCTTTCAATCATTTTAGATCTTTAATCACAATGTTATTTTAATGTTTTGGAAAGATGGGTCGAGCCATTACATAAATAGCATACGTTTCAAATGTAAAACTTTTTGTATAGAGAGCAACATTTAAAGTATGTTGAAATGTTCTTGTAGAAGGCTCTTCACAAACATTGTTACAAAACTGGACAGTTTCCATCCTGGACATTAGTGTATTCTTGTGGCTTATATGCAAATGATATATCATTGATTCTATACAGTGCTTCCCTAATGCAAATGGAAGTATATATGAGTAGCATATAAAGTGCTTATACGTATCAGCATTTTTATGGCTGATTATCTGAACATCTTTCCTTCTTTACCCCTCCAGCTAATCTGAAGGGATACAGGGTCTGCTTATGTCTTAGCTTAGGTAGTTGGCATCTGAACACCACCAGCTAATATGTCAGGTATTTACTGTAGCAAAAAAGATTTCCTGTCTGTTTTTATTGGTTAATTAGCTAGCTAATTAGCAGAACGTCTATGCAAACGTTTGCCAGTAAGCAAATTATGCTTTGGGTAAATGAAGGAACAGCTTTGCTTTGTAGTAAAGAATACATTCACATAATATACATACCTAAGTTGTACCTAGTCAGTGACTTTGTGTCACTGTTTGTGATGATGCACAGGACTTTATGTTTGCAAACTGTGTGACAGTGGCTGTAATAGCAAGCTATTCAGTATGTTCCCCTGCCACTCAGGTAATTATGCATCTAGTTAGCTTGCCTATTAATAACTGGTCACAGAAGTCCAAATTACATTTTAATGGACTAGACCCTGGTAATTATGCTCCATTTGGAGGCTTTTTGGGTACATCCCATAGGCTGGAGACTGAGGAGCCAACCAAGGACCCTCTGGAGGAATTATATCTCTGACCTGGAATTGTACAAGAAGAGCCAGGCATCAATCCCAGAGAAATGAAGGTCTGGTGTGCCATCCTTCTATTGTTAAGTTAAAGAGAAGGTGACATGCATGTTTCGTTTTATCTTATACTGGACAATATAAAATTAAAATACAAATCCATTCAGAGAATTCACATATGTACACAGGGATTTTGCATAATCGTATTTGTATACAAATATCCATATTGGGAATGGTTTCTAAAGAGAGATGTGCTTCCAGAAACCCTTCCAATAACAGCTCCTCTAACCCAAGGTCCCCGTCTCTTGGCCTCCTGCGACGGTCTCTCTCCGTCTGTCGAGCTTCAGGGTACTTAAGAGCTGCCAAGACTGTAGACTGTAGAGTACTGAGATGCAGCATGTGAAGAGAAAAGAGCTGGATTCCTGTGTGGCCTTCATTGTTAAGGGCGAAAAACTAGAGTGCATATTATAAGAGGGCAGCAAAAGGAGCAGTATATGCAGAATGGAGCATGGAACATAAGGGTATTGGGTACAAGGACATTACAGATGGTCAAAGGCCAGGTCAAACGATCAAAGGAGGGCCGTGAAAATCAGCGTGTCAGGTACAGGGATAGTAAAGAAAAACGGCAATAGTCAGGGTGCAATCATATACAAGGCTGGAAAGAAAAGAATCAAAAAAAGGAAACAGGCAAAGATGAGGGAGCGCCGAACAGACACTGGAAAAAGTCCTGCTTTGGCTGCGATTCACAAGAGGGGCTTTAAGGCTGAGCACCACTGCTACTGTTCTGGGCAGTTACATAACCACAAGGGCTTCCTTTCATGGCCATACCAGCACCCACAATCCTTTTCAGTCCGGGTGGGGTTTCTGGGGGCTGTCCTTGACAGTGATGGGTACCTCAACAAAATGAGAAAAAGAATAACTGATAAATAAATGAATGAATAAACAAACAAATTAATAAATGAATAGTGCATTTCCATTGATTTCATTCCTTTATATATATATATATGTATAATATATAATTGAGACTGTCCTTCAGAAATACTTTTCAGAGCATTTCTCCCTTAAATATACATGATGGGGTCTCATTATGATGGGGTCTCATCATTTTTATAACTATCTAGCTAACAGCAAGGAGCAAGGAGACCCAAGACAATTACTGAACATTGTTGTTGAACGGACTTTTGACATTTTTAAAAATGTCAGATCAAATGATGTGATATTTTGGGCTCTACATTCTCCAAGATTTCAAAATACTGCAACAGGGCTGCTTTCAAAAATACTGTCAAGACAGAGTATACTGTGGATTGAGTGGGATTGAGTCTCTGTGCCTGTGATCGGAAAGTGCCTGGGCAGAATGGTTGCATAGTTACATATCTGTGGGCCCTGGAGCAAGGCCCTTAAGCCCCCAGCTCCATGGGGGCCGCATGATGACTGACCCTGTGCTGTGACCCCTGAGCTATGGAGAACAAGATGGGGTAGGTGAAAGACAAGAAATCCTATGTACCTTTACTCGTACTTGTGCAATGGCTAATAAAACATTATACAGGTATTCATAATCTCTTGATGTTGTAACAGAATGAATAATTAGATACCATCTAAGCTTAAACTGGTCCCGTTCATCAGTTGTCCGAAGTCTCCTCTAAAGCCTTTATACGTATGTATTCCATGGATGCTCAACACTGACCAACTGTGTCTCTCAGGAAACCAAGGTCTATGATGTGAGAAGAGATTTTCGGTCAGCGCTATTAATAAAGTACAACAATAACCATTATTCTAACATGGCTAGCTAACAGGATAGCTATCACTATATTGCTTTGTAAAAGAATTTTTGACTGGACATTCGGCTGGTACAGAAACTGATTAGTGTATGTAAACCAGATAATCGCTGACTTGGCAGACATATGCGCTAAAGCTGCATAAAAACAGCAGACATACGCTATGGACTCAGATGAACTCAAGATTATTCGAGTCACCAGTGTGGGATAGACACGAAGCAGGGGGAGTAGTCAGGAGTAAAAATTTACCCTAATGCATGATGAACCTAAATCCCTTTATACTGTATATATGGGCTTGAGATTGGATTCAAATCTGACTCCCAACTGAAGTACCACAGCACTGATATATAGCATGTATGATAAAACACACTCCCACAGTCAAACTACAGACTGCACTTTTTTCCTTTTTTGAGTGATGATCAGATGAAAAACGGACACATTTGCAGTTCTGCACAGTGTCCACAGTTTTTTTTTCATTCCAGAACATCTAGGTTTCCTTTTGAGGGTGGTAGCATACCCAGCAAACTGCTCTCTGATTGTACATTTACCACACACTGCACCACGTTCATCACAACATCAGATCCCCTCATAGAGGTATATTAGAACATGGGAGACCTCTCCCCCGATTCTGTCGTCTATCCCAAAAGAAAATGTCCACCATTGCCTGCTTTCACAATATTAAAAAGCCATCTAAGGGTTCCTGGAACACAGGGTTTGCAATATTTCATTTGCTTTCTTGCATCCCTTTCTAAGCAATCATACATAAATGCAACTTCAGAATCACTACATTGCTTATAACTAAGGGCGTAGCAACACAGCAGCCCTCGAACAATACATAGAAGGATCAGTTCTGTAAGGTTGTTCCTTTCATTTGTGTCCTGCGCTCAGTCCATTTCAGCCCTCGCAACAGCCTTTCTCTCCATTAAACTTTCAATTTCCTCCTCCAGCTGCGCGGCAAAGAGACAGGAGACCCGGGAAGGGCAGGAAGCCGCACGTGGGGTGTCGAGCCGCCCCACAGCAGGCCCACGTCTGCCGCTTCCTTATCAGGCCGTCCCACTGTTTTAGCTCTCTGCGCTTGTTTGACCCGTCTTCACTGATCCTGCTTGCGGTGCCAAAATGAAGAACCGCACAAATATTGAATTTCCCCATGCTCCAATTCACATTACTAGATAACGGTATTTTCACGAGTTCGGTTTATTGCTATTTACAATTGTCCGTGAAAAGGTTATTATGACAGTACACCTCAGTCGTGGGACACAGGCACAGATACCAGATACTTGCATTTCCTCTTAATGGTCTGCTTGATAGAGTCATCCAGAATGTCATAGGAAAGTAAAGATACCTCCCGAACTTTTAGAGGTGGCTGAAAAATTGTGGCCATGTTGCGGTAGTAGGGAAGGTCTTGTTGGTGTTTATAGTCAGTGCTAGTCATCAGTAAGCTGTTTACATGACACTTAACCTAAAGCTGTGGCACCCTTCATCGCACATCCTTTAAAGCTGGTTTATACCTCTGCGTAGAATCTATGGCGTAGTTATGGTGTCGCTTATGCTATAGCCAATGTCATAGCCCGATGTGCACCTCTCAAGAAATGTAACTGCACGTCGCGGCAGCAACTGCATAATAACTGTGGTCAGTCCATTGGTAGCGTCACACTTCCGCTAATGTTTTTTTTGCCGTTTGTTTCCAGCTGGGGGTATTTTAATGTGGGACAAGTTGTGTTTAGCTCATTGTTAGCTTGCTGTTTTTGCCATGGTTGCAGACATCCACTCTTTTAAAAAAACACTATTGTAACTGTTCATGCTAGGACTGCACAGTATTGGAAAATTTCAGATATTGTGATATCAGATATATGTGATATCTTTTGATAAATATTATGATATTTATAAAGCATAAAAAAATAAGTTAAATTTATCACAAACCCGTCTATGTGTGATTTAAACAGCAAGGACGAAAATTATTATGATTGGCTCAGAGAACGCAGGCAGATCTCATGCAAAAGCAGTGGAGGTAAACTTTAAACTAATTTTTATACTTTTATACTTATATTAGATCATCTCAAATCAGAACAATTAAATAAACTTGCTAAGTTTTGCTTCCTATAAACTTAAACCCACCGCACTCTGCCAGTTAGCATTTCAGCAATGTAACTGCAGAGCGACACAGACACAAGTGCACAAGTATAAAAGCTCTCAATGGTGTAGGCCACTTGCGTAGGCTGCGATGTAAGCTCTCTGTAGCCTCGAAGCAGAAGTATGAATTAGTCTTAACAGAGTAGTGGAAGTCCAGAGCAGATTAAATGGGGATACTGCTTGTGTCTGCAGTATTCTATTAATTTGTATTAGTATTCCGTAATAAATTGTCTGTGGGCTGTTTAGTGCAGGTCAGTGGTGTAGTTCATACAGCTTAAGAAGAATACTCTTTTATCATGTAATAGAACAAATTCACTTACAATTACAGGAAGCCTGCTTAATAATGTTTAATATTCATGTACATTTCCTGTTGAATCATTGACTCATTCACCTTAAAAGACATAAATGCATAAACACATAAAATTCTTAAAACCATGCAGAAAGCTGTGAAGAAACCATGTTAAGGTGTGAACGTGGAATAATCTATTTAAAGCACAATTGCTTTTCACACTTTCAAAAATTTTGAGATCTAATGCAGTTGATGTTATATGTTTAATACGCAATCATGGGATCATTTTGTACCAAGAGCAAATGTCTCAAAATGTAACAGCTGAAATGTTTAAAGGGTTAGTGTAAATGTGGAGACGACCACTAAAAGCACAAGGCAGAAGAAACCATAATTGAAATACAGTCTTTCCGTTACATAGCACTGGCTCACTATGTTTTTGGACTATAGGAGTAAAACCACAAACAGCAAATTCCACACACACAGAAACCAAAGTCCTGTCCCTTGAGGTGTGAGCCCACAGCACACTGTCAGGTGACAAAAATGATGCAGGTCTTATACAGTATGCATAAGAAATAGCACACTTGCTATTGATCCTAGCGGCCTAATAGGCTTTGGTTTATGATTTGCACTGTTATTAGGGTTGAATCTCCCTCAGCATCTGAAACTGGCCAAGAGGCGTAAAAAACATTTTCATCTAAATTATACTTTGTTAAGGCGACATGGCGAATTCCCGCCTACAGCTTTGTGGGTTGCTGCATGTCTCTGTGTGTCTCTGTGTTCTCCTTGTGTGTCTCTGTTCTCCCTGTGTCTCTCAGTTTTCACTGTGTGTCTTTGTGTGAATCTCTGTGTTCTTCCTGTGTGTTTCGTTGTGTGTCTCTGTGTGTCCCTGGGTGTCTCTTCGTGTGTCCATGTGTGTGGTTCTTTGTGTGCCACTCTGTCTCCCTGTGTGTCTATGTATTCTCCCTGTGTCTCTGTGTTCTTCCTAGGTGTCTCTTTCTATCCCTGTGTTCTTCCTGTGTATCTCTGTGTGTTCCTGGGTGTCTCTTTGTGTGTCTGTGCCTCTGTGAGTCCCTGTGTGTCTCTTTGTGTGTTCTCTAAGTGTTTCTCTTTTTGTATCTGTTTACCTCTGTGTTGTCTCTGTGTGTGTGTCTGTCTCTGTGTGTCTGTCGGTTCTCCGGTTCTTCTGTGTGTCTCTGCCAGCAGTGTGTGGACTACGGGGGTCCGACACCCCCCATTAACCCATGAGACCCCCTGAAAGCCCCAAAAGCCTTCAAAATTTTAAGGGGGTCCCAAGATCAATATTGCGCAACAATAGGGGGATGGGACCCCCCCCCCCCCCCCCCGAATATTGACAGGTATTTCACACACTGTGTCAGTCTTTCTGTGTCTCCATTTGTCACTGTGTGTGTCTGTGTGTTTGTGTCTCTCTGTATTCTCCCAGTGTTTGTACGGGTTTCCTCCTGGAATAAGCTCCAGGCTAGATGTGACCTTGTACTGGATAAGCAATTATGGAAGATGGATGGATAGATATTTTCTTATTACTGTGAGGATGAAGATAGTTGTTGGATTCTTGCAAATAGATGCTCCAGTGATCTTACAAGAGCTTATGCTTTGAGGGAATTCATAGGGAATATCTGGGTTAAAATGTAATTTCTAAATTATCCTACGTATTGACTTGTTTTGTTCACTTTTATTCACCAGCTTATTCAATAAAAACTTAATATCATGATTTTGGTACAAGAATTTCAATTATCTCAAGTTCAGTTTACTCTGGAAAATGATGTGAAATAACTAGATCATTTCTGAGTAGTAGCCAAAGGCTACATTGAATGTGCGATATTTGCCTACTTTCCACATCTAATTTCATTTTCCCTGAAAGGCATTTGACGATAACTCCCATTTCACTGGTGATCTTCTCTCTGCTTGGAATGTGATGTAGATTTTGTTTGCATTTAGGTCTTTGATATCTAAACACACTATTTTCCTTCTCTTTACAAACTGTCGTGCTCATCCAGGTTGCTGGCTCTTCAACACAGATTATTCTTAACACCACTTATCAAATTACGGCAGGCTGCCATTTTGCATTTCTCATGGTGATCATATTACTATTCGGAGTATAACCTGTGGGCTTTGCATCAGTGTCCAATGAACCTTTTGTATGACTTCATCCAAAATATTGTCCTTCCATTCATCCATCTTCTACCGTTTTCCCGAGTTGGATCCCGGGGGCAGCTCCTCCGGGGGAATCCCGAGGCGTTCCCAGGCCAGCCAAGAGACATAGTCTCTCCAGCGTGTCTTGGGTCTTCCCTGGGGCCTCCTTCCAATGGGACATGCCTCACCAGGGAGGCGTCCAGGATGCATCCTGACCAGATGCCCGAGCCACCTCATCTGGCTCCTTTCCATGCGGAGGAGCAGCAGCTCTACTCTGAGTCCCTCCCGAATGACTGAGCTTCTCACCCTATCTGTAAGGGAGAGCCCAGCCACTCTGCGGAGGAACCCATTTTGTCCCCCTTGTATTCGCGACCTTGTTCTTTCGGTCACTACCCACAGCTCATGTTCATAGGTGAGGGTAGGAACGTAGATCCACTGGTAAATCGAGAGCTTTGCCTTTCGGCTCAGCTCTTTCTTCACCATGACAGACCGATGCAGCACCCACATCACTGCTGACGCCGCACCGATCCGCCTGTCTATCTCCCGCTCCGTCCTTCACTCACTCGTAAACAAGACCCTGAGATACTTAAACTCCTCCACTAGAGGAAGGACCTCCTCCCTGACCCAGAAAGAGCACTCCACCCTTTTTTGGCTGAGGACCATGGTCTCGGATTTGGAGGTGCTGATTTTCATCCCAGCCACTTCACACTCGGCTGCGAACTGCTCCAGTGAGAGCCAAAGGTCACAAACCACAACAGAACCACATCATGTGCAAAAAGCAGAGACCTAATCCTGAGGTCACCAAACCAGACACCCTCAACGCCTAGACTGTGCCTAGAAATTCTGTCCATAAAAGTTACAAACAGAATCAGTGACAAAGGGCAGCCCTGGTGGAGTCCAACCCTCACCGGAAATGAGTCCGACTTACTGCCGGCAATCCGGACCAAGCTCTGACACCAGTCATACATGGAACGAACAGCCCTTATAAGGAAGCCCAGCACCCCATACTCCCGGAGCACTCCCCACAGGACTCCCCACGGTCGAAAGCCTTCTCCAAGTTCACAGAGCACATGTAGATTGGTTGGGCAAACTCCCATGGAGGCTAAGGAGTGTGATCCCCCTATAGTTGGAACAGACCCTGGTCTCCCTTCTTGAAGAGGGGACCACCACCGCCGTCTGCCAATCCAGAGGCACTGCCCCTGATGTCCATGCGATGCTGCAGTTACGTGTCAACCAGGACAGCCCTGCAACATCCAGAGTCTTGAGGAACTCCAGGAGGATCTCATCTACCCCCAGGGCCCGGCCATCGAGGAGCTTTTTAATCACCTCAGCGACCTCCGCCCCAGAGATAGGGGAGTCCACCCCTACACAGAGTACACAGACTCTGCTGCTTCATTGGAAGGTGTGTCGGTGGGATTGAGGAGGTTTTGGAATTATTCCTTCCATCGACCCAAAATATTGTCTTTACTGACAAATACAAATTTTTGAGTAAGCTCTACAGTTGGTCAGAGGTGGCAATTTCCAGTCCAGAAAGTAAAAATCCAGACCATGATTTACTTTCAACCAACCAGTTGAGTACTCTGTGACTGTGACTCTTTATGCTTAACTGGTTGGTTGAAAGTAAATAATGGTCTGGATTTTTACTTTCTGGACCTGAAATTGCCACCTCTGCAGTTGGTTAACTTGATAGTTGTTCTTGTCTCCAGGTTACTTTGCCAACCTGTAGCCTGCATGCACCCTGTGAATTTCTGTTTGAACAATTGTTAATTCTAGTCAACATTTCCTGCATGACTTCACAGGGTCCATATCATTTGCACAAATGCTCACTGAAAGAACGTCTGATGTCATCCTTCCAGCTTCTAGCCACTTATCCTGGTTGGGGTCATGGCCTGCAGTCTATGCCTGGCAGAATATAACAACTGTAGTGCAACAATGTTTAATTATGTTTCTTTTGTAATGTCATACATCTTAAATCAGCATAAGATTATGCAAATACATTGGCCTATATGTATGGCAGAAATATGATAAAATTTGCCAGTTTTTTATTATGTATGTCAAAATACATTTTTCATTTTAAAGAGAAAAGTATTGCATTGTAATAAGAAAAATATTTCATAGCGGCTCTCTGGTATATACATGTACACTATATTGCCAAGAGTACTGGGATACCTGCCTTTACACACAGATGAACTTTAATGACATCACATTCTTAATACACAGGCTTTAATATAGAGTTGGTCCACCCTTTGCAGCTATAACAGCTTCAACTCTTTTGGGAAGGCTGTCGACAAGGTTTAGGAGTGTGTTTATGGGAATTTTTGACCATTCTTCCAGGAGAGCATTTGTGTGGTCGGGCACTGATGTTGGACAAGAAGGCCTGGCTCTCTCTAATTCATCCGAAATCTATCAGGTTGAGGTCAGGGCTCTGTGCAGGCCAGTCAAGTTCCTCCACACCAGACTTGCTCATCCATGTCCTTATGGACCTTGCTTTGTGCACTGGCGCGCAGTCATGTTGGAACAGGAAGGGGCCATCCCCAAACTGCTCACACAAAGTTGGGAGCATGAAATCGTCCAAAACGGCTTTGAATGCTGCAGCATGGAATTAAGGGGCCTAACCCCTGAAAAACAACCCCACACCATAATCCCCCCTCCATCAAACTTTACACTTGGCACAATGCAGTCAGGCACGTACCATTCTCCTGGCAACCGCCAAACCCAGCCTCATTCATCGGACTGCCAGAGAGTGAAGCATGATTCGTCACTCCAGAGAACACGCCTCCACTGCTCTAGAGTCCAGTGGCAATGTGCTTTACGTCACTGCATCCGACGCTTTGCATTGTACTTGGTGATGTAAGGTTTGGATGCAGATGCTTAGCCATGGAGACCCATTCCATGAAGTTCTCTACGCACTGTTCATTAGCTAATCTGAAGTTTGGAGGTCTGTAGCTATTAATTCTGCGGTCAGATGCCGACTTCTGCACACTGTGCGTCTCAGTATGCATTGTTCCTACTCTGTGATTTTACGTGGCCTACCACTTCGTGACTGAGTTGCTGTTGTTCCCAGTTGCCTCCATTTTGTTATAATACCACTAACTGTGACTGTGGAATATTTAGTAGCGAGGAAATTTCACGAATGGACTTATTGCACAGGTGGCATTCTATCACGGTACCACGCTTGAATTCACTGAGCTCCTGAGAGCGACCTATTCTTTCGCAAATGTTTGTAGAAGCAGTCTGCATGCCTAGGTGCGTGATTTTATACCCCTCTGGCTCTGGAAGTGATTGGAACACCTGAATTCAATGACTTTGAAAATGATTTTGTCCCAATACTTTTGGCAATATAGTGTATTTGTTATTACAGTATATGAGTTTGAATTACTATAATTACATTAAATTAGATTAAACTTCATTATTATTGTGCTGATTACAGGTGCAGAGTGTAATGGTGGATCAGGCGGGACAGTAAAAAACATACCATAATCCAAGAATTGTAGTAGAGGTACGGGCAGCAGTCGGGGATCTTCGTCGGCAATAAAAGGACAGGGAAGGGCTCAGGATCCAGGGACTAGACTCCTCGTTGGAAAGGCAGAACAGGGTCAAGGCAACAGGCAGGCAGAGGTACAGACTGGCAAAGGGTATAATGGGACGGACCAAATAATTAGCAGATCAACAGTGCAAACAAAAACAATGTTCAGTCAAGATACTAAGTGTGTGGAAGGGGGATTTAAAGAAGTCTTTGCTAAATATAAGTGAATGAAGTTAAAGTCCATCTAAACTACGGGACCTTAATGACAAGTAATCCAGCTAAGCAAAAACACAGCTTCTTGATACAGGCCCCTGTTTTCCACTCAGTTCAGGGTAGCCCAGTTTAAATGGACTTTATTTTTCCCTTCCTTCAAGTCATGTCGAAAAAATCATAAATACCAGATGAGAGCACATGAAGGCCACTACAAAGTCATGGTGGAGGCAATAGATAGCTCCACTGTGGAAGGCAAATTATTCTGAAAGTAGTAAATTTAATGTAGAATGTCATTGCAAAACTGAATTGTTTTGAATGTTGGGGAAATTGTTGTGAAATGGTGTACCATGAAAAAATTATAGGTTTTTGTCTCAATATTTCATATATTTCATATATGTAGCTGATCAGCTACCTGATGTTTGAGCAAGGGATTAGGAGAAGTTCAATTAATGCTGTGAATGCATTAATTAGGAACTTAAATAGGAACTGGGCAAATATTATTTTGTTATGGGGTCAGAAATGCGCTGCCGCATGTATGTTAACAGCAAATCAAGATATTTTTCGAGAATACTGTCAAAATACAGTATACCATGGTATATGTCTGGACATTATGACTGTATGAAAAATTAGATAGCAAAACTAAGTGTGATTTGAAACAACACAGACAAGTTTAATCTAATTTAAATGGGAGAAAGAGTAAATGCAATATGAACTATGCAAATTATACGAGCCATGTAAGTAGGCTTGGATGGTATTTAATTTTGCAGCAGTATATCCAAAATATTTTAGAATAATGATATAATAATGTTTAACCAAGCAATTTTAAACCGCTCACAGTACAACGTCTAACAGAAAACAAAGTGAAGCACTTAAGACAAACACGGACATTGATCAATAATGACTAGATGGCAGTCACAGAGTTGCCCAACTCTCGTGCATCTGGGGTGACATGCTTTTACACTCTCGCATAAGAAATCTTATGGCAAATATATGTAAATTCTGTTTGCTACATCAAGAGAGTTGGGGTACTGCAAACTCTACAAACTATTTACAAGGTATTAAATCCATTATGTACATGTGAATACTGTATGTGTGCAGACTTGTCATGAATTGAAAAACTCACTCCAGTCAGGTGACCAAAGTCGACAAGCCTACACTTTGGAAAGAACACAGTATCAGTACCTGATATTGATTAACCAGATATTTGGCTCCCCAGTACTATTGTATATTTCTCCGGGTAACTGTGTCCAGCTTCTCTTAGTGGTCAGGCAGCATGACGTGCTAGTATTCATCTATCACCGTAACCACTTAATCCCAACTGGGGTCGCGGAGGGGACTGGAGCCTATCCCGGGAATAAGGAGTGCAGGTGGGTACCAACCCTGGGCAGTCGCCAACAAGTGCTAGTATTCATTTAATTTATTTCATTTGTTTATAAAGATATACCTTTAATATTCGGGCATAATGATTGGGCTAGAAAAAATAGTTAAGGGAGTCAGATACACCCCACTTGCCACCAGTTGCCCATCCCTGCATTAGAGTGTATGAGTAAGAGAAAAAATATTACTATTATTGCTACTGTAAGAATGTTCTTAATACCAATTTTATTAAATATGACCTTGCTCTGCAGTAAGGCTATTTATCTTCTGACGGTGTAGGAAATTAGAAGAAGATCAAGCAGGTTTCGATAGTGAACCGTGTAACACAGAGGAACTGGAGAACATGCGGATATTTTCCTATGGACTGGTTTTTCCTTGCCATTTCAGGAAATGGGACAGGAACTATTTTAACCCAAATCTTGCAGGGCACAAGAAAACCAGGAGAAAAGTAGTGATGTGGTGGGGGGAGGGTGGGTGACACTAAGCCAGGTGTGGTTGTGGGTGACTCTTAGGTACCGAGAACAGGATAGCTGTCAGGGAAGACGCTGAACAAGAGAAGAAGAAAGAAAAAGAACTATGTATAGTGAGAGGGAAAAGGAGCAAGTGAGGAGAAGCAGCACAGAATTCCTCAGTATTCCTCCCCTCACGCTCATATTTTAAAATAAAAACTTTTCCTCAGCAGATGACAAACAAAAAACTGAAAAATGTCACATTGGTGATCCACATTTAGTAAATTGTTCCTCCAGAGTTAGCAACAAACAGGTAAATGCATCCCTAGGCTAAATTCAACATAAGCCCTGGCAAAATCTGGAGTGAGAGGCAGTGCGGTACCTGAAACATAGGCAGCTGCCTGTGATGTGTCAGTGCGGGCCAACAGCTGTCAGCATGAAGAACACTCTATTTGAATGTATGAAGTTAAATCCTTCTAAGTGTGAAGCATTATTGAGGGCATAGCACTCAGGCACTGCGTGAAGGTGAGTATGAGGCTGCAATCACTGGAGTGAAAAAACTGCTCTTATCAAAACCTGAAAATGTGTAACACTGAGCATACCAACCTAACTGGAACAGTGATGATGGTGACGAAATAATCAGGGTAGTAATTCAAAATGTAGTGCATCTTTATAAATATTAAACATAAAAAACAGGATTTAAAAATCACATCACTTGGAATATATAAAGCACTACAATAATATATAGCAGATGACTAAAATTAATTTAATAGCTGAACACATCAATATTGGCTTTAAACATCAAAGTACAGCTGCATAAATATTTGTTTGATATGCATACTCTGTAAAGCTTATCTTTCTGTCATGTATGTGACTGATAAGCAAGGTTTTCCTTTTTCAAAATAAACAAAAAAACATAAAAGTTCATTGCTGAAAATGTAGGATGTAAAATTATTTAACTCCAGCTAGTATTTACTAAATTAGTCCATAATTTATGTTATACACAGTGGCTATGTATTGAAGATGAACAGGTGAAGTAGAAAAAAAGAAAAAAAAACATTTATATCACATAAAATATCATTTTAGTGTCAAAGTATAATCACAACGACCAGTTCCATGTAAAACCAAAGAAGTGCTGCTGTTCAAAAAAATGTTTAAAAGTATTGCGCAAAATGACATCACCCTTGATAACATCACGTTGATAACTTCAGGCAATTAAAACATCTACTGGCTCATAAAACATTCTGCCTCATAAGCTCGTAGACCTCAATATATTTATTACCTTCTATTTATTCAGGCAAGATAAATTCACTTGTTTGACAATATTCCTTGATGTTTTGTGGAAAAGGAATTGGTATACTCTAAGTGGAAGAAGCAAGAGTTTGAAATACTTTGGCTGTTTTTGTATATTGTAGCTAATTCCATGAATATACTGTAAATAGGAATTTTAGTTTTCTCAGTGGTGGGCAGTTTTCCACTAATCCACTAACTGCTAATTAGTGAAGATAACTTTTTAATTATGGGATTACCAATTCTACTAAGTTTGAAAACTGTTAGTGGACCAATTAGCTTCTACTAAATAGAGTTTCTCCTACTGTAAATCCATTGACATTTTTTTTACGTTGAAAAACTAACAGTTTTGAAACTTAGTGAATAAAATGTAATGGTCAAAAACGTTTGTAAACCCTAAAATCATACATATTTGTTCCTGAATGAATGTGTCTGCAACAGTCTGGCATGCTGTTGGCTGACTACGTGCAAACATAAGACATGATTGGTCAATAATTTGTCCAATAATTTTCCAGCTAAGCAAGAAATCCTGCTTCGTGATACAGACCCCTGGTTGTGTTTTCTGGATTCTGATTGACAGAGGTATAGACCAATAAAAAACTAAATACCTTCTTTTCAAGATTAACAACGTCATGTTTGTAGTCCCCACATGATTTCACTGAGGACTAAATATCAGTATGGTTTATAATAGTTTATAATGATTTATGGGTTTACCCATATCAAATTAAACTTTGGAGTTAGCAGATTAGCGGTTATCGAAGCTAACTTTTCGGTTAGCTGTGCCCACTACTGGTTTTTGTATTGTGCAAAAGGAACATGACAGTGCATTTGTGCAATAAAGTCTTTTGGGTTTGCACCCATTCCAAATATTATGCAACTGAATACTATTCTGTTTCACATTTTGAACTAATATGGAATGCAATTTGCCTCTTATTTTTTTATACTGGGGGATGAGGAGCTTGCCTCACTAAATATTTTGCCCAATAAAAGCTTGTAATGGTTAAAAAAGCAAAGCAAAAACATAACTGCCTACATAAGCTCATGGGCGTATTAATGTTATAGAACAGCTAACGTTGGTGTTACCCAGTTCTGAAGTTCATATTCCTCTAAAATCGGACATGAGGCCACCCTGCAGTGCTCTAGGTGGAGGCCTTACGGCAGTAATTCTTAGAGTTGGTTCATTTTGGGTTAAAGAAATTGTCCAGGATTCGATGAAAAGAAACAGTGGGTTAAACTGGTATTGTGGTGTGACAAAGACACATTAAGGCATTATACAAAATGTACAATGAACATGACCAGAAACTTTACAAATAGGCTAGGATAAGCTACACAAAGTGTGTGCACTCTGTCTAGATCTACAGCTGCCATTACATTGACTGGCATATACATTCCACGATCTGAGCTCTATAACGGTGAGTACTTCACTGCCAAGAATTCTTTTATTTATTTGAAGAATTACAAGACGACCAACATCCCACGATTATATGACAGTATGACTACAAAGGGATGTACAAACCAGAATTTGTAAGCATGTGTCAAGAGCATTGGCCAGGAAAATTTAACAGCTGCAACTCAAAGACAAGGCCAAGTATGAAGACAATGTCTAAAGACTGGAATGCTTTACTCATGAAAATACAAGCATGGCATTGTGAGTCATGGGAGTCAGGGGACTTCCTGACAGAATGGGCAGCCTTACCTTTTCAAAACACAGAGGATGAAAACCCACTTACTGGTGTGGACATAAATGAAACACTTTTAGAGCCAATGAAGAGTAAATGCCAAAGAACCACAGCTTGCGTCAAGTCTCTCTTTTGTGATGGAAAGAACACAACAGCCAAGATCATATCTGACCTGAAGGCATCAAAGCGAATGGAGTTTTAGTGCTGCCGGCACACCCCGATGAAGATAAAAAGAGGATACTTCACTACGTCGAAGCCACAAGCCTGTCTCTCAGAAAACGACAGCTTGACCTTCCTGTTGCACCCTGCATTATCGTCTTCAGTAACTGCATTAAAGTAATTTATATTCAGTTAGGCAGCTTATGACAACAGCATCTTCAAATTTTAACTCATATGGGGTTGAATGCACTGAGGGCTGAATGTATTGCTTTGTGTACACTGTCAGACAGCGAGATGTCCAAGCACAGTGCGGGGTACAGCTTAGTAATCTTGCGTTTTGCTTTAGCAAGTTATTACCCATAATCATATTATAATGAAGCGTTCAGGCCGATTTTCACTTCTGTGTAGAATTTTTGCGGTGGGTGCGGCGTAGCTACGAATGCTACACTGTAGCCCCGGAAACGTAACTACAGGTGTCAGGCTACAGTGTAGGGTATGTGGCTTCTGATGGCCTCGATTCTAAGCAGAAGTTTAAATCACGTTTTACAGTCTCATGGGCCTGAGTGACTGTCTGGTTAGAGGGTATGCTGGGAGATTTAAGGGAGGATTGAGGTTAGGGTAAAGATAGCAAAAATGAGGAAGAAATCCTACTGGTGAAATGGGGGGGGGGGGGTTATAATTTAACTTGGGCCTTAGTTTTGTAATTAAGCTCTTTAATTTCTTGATGAGTTTTTGTTTTCCATGGTTAATTTGGTTTTGTTACCATATTGTTTTTTTTATCTTTATATATTAAACAGTATGACAGAGACTTGAGTTTTACTTCCGCTAAAGGCAGCCTGCTACTTCAGCGTCTGCCATGTCGTCATTGACAGGAATCGCTGAAACTT
This sequence comes from Hyperopisus bebe, assembly GCA_026777045.1. Classification (NCBI taxonomy): domain Eukaryota; kingdom Metazoa; phylum Chordata; class Actinopteri; order Osteoglossiformes; family Mormyridae; genus Hyperopisus; species Hyperopisus bebe. Next base: position 23,323,360 of record JAODJW010000033.1, read on the forward strand.
CATTGACGCCGCCATGCTAACATTCACCTCTGGTCTATGTGACAGATGCCAACCTTTGTGAATTTGTTACGTGGAATATAAATGCATGTACACCGTTCAGAAAGTCGACTTCTTTATGTGAAACCGATACCGGAAATGAAGTCCAATGATTTTCCTTTTCCATATATTTTGTGTGATGTATGTGATTTTAGCGCTGAGAATAGACTCAGATTGAGGAACAAGGGTTAGCAGAAGAGCTGTGGCTGCAGGGGACTGTCACTGATTGTCTAACAAACTGTACAATGTAAAGTTCATTCTCCTCCTCTATTGAATGCATTAAGCCAAATATTCATTTTTAATTTCTTTTTTAAGCACTAAATTCAAAGACCTCATAGAGTCTGCCCTAAGTACCTCCAAATGGTAAAATTATAGCAACAGAACAATTTCTTATTCTGAGTTCTCAGTGTTCCATAGCAGAATTTTAAGAACACCTGCTTAAATTTAAAGCCATCGCAAACATCTTTCTTTCATCCCTGCCTTTTATCTTTCCTTTCTGTTGCTCTGTCCTACAATCATTTGTCATTTATCCTCCCATCCCCCCCGGCTTAGCCCTCCCTCCATTTATCATTTTCAAATGGCATTTAGTGTAACACTAATGGATATTGGATTGCCAGCATTTACTTTCGGTGTGGCTCTCTCTACCCCCCCC
>JAODJW010000033.1:23324056-23354147 GCA_026777045.1 Hyperopisus bebe
CTGTCAATATTGCAGTGAATGTTATTTTACAATGGATGCCTTCATATCTCTGCTTTATTTAAAACTTTTACCATATAGCTAAACATAGTATGGGTGGTTCATATCTGTAATTAAATCAGGAATATTTAAATTTAAGACAACAATGATACAGTTACAGTTAAGTTTCTATTTAATGTTATTTTATTATTTTACTAATTTTTTAAGGGTGATTCCGGTTCCTGATGTGTGAGTGTGGGTTAAATGGCTGCCTCCATTCTCTCAGGTTTCCTCCAGGGGGTCGTGCTTGACTCCCACACCCCAAAAGCATTCAGTCAGTTTAATGGGTGTCTCTAAATTACAAACAATATGCTAGTATATGTCCTGTGATGGACTGCTGCCTCATCTTCGGTGTCCCCTGTCATTTCCCTGATGGGCTGAGGCGGGAAATGGGCTCACTGTGACCCATTTCAGGATGAATAGCCATGGAAGATGGATGGATATATAACAATTTTTAGTTCATTTTTTAATAATGGAAAATATCTTGACAGAAACAATCTGGCAGCACCGTTGCCAGTAGTTCAACAAGAGTGAATGCCATTATTACAGTTGAAAGCTTTTAACATATAGCTATTTTCATTGTTGTACTTACATACATTTTTGAATGTCAGAAGAAATAGAATGCAAAGTAAAAATAAATGTCACTAGGTTAATGTTATGTGGCTTATGATGTGGTTTATCTTTCTATTACTATATTATGGGAATAGATTTTTAATACATATATATTCTTTCCATTGTGTGTTTAAAGAGCCCCATCATTGCCACCTAAAGCCATGTTTCCCAGTCCAGTCCTTGGGGACCCGCAGCAGTCCATATTTTTGTTGCCAGCTTCCAAATGTGGACTGTCTGGCAGGGTCAGTTGGGATAGAACAAAAACATGGACCGTCTGTGGGTCCCTAAGGACCGGGTTGGGAAACAGTGACCTAAAATAATGCCCTCAAGCCCAGTCCTGGAGGAAGCTGTGATTTCCTGATGTTGTTTAAGCTCCTTGTTAATGACATTTAAATGCCTGATAGTTGAATAACAAGCATTATTTGACCTCTGATATTTCTTGTTGACTTTTTTTTTAATTTGTAAATGACCTTATACTCATATGAAAAACAAAGGCAGTCAAAGCATTTATTATTTTTGTGGCATGCAATGAATCACGCAGACATCCAGTTGATCCACTGATTTATTTTACCAATAATAAAAACAGAATTCAAACTTAGGGACATAAAAACAGGCAAGACGTCAGTAACCAAACCAGGGCAGAGCTATAGCAGAACTGTAATCCAGAATTCGAAATCAATCAAAGGGGGATGGACCAGAAAACACAGGTAAGACCATCAGAGGAACTAAGATTAGAAACGCTTAGTACGGAGATTAGCTCACAATTCCTCATAAGGCACCAGCAGGTACAAGGGGTATGCAAATGATAAAAGGTGGATAGTTCAGGTTCAGCAAGTAAAAATCCAAACCAAGATTTTGTTTTAACCACCAAGTTGAATACTCTGTGTCTGTGACTCTGTATGTTCAACTGGTTGGTTGAAACAAAATCCTGTTGTGGGTATCTACTTTCTGGCCTGGAAATATCCACCCCTGAAAATGACAGCAAGCAGAGACACATTACAGGTGTTTTCAAAAGCCTGGTGAGGCTGATTAACATGAGGTAATGGGTTACTTTAAAGATCTAAGCTGGCTCCTGCATCCAGGGTCCAGACACCTGGCTGGGTGGCGAATAATCATATTGTGATCAATCATTCCATCCATTTTCCATGACCATATTTCCAGAGGATGCACAGTGCATGGATGGGATGCAGGTCCAACACAAAAAGTGTCCATGGTAATAATTTAAGATGTAGGTTAACCAGAACCAAATACTCTGGTAAGGTTGCATGGTATAGTTGGTTATTAGAACATTTTGTCGACTGGGAATACCTGTGATGACTTACCAGTAATGACTGACTGCTTCCTCTTCCTGTCGCAGAAACCCAGCAATTTAAATTTGCCTTGGCATTACGAACGTGCACAAGCTGTCTCCTCCGTTTTTTGAATGACTTCAGAGGGATTTCTACAGGAGCCAACACAGTACACTCAAGCACATGATCAAAAGCCCATCCTGATAGCGCCTGACAGTCTCACCTACCCCATACTTGGAAAAAAGTAACCTGAAAACTGCAGACATGCCTGTATGTCCTTTTAAAGAGTTAGACATGGCGATTAGATTCTTCCCCTCCAAGTCATCTCCTGTGCCTGCAAAATCTGAAATCATCATCTAAACTTTCTGCTTGGAATGGAAACCAGCTAATGCACCCAGTCTGTTAGGGAAATTGTTTTTTTTTCTTGTTTTAAAACCCATGTGATGCTCCAGTTGTGATGAATCTCATGTCCACAGTGTATCTGATAGATTAACTGGGTTTTTAATTTGGATGGAAAAAATGCCGAAATGTGCAGATGGAACGCATTTATGGAGTATTGATTTAATGCTGTTCATTGCACTTCTCTTAACCCAGATAATAGCATAGGCCTCCCACACAACAAATGTGGTGTTGGTTACTAGAAAGATTATCTGCTAATGCTTGTACATACTTTTCGTTTTTTTTTGTTTGCTGTGTGGATCATACTCAGTGTATGGTAGTATCACACAATCAATGACATTGCCTCATATAGACTCCCCTGTAGATTTATCCCAACCATCGTCTGGCCATTTATTGTGCTTAGGGTAACGAGCAGGACCGGAGCCTATATGACAGAGGTACATCCTGGACAGCATGCCAGGTTCTCCAAGTTCATGTATCTTTAACGGGTCTTCATGTAATAAAAATGGTTAGGAACTGTAATAGGGATGTCATTTTGTGTATGTACATATAAAAATGTGATTGTTCATACATCAGAAGAATAGAAGTAATCAGGAGCCCTTGTGGTGGATGTTGACATTGCAATCAGTAAACTGCTAAGGGCTTTCAGCGGTCAGACATGATTTCTTTCTGTAAACTGGGGCAAAAATATAATTTCATCGGACTATAAAAAGGTGTGAGAATTTCTGATAATGAAACACCTTACTTTTTAAACTTGGCTATTCCAAAGTAAACTACCTTCCAGTTAAACCAATGACATATTTTATTCAAAAATGGCCATGCTTTTGTAAAATAGAAGCAAAATGCACCCTACACCAGCTGAATAACGTCATAGGAGTAGCAGTTCATCTAAGTCGAGCAATTTCACCAGCTCTGTCTCCAGTTTCACGACTTCCAGCTCACAAAGTCATGCCCCCCATATAGTTCTTCAGTATGCCTTCACTCTTTTGAGAACAGGAAAAAATAGCTTGTTTGGGGCAAGATAAACAGGTAATGGTGCTGCAATTTGAGTCAATTTGATAACCTTGGGGAATGAAACTGACCTGGGAAAGCTGACAACAAGATGCCATCTTCTGCTGTATGGCTGGAGGTCAAGAGGTCATGTGGTCAGAGGTGAGTCAGGGTTATGGATCAATATGGCATGTATTGTGTGTGCGGCCACTGATGTGTGTGCACAGTGTAGCAATATTTGCGACTTTTGCAGATTTTCTCCCATAGGTCTCAAAACACTGTAGCAATCCTTCTGGGTCTGAATTCAGATATTTTTGGGATGTTGCTGGTGCTGTTTTCAAGCACTAATTAACTGTGGTTGTAACAGTTAAGATAAACAGACTGTGACACTATCACTTTAATTCAGATTTGAACTTTGTTTACACATCCCTGTGAGATTAACAAGTGACTGTAATAATATGAGGAATATACTGAGAGCATATTGCACTTTATTAGCATTTTACTATTATTCTAGCTGTTTTTTCTTGGAAAAAAATTATTTGTGCCCTCCTAAAATGGAAAAGAATTGGATCCTCTTTTGCTTTTTAGCCATAATGCTTTTCTCCTCATATGCTATTATCGTACCACTCTTGCTTTCAGCCCCTGAGTATAGGATCTGTATTTTTATTGCATTTCAAAGGACTATTTTGTTCAGTGAAAACATATAAAGGTTCAGTAAAATGATACCTTTTGTATGAGGTGTTCTGCTCGTCTTGTTGGGAACTGTTCACTTATACATGGGCTCAATTTTTCTGCAATGCAGCAGACCTGTTTCCTGAAATGTCTGAAATTATGGGCTTATTCTGGTCATTACAGGCTTCCTTAAAATTTGTTTTGTTTTGTATTTCTGATGCCAACATGAAAAACTCTTTTCTTCAAAACGTTTTTTTAAATATTTTTTTAAAATGTGATATTTTTGTATCTTACTTTTCAATTGATGAGACAAAATGCATGCCGATTCAATATTCAGTTTTTTTATGTAATATAATAAATGTCTAAAATTGCAATACATTTTTGGTGAAATCCATGTGGTAATATCTGTACGTGTTTTTTTGTTTACAAACTGTAAAATTGCTTCTCTTTAAAAGTTGCTGCCTTTATCCCATAATAACAGGTTAAAACAAATGGACGGAGCAAATTACTTTTAATGATCCAAGCTGCTTTGAATGTAACATACTGACCCAAATCCTGGTGCTGCAGTATGGTTGCTGGCATGTAATTCCATATTCATCAGAAAAAAATAATATATGAATGAATTTAAGAGTTTCTTTCTGGTCGAACCCCATTCAAGATTCCAGAATACTGCAGTGGCAGTCAATGCTTCTAGAAGACAAACAAATGGAAAAAAATAAATGCACAGTCTTGAATTCATTTTGTAAAGCTTTACTCAAATTGGACAATCCTGGGAGATTACTTTTTTTACAACATAAATGGTTATAACATAAAGTAATTAACTGTCAATTAACAATAAGGCAGTTTAGTGATTCTACAGAGTCATAGTGTGATAGCTTCTACTGTATAAAGAATATAAATATAACCTTGCTTTTGATTTATCCCAAGAATCAAAAGTATTTTAATTAAATGAAAATTTTATACATCGGTAAAAGGAAGTCTCTCTCTGTTTGTCATAAATGCATATTTCTCTGGATTAATTAATTTGCAACCAACCCAGAGACTCTGTATTATATGTTACAATCACTAATGGGAGACAGGCACTGGAATTTTGCAGTATTAATGCAGAGGTAAACAGAGTTGCAAAGTTATATAAACAGAAGCCACTGTTAAGCCTGTATGATGGGCAGGGCTGTATTCACCATCTGGCATACCAGACATTTTTTATTCGCATTTTACTATAATCACTCGTTCTTTCTTAGAAAAAATATTTAGGTATATGAGAAATATCCTGAGAGCATATTGCATTTTATTTGCATTTTACTATTATTTTATTTTATCATAAATTGTTTTGTTGTATATATTTTATTTTCCTTTTGTTTGGCAATAATGATTCAGTATTCAGTCTTTTTATATAACGTAATAAATGTATAAAATTGCCAGACATGTTTATATTGTTATATCAAACCTGCAGCTGCTGGAATGACAGGATACTAGTGAAGTTCAACCAAACAACCAGCCCTGTAAGCCTCTGCTGCAGCACGCGCAGCAAATATAGTGCCAGTTGGATGAACAGCCTGGGCTTTGGACAAAGTAGCATAAGAAAATGACCAGAATGTATGAGGCTATGGGATATTTTTGTTTTAAACAAAGTACTCTTCATATAAAGAGTCTTTCCCCTAGATTGAAAGCCTTGTACATAATAGCCAAAAATAAATTAAGAAACAAGTTAGGCGAGGTAAAACACTGCCATCCGCATCTCCTTAATAACATGAGATGAGGGGTGATTTCAGTTACATCAGCCAAATGTAAGAGTCGTACAGCTACTGTTCCCCTGATTCCTTTAGAGACAGAATGAATAAATAAAATACCTTTACTTAAAAAGATAACAAGGGATCCTGCAAATTTTGCTGCCTGGGTGCCTTAAGTTAATTAGAAAAAAATATTAATGCAGCAGTATTGCATTTGGCTGTCTAACAGTAACAACAATAGTAACAGCATCGAGCGACAATTGTGGATATGATCAAACCAAACCTATAGTAATGGTGAAACTTATTCTTATCTTCTTTTGATGTCCTCTTGTTTGTATTTTTCTAAACAAAAAGAGGCTATTTAATCTAAAACCTAAAACTCTTGCGTAATAATATTTAGGCAAAAGAGTTAACCAGTTGGGAATATAAATCATGTATGGCTTGTCGTGCATTAAACGTTTTTAAACACGTGGCTGTGAAGTCAATCTATGGGGTATGATTAAAAACATGAAATGCACGGCTTGGAGTTTAATAGTCTGCTTATACCGCAGTTACCACACATTTAGTTCACAGGTTTCATGTTTTACGAAGCGAATTCACTTATTAGTAGAACTGCTTTATTCCACTAATGACTAAACATTTTGGTTCTATACGACCCAAACCACCATCGTTATTTCAAAAATTGTCCATTTCCAAACCCAAAGGCCACGCTTTAGCTGCAGATGTGTTCTGTCGTGTAAGCAGGTCACTCCGAGCTGCTGAGTGCAGTATCCCGCTGCATGTCGGATGGTTCTCCACCTCTGCAGTCGTGCATTTAAAAACTTATAATCCAAGGCTTGGTGAAGGCTTATTGTGAATAAATCCTTACATGTGTATTCCTCTTCCTAATTTATGGAAAAATATATAAGGAAAAACAAGCTGAAATTAAAAATCTTTTTTTTTCAGGCACACAGTGGTATCTATATACTCTATATGTTTTTTTTCATAATTAGTGGTGTAAATTAAAGTAGCAAAAACTCTTCCGGCTTTATCAAAGGGGAGCGCTCTGAGAGCAGGTGAAGAACGATGTGATTTTCTAGCGTCGCTCCACTTGTCATTCCAGCTGGTTTCGGCAGCATCTGTTACACCCCGGGGCGAGTGGTAGTGAGCAGTACAAGACTGAGTTTGTGTCCCTGGATGGTCCTGCAAAGAGCAGAGCTGGCCAATGGTGGCCTGGGATGCAGGGGCCTACTGGCACTTCAATTTGTTGTCACCCTTGCGTGCTGGCAGAAGAACGTCTCTGTTCGGGGGTGTCCTTGCAGAGCAAGTAAGGGAGAGATACAGCTTTGAATGCTGATGTGACCAAATTAGCACCTTTCCAAGCAACACTGCTCACTGGAAAATGAGCTTAACAGGGAAATGAGTGCAAGCCGGACCCATGTTCTCCCAATCACATTGGCCTGTCCATCAGGGTAAAAGGCAGTGGGCGAAAAGGTGATGCCCAGGCTGACCAGGCAGCAGAATAACCACTAAATGCCCATCATTCTGCTCTAGCACCTACTTAAGCCGGAAGCCTCGACTCAATCTCGAATTTGTGTCGAAATTCAGATTCCCATTTCAGTCTAAAATTGAGATCAATTTAAACTGTCTCATTTGTGAAAAACTCTGTTATAGAATACTATTGCTGTTACTCAGTACAAATAACATAATCCAAGAATTAAATATCAAATCACCAGAACTCACCCACTCACCAGATATTTAATATTTTCCAAACAACAAAGTTCAGAAAGTCATAGCTTTGCTTCATGTCAATATAAATATCAAATATTTATATATTGCTTACTGGACCTGATTTTACTCTCTAATGGAAAAGGTTTTCAGGATAAAATAGTTTTAACGTTGCTATTTACTTTTGTAAGTGTGTACTTTATATAAGTATTTTACAACATAATTCATCATTTTTGATTAATTACTTTTGAAAATCAAAACACCCTTTTATGATTGTAAGTTCAGTAAAAATTATATAGGCTGGAATTCTATATATGCTGAAATTATACATGTTTTAGGCATTAATTCACTCTGCTTTTACTGTCATTAAATCATGGAAGTAAAAGAATGAGCAGAGTCAAAATAATTACCTACACACATTCATGGCTTGGCCTGCTAATTACACTTAATTATGGATTATCAGGAATCTATTCCAGGGTGACGTTTTCACCACAGCTAAGTACCGCATAGCAAATAAAATGAAGAATGTTATTTCAAGTCTTACAATATGAATGTGTTATGCTACACATACTTCAATCCACACTGCCTATCAGGGCAGGGTGGGAATTGCTTATTTCATTTAATGACATGAAACCTAAATTGTTTCTAATTGGAACCATACTTTCTATTACTATCTCTGCTAACTGGAAAGATATTTTTTAAATGAAGATACAGTTGCCAATCTCAGACTCACAATGTGTTAGACAGTAGACCGTATGTTCTGAACAGTATATCATAATGATACCTATTAAAATCAATTAGAGAACATCTTGGGTTATTCCCTACCTTGTACCCAAAGTTCCTGGGATAGACTCTGGACCCCTGTGATCCTGTATCAGACAAGCAGGTGCATCAGACAAGATGGATGGAAGAACTAATGGTAACGGTGTACATTAACTGCACCTTCATAATGATTTCATATTGCATTCATAAAACGTTCAGTACACCTTCATAGTGTATTCATTAAGTAGCCTTAACATCCTAACATCCCCCAAAAACTGTAATATACATTAACAACAAGCATTATATAATAACAATTGTATAATCATGTAATGTTTGTTATTAATGTATATTAAAGCTGTTAAGGTATGATAGGATGTTAAGGTGTACTTGTATGCTGCTTAATGAATGCATAATGAATGTTTTATGAAGGTGCACTTAATGTAAAGCACTACTGAACTAATTCTGCCCAAAAGAAAAAAGCAAAACTGAATGAATGAGGATTAATATGTTATGCCAGGAAAATGTCCATATATTGATTTAGGGCTTATTTATTTGATTTGTAATTTTATTCTCAGGAATTGTTACAAGTGCATTCCTGATAATTTTGATGTATCCATGCATCCACATTATTTAAACCACACCAGTTTTATATTAAACAGGACTATAACCAATGTCTAGTGTCTGAACCACTATGCTTCCCTTGGAATTATCAGTAACACTTTACTGAAAATGTATTATAATGCATTGCAATGGTTGGAAAAAAAATTAAAGCATTTTAACATCACCTATTGACAGTTATAAGGCATTCTAGTGATGACTATAATACTTAATAAGCTGCAATGAAGATCTATAATGCATTATAGATACACGCATAATGCATTACAATGGTCAGTATAAGAATTAAGGATTCTCTGTACTGCTTTATGAAGGTATCTATAGTGCATTATAAATTAGTTTCAGAAAGCATTCACAATGCATAAAAACATAGCTATAATGTGTTATACCTTCTGATATTTATTGCTATGTTTATAATGCTTTATGAAAGCGTTATAATGTGTCATGAATGGTTCTTATAGACATGGCATTCATAGAAAGTGTTACCAAGTTTTCTTATAAATGGAAATTATTCTGAAATTTTATCCCTGTATAGTTTTATATCCTATCTAAGCTGGAATTTTCTTTTTTTTAGTCATAATGAAGGTAGATGGTATTTCTTGAGGCATGCTGGTCATTCGTGAAGCAGTATAAAATATATTAAAATATATTTTCATTGGAACTTCAGTCTACCGTTCCCTGATCAAGGTGAATGCAGTCATTTTAAGATGGAAAATGCTTTTCACAGTCCTAAAGTGAGAGTTTTCAAATTCCTCAGTTATATGTAGTACAATGAATTCAATTTGCATGCAGGAAGCATTGTCCCTTTATAAAAGGGTTTATTATTTAAACTTTGATGGGAGTGACAGCAATTAGCTTTTAGCACCATGGATTATATTGTCACTTGCTTTAAAGTGGTAGCTCTTTTCATGTGCTACCACATTGTTATCCCCAGGTAATCTTAGCCAGGTACAAAAAAGTAGAAATGAAAAAAGCTGCAAACACAGATTAGCTGCTTATTATGGTGGGATTCTTCGATGAGTCACTTTGTGAGGACAGAGGCCTTCGTTATCTTCATATCCTTTTGGAATCGTTAAGTGGCCACTGTGACTTTGATTCAGCCTTTATAGGAAAACTGCTATGATTTCTAGACAAATAAATGACGCAAACCAAAGTAAGCAATGGATTGTGACCCAGCTTGGTCCTTTTACATTCATTTTCGAGGCATTCACCCTAGTAAATAAGGAACAATCAAAGAAAGACACAGGACATATTGATCTATAATGAATGTATGTTGAAATAATGAGCATGACACAAAGTTCTGGTAGTTCAGCTTAAATTTTCTATGCATCCATCTTTTGACCACTCATCCGGTACACAGGGTTAAGCAAAGTTACATTCTGTTTTTAAAAAGAAATGTTACATCATGCCCTTCAGCTGTTTAGCAGATGATTTCATTGAAAGATTAAGAATGTGCCTCTATGAACTATAAAGGGTCAGCAAATTCATCTATGATAATGAAAGGCCTTCATTTAATGAGTGTATTAACACAGTGAACAAAGCAGATTGCTCCACATACTAGTGAAGGACAAATGGGATCTATTCCACTCCAGGAGTTGTAATGTCATGCTACTATCTCTTTGACCCGCATCACAGGATACTTGTCTTGTTTTGTGAACTTTTATATACATTTCTGTCACATTTCAGTTTTGTCAGCATGATAAAACTACTTCAGGCTAATAAACAGTATAAGCCATGTCAGAAATAGATGGAATTTTCAGCTATGGGAATTGTTTTGGGTAATCACATTTATTAAATTGTATAAGAAATGAAGAGCCATTTTGACTGGCTTGATAGGCAGATGATTAAGCAGAAGTTGAGTGCGTGGATCAACAAGTACTTAAGCTATAGAAAAAGGTATGAATCACCACAAAATCTAGTGAAAGTGCTTGACAGATATTCCCAGTCTCAAGGCAGGTCATTACCTAAGAGAATGTCACAGACCAGATCCATCCATCCATCCATCCATCCAATTTAAATCCTTTAGTGTAAATAAAAATGCAAATTTGGGCAGCACTGTGGCTCAGTGAGTAGCACTATCACGTAATACTCTCAGGTACTCCACCCCAAACCTGTACGGAATGGATGGATTTGGGCAGCACTGTGGCTCAGTGAGTAGCACTATCACGTAATACTCTCAGGTACTCCACCCCAAACCTGTACAGGATGGATGGATTTGGGCAGCACTGTGGCTCAGTGAGTAGCACTATCACGTAATACTCTCAGGTACTCCACCCCCAAACCTGTACAGGATGGATGGATTGAAAATGCAAATTCACCAAGACTCACCAGTGCACTATATATGCAGTATGATGTAGCGTAGGTACTCTGCAAATAAGCACAACATTGTTTTTTGCTTCATAACAATTAATACAGCAATGCAATGTTCTATTATTAAACTTAATTTTCCTAAGGCCTGTTTGTTTTCCCAGGCATCATATTTACATTTGATTATTCATATTTACCGGTCAGCTCAACTATCATTAATTTACGTTACACATTACATGTACAGCCATTCTTTTGCTTGTCCAGTTTTTATTTTTGCTCACCCCTTCATTTTTGTTCTGATAATCATTTATATGTATTGTCTAGATATTGGAAAATGATACCACGGTCTGTCATACTATAACAAGCTTATAAAGCGGAATCCATACCTTCAGACTACTGATACAATAATGACTGCAGTGCAACGTGGCTTCATAATTTAATAATGTGTATTTGAAAACAAATAGTGGTTTCTCAAACCAATGTTTACCTCTTTGACCATTGCAGGTTTTATGAATTGCCTTTCTGGGTACAATGTTGTTACCTGTATCCCCCCTGAAATTCTGAACTAATCAGATGCTGTAAATCACCGCCATCATGATCTCTGAAATGTGTCACAGAGACTCCTACGGAAATCATCATTAATGTAGCATATCACGCTTCATGGCATAGTGTTTAGCAGAAGGAAGAGATGAAGAAGAACTTGCTGTTATACAACCCTGCACCGAAGATGGGATATTTTTCAGAGGACTGCCTTGGTGACTGGCACAAATCTATCACCTACTGCCATCAGCGTGACAGCACCTGTTCCAGATGGATGCCAGCTAGAAGAAAAGCGGAACAGCAGTCATATCAGGATCTCTATCCTATTTCTATAAGTAAAAACAACATCATTACAGCATGAAGATGAGGAGACACAGCTTAGACTCACAGATCTATATATACTCACAGTATATATAGTGTGTGAGAGATACATACACACATACACATATTACACACAACAAAACCCAACCAATACACACACAGGCACACACAGACACACACACACACACAGATATATGTGTGTCATGCAAAAATGATATGTAGCACAATTTATTTACATGTGTAAGAAACTTTTCTTGTTCTAAGAAAAGGTAACTAGTATAATGTAAAGGTCGTAATATGCATGGCCAGGGAGAGAAAAAGACATATATGCCAGAGACAAGGCACAAGAATCCGTATTAAGCAGCCTCAAAGCCAATTAAATGTGTTGAATATTTGTGGCAGCATTCCAGCATTTGTATCGTTGCCGGAGACTTTCCTGTGTGTTTTTTCCAGATAATTGTAAGGTGGCTTACGCTTTCTGGGATTAATAGCCTCCTTTCTCTCTTCTGTCATCCCTATATTATTTCTTGAATAGCTTTAAAACAACTTGGGTGGGTTGATCATTTATGTCCTGTGCATGTCACACCCTGTGTACTTGCGGTTAAAATGATATAAAATGAAAAACTTTCAGATGTAGGTACAATATGAAAAAAACCTTAAAAGAAAACCTTTAGCTTTATTCTTCTTCATCGTGAGATGCAGATCCATTGGGGGATACTTAGGTGGTGCCTTAAATTACTGGCTATCACACATGGACTGACCTGCCGTAGAAGCAGCGCTTGCACTGATGATGGAGATGTGCTTTTTGGGACACAGCGTTCACCTGCACCAGGACATCACTTCTGAAATCTTCCAGCTATCAATCACAACCTTCAAAGGCAGATAAAACACTTGAGGCATGTGAATAGAGATCTGAGGGCTGATTATATGTTGAGCAATATGTTATATCTAACACTGGTGATCTTTAAATACTTAAACCCTTCAAAGTTATCCAAAATATTTTGGAGGGAAAACAAGAATAAAAATGGAAGATCATTCCTCTAAGGCTTATCTGTATGTATAATTTAGTCATGCTCTCTGAGTCTTTTAGGCCCACATTAACGAACCCCTATGAAAATTATGGTTAATCAACTATATATGTAAATGTCAAATGAAATTAACCCATGATCAGAATGTGGTTCTCCAGTGTTAATTATATTACCTGAGCTAATGTCAAGAGTACCAGCAAAAAACAGCTAGCAAAAGATTTTTCCAAGGACCAACTCTTCTTTAGCATTATTTATTTGTTCCAGGTCAGGCAGGATGTCAATCAATTGGAGGGTGCAGTCACACTGAAGGAGCAAATTAGAGACACAGACTTCCTTGTCTGGAATAGGTGGATGGATGGATGGATGGATGGAGCAATGCTAAAAATTACAAAAGACTACTGGCAGGCTTTCTAAAATGTACAGTGCACATTAATCCCAGGTCTTTGCCTTTCAAGTATTTGTTTTCTCAAAAGATTAGGCTGCTGCTAAAACTGATGTGCAGAAAATGAATTTAGGCTCCCTATCCCATAGACGATAATAAATAATAAACTGGCTAATGGATTTGGTCAGAAATTCCCATAGAGAGCTCGTTTTGTGTCGACACAGTCCTCTCATGACAGGTCAGATGCATTACTTTTCATCGAGAGGTGGTTTGCCAGCAAATTGATTTTGACATGCCTTTATGTTAGTGAGGTCACATTGATGTTTCCTGGGGAGTGTCTCCCTCGCACAGTAAATATCTAACTCCTACCTAACAGTCAAGTGGACTGACCTTGGGAATCCATTGTTGCTTTGGGCTTGGATGAATAATATACAAAATGTCAGTCTTGAATCCAAACCTCGCTTCATTGCTGGTTATGATATTTGAGCGCAATTAAATACATGCACTTTCAGACATGCATCTTACAGTCAGAAGACATATGCTGAGTAATAGGTCAGAGTGTATAATTAGAGTAACTGTATTACCATATTTGGTACGATGCTACTTTGTTTCCCAGATCATATAAATCTTTCTTTTGTACATAGTAAGTAATCTTGCTATCTTTTCAGTTAGGGAGATTGATTTTTCTTTTTTCCTCATTCTAGGTAAAACCTTTATTATTCTTTAATCAAGTGACATTTAATTCAGGGATGACTTTTTGGGATATTTCTGGTTAGCAAAAGAAAAACAAAGCCATTAAAACAGATGACTTTATAGTCAGCAGAAAACCTGGCTGGCATACACAGGCTCCGGTTATTTACTGAAATGCTACTGTTTGTGACTCAGACAAATACACATATTCCTATTTTTTGGTGGAATTGGAGGAAAATGGTACCTCAGCCAAATATACCAAACTGTATCCACCTCGGAAAAGCATTATGCAGCTTTGATTGTAGGTATTGCACCTGTAATGTACATCCGTAATTTTTGTAAAACCGAACATCAAAACTTAGGTAAAACCAAACTTAGCATCATTATAGCTCCCAAATTTCCTATCAGATCAATGATGAATTCTGTGCTTGAAAGTTGCATTTTGCATCATAAAAGGAAATTATGTAGCCTTTATGTCAACAAGTTTGCAGTTTGTTCACCTTTACCTTATTTGCCTTGGTTTGTAAACATATGAAACTTGCAGATTTTTTGCCTGTGTTGGCAAGCACGTCGGTATTTGGGTGTTAATTGTGAATAGCAAGCACCATCTGTTTAGAGGCTTCAACACATATAGTCTAATTTTGTTCTTTTTCTTTTATGCATATTCTGAGGTACTTGTTAAAATCAGTGGTCTATTTCTAATAGCTAGGACAAAAAAGATTTAACCTTGGCCATTATCTGCTGGTTTTCCTCACTATATAACAGTTAGTAAATCACCTCTCACTAATGAAATGTTGTTTGTGTCTCTGTACGACAGTGTATAATGCAAGCAGGGGTGTTGTAGAGGTGTAGGTATCCTTGCTGATTCAGGGGGCCCAGCACTTCATGGGCACTCCAGAATTTACTGTCAAGCCCCCCCTGCTCAGCAAAATCTAAGGAAGAGGACCCCGCCCACTCAGGAACTTCTACTTACCGTGGGACCTGTACTACTTCAGACTGAAATTGCCATCCCAAGCGGGGAGGACAAAGTGACATTTTCAGAGGGATTTCTAGAAACGCCTCTGAATGCAAGCTTTCAGTCAACAACAAATACAAAGGAAAGCTGCCTTCGATTGTTCATATAGAGGAGAAAGCATCAGGCTCAGGGAACCTGACTGCAAACCAAAGTGTACCATTACCAGCCGTAGACCATTTGCCTGAACATGGCCTGATCTTTAGTTATTTTATCGTTCCCTTTCAGTTTCTGGTGAGCAGTTAAGCAGGCTGCATGACAGCCATTTTAGTGCTAACATCAGCTTCTGTTTTTTAGGTATTTGATGTTCTTCAGCTACAAGACAAATTGTGGAAATATGAGTTGTGTTACTGTGATATTTTCTGTAGATAACAGGATTTTTTTCCATAGATATTGAGCCATCCGTACCAATCGTGCAATTAAATGTGTTATTAACCTACTGTGCAAGGAGCATTAAAATAGCTGTTTCAAGTTTGGTAATGAGTCACGAGTTTTTCAAAACAATCAAGTGTTTAGAAGAATATTCATCAACTAACTGTAAAAATGTTATTGCCAAAGTGTAATGTTTGTCATATAACATTCTCAGATGGTTGTTTTAGTTGCAAGAATACATTTTTGTGTGACTATTGCTACTGTAATTATAAGTGAGCAAGCACAGTAGGCAACATAATTAATATGCATAAATAATGCAATGCATTCCTTTTCATTAGTGCCTTGAATACATGTGCATTGACATGAATATTTAGCAGATGTTCGTAAATCTTATTCTATATAATTATGTAATTACCACTTTTCAAAGCTAAGAGTCGCTTGAGGACAGCCTTGTTCAACTCCAGCACTTTTTGAATTTCAGCGGGCCTCAAAGATTTGCTTAAAGCTAGGAACCCTGTATTCTGATTAGTCTTTTTTGGCGACTCCTGAACTCAGTGTTTCATTTCAGTTAATATATGCTGGTTAACACTGCTTTGATTTGTTCCTGAGTAACTTTATATCTGCTCTGCTTTTTGCCAGCCTCCTAGCAGTTCCCCATTGGCAAGTTGAAGAATATTCAGGGCTTTGTGAAAAGCATCTCCTTTCTGCTGTGAGGAACAATTAAGCATGTGGCAGCCAGTCTCCTGGAGGATTGCCTGTCACCAACATGAAAGACATTTTACTCTTCAGAGTAGCCACTTTAGTAGCTTAGTAAAAGTTTGACAGTTTGTATGTAATGGATACACAATGAATGTCTGGACTATCTAAGCATCCAAGCAGTGCATTTATCACTAAGTACATTAGGTCAATCTTAAAGTAAAGTCAAGTGAAATTGTCTATATGGGTTTCAAATATGCACCTGTAAAGAGAGGTCATATAACTCAACACAACAGCTTTATTTTTACTAGAATGGACACTTAATAATGAGAATTTCAAAATAACCTGTTTAGGAGGGTTTACTGGATTTATTGAAATTTAATCACTATAGGGCCAGAAATGAACTTTATAAGAAACTTCATCAAGTCTACAATGCAGGCCTGAGAGGCAGGATTCTGGGGGATGCAGACTTCCAGCCAGGTCATCATTTGCATTATATTTTTAGATCATAATCCAATTTATATACTTAGATTATACTTTTTTGGTTTTACTAGGTGACCTGAGGACTAAACAATTAAATGATCACACTAAGCAACTGAAGGACGCGAAAGACTTCTTAGGTCTGAATTTTGGTGACAAATCACTAATGCGTAAATAATCCAAGCTAATATACTGTATGTGCTTTTTAAAGCTAATCTTGGTCTGTCTGTATATTGGATTTGGTGGTTTGAAAGGGTCCATGGTATCTGCTTTGTAAACAGATGGCTGGAGAATGAGTGAAGGAGATGGTGGCACAGTCATCATCATCTCCTTCCTCGGCTTTCCTTCACCCTTGCTGCCAGTGTCCTTTGTTCTTTGTACAATGATGACAATAACTCCTGTCAGCTTTTCACTCTCTGAAGAAATGTGCAAAAAAAAAAAAAAAAAAAAAAAAAAACTCACATCAGGCTCATGCTATGTGATCAACAATACTCCATTTTACTACATGCACTATACGGATTCTGTCATTGCTCACTGACATTATCTGTAACCCTATCCACTATAATTGCACACCTTTTCACAGTTTTCCCATACTTCATATTAAAATGTCATTGTAAATTACATGTTTCTAAGGCAAGGTGAAAATAGCCGAGCCCTAGAACTAATGGATGGCCCACATGTACAAAAGATATTGCCGATAAATAAAGTATGAGATTATGGTGACCTGCCATTTTTTGTATGACAATGGCCTTTCAAATATATACATTTAAAGTGTTTTCATACAAAACTTGGTGTACACATACTTTCAATAATAAAGGTTCAAGTAGCACATCTGCATGCAAAGTATTTGAAATCAACATTCTACAGTTCCATCATCAACTGCCATTTATTAGTATCAAACCACTGCTACAAAATTACGTTGAACAGAATGAAAATGGACTTGCATACGTGCTATACACAATGTAAGCTTTAAGTAATCCAAAGTACATGAATTTCAATTCATTTTTTCAACAAATATCAATATATATATGTATATATGTATATATATATCAATGCCACTTAAAGCCATTAATGTCATTCCAGTGATCTAGAGCCTATAAATATACAACTATTTCCCTGGGGGCTAAAGGACCTTCATACACATTTTGAGTAAAGATAACCATTTCAGATTTCTCATCACATATAACTCAGCATTATGTTTTTGAATACTAAACAATAAAAAAAAATCCAACAAATATGTTTTAGTTTATTAGGTGTACCATTCAGTCCGCACAATCACTGCCTTATAAAAAGGTAAAAAAAAATGTACATATATTAGCATACTGTATATACAGAAAAATAAAATGAAACATTCAGCTCTTTGAAAAAGCCAGTGGAAAGTGATAAAGATATTTAATAACATGTTCCTTACCCAATGTAAACACATTCTTTCATGAAAACATAATTACCAGTTCGCACTCACTGTAAAGAATTGCAAGAAAATTACAATGGGGTGCCAGTTACTGTCATTTCTAGTACACAGTCACCCTCTAATGTAACACCCTCTAAATTCTGTTTTAAAACTGGCAACCGCTTTCAAAGCCACTTATATGAGCACTACTTCCAATATGACTCTGTAATCAGCTTCGCACAGAAACCAGGATTAGATAGCTCTGTTATACGTGTTGAATTATCTAGAACTCTGCATCATTGCCCTGCTAACTTATTTTCCAGCTCACTGAAAATAATAAAAAAGCATGCTGACAAATACTTCATCAGAAGTTTTAAAGCAACATGCTCACTTTGTTTCATTCTTTAGTTTTTTTCTTCCAGATAATGCATTAACTGCAGGGTTGTTTCTCTAAATCAAGATTTAGCTACACTGTTTTAGTAACATCTGAGCTCTGAGATAGATATTACTGTTTATTGTGTTGTTTTACTGTCAGAAATTTGCAATAATTCTGGTCATAATGTGAGGAATACAAGCTGAAGGTACAGCGGTAATCCAGGAATATTTGTTTGGTGCTAAGTAATCGAGTTTTGCATGAATTATTCAGTGCTGATCAGAGTCTGAAAGCTTCAGTGAGGAGATGCTTTCCAGGTTCAATAAAATCGTCAAGAAAGACAAAGGCACGGGTAGAATTCAATTAACAAAAGGGTCACAGGAAAAAGAGTTATAAACGGCTTCTTCTGACTTTTTTGTTTTTTGAAACACATCTCAGCAAGACATGGCGAAAATGTGATGGGAGCCGCCACGTTTTTATCACTGCAGCAGATCATCCTGCACCCTGTCAAAGTGTCTCACGAGCAAGCGGCCAATCACTCGCAACCAGGCAGAAAATGAATTACTCTTAATATCTAAGGCGCCAGGAGGAAAGCCACAGAAACCCTATGTCCACTCAGCTAATTTCCACTAAATTGTCACATTTATCTGCTTTCCAAGACTTCACCTTCTATTTCTGAATCAAATTACTTCTATTTATTCGTTAACTAATGGCCTATTCCATTTCTTCCATCTCCTCCATATCTACCTGTAAACATAACTCCTACATTATTTTTAAATAATTGATTTAAGAATCATAAGGACAGACGTCACCATACTTATCATCTTTATAAGGTTTTTTTTTTGTATTATTGTACTTTTTAATGTAGCTAACAGCCTTGAAATTTGAGTATTCTATTCAACACAATGGGAGATTTTTGTCTTGCCAATCAAGATGTTTACTAAAGAAACAAATATTGCTCTTTCGGTCATGTGACCGAAATTTACATAGTATGAAAACACATAAGAAATGTATGCATTGCCAAACATCTTCTGCACTCTTGTTCAAAATGTTGTTGTAGATTTAGAGTAAAATATTATTGAAATAAATGACTTTTCCATTGTTAATGATTACTAGTTGTTGTTGTTGATCATTTTTAAATGCCATAAAATTGTATTTAGTCTTTATATCACTGATCAGTGCCACACTTGTAATTTTCACATTCCAGAATTATTTAGACCAGTATTGTAATTAAAGGGCTGTGCTTTTTGTCAGAATTTGCGATTATAACTATATAAATTCTGAGAAAATCATAGATGCTCCACATATTCCACACAACGATGGGTAAAAAAAAAATGATAGGACAAAATAAAAGATCAGACTAACCAGCTCATACCAGGTGGACTGAAACATACATCATACATCTGAAAGACAATTTGTTTTATTAGTGTAATTGAATAATTTTACTGTGAGGGTTTCCATTTACTATATTATATGTACAATACTTGACATATGCAAGAACCTGGCAAAAGTGACATTTTAAAATAGTTGAAAACTTTACCCTGGAATATAGAAAGGGCCTTAACTAATTCAGCAATATTTATATATGAGGCTTGGATATGGTATTTAAATTTAAAGGCACATTCAATACAATACAGTACTTGTTCCCCAAGTGGATTCATTGAAGGCTTTTAATTCATTATTCAAAACAATCCTTTATGGTCTCTATGAAATATAGAATATGAGTAATTACCGTGATTGTGTGAAGGTTAAGGGACAAATTTGATGTTACTTCCAATACTGTGATGTCAGAACACTGGAAGGAACCATCTGGACTAGCCATAATGATGTAATGTTAATTGATTTAATAGCCCCCCACCCCCAAAATAAGTAAATAAATGAATAAGTAACTTTCTTTCTTTTAAATTTGAATGTTTCATAAAGGTGTCTTCCACTTATGTGGGGAACCATTATAGAGCAGAAATCATTTTCCATCAATGAGAAAAAAGAATGAAATTATGTTATTGTTGCAGAACAAAAAAAACATTTGACACTGTTTCCCAGGAGATTGGATTCCTTGGCATATGAGTGGCTATAAGCTGAGGATCCCACGTAAAGGAGACATTTTGGCAAAAAATTATGGTCACGTATATTTGAAAACTCATTTTGCACAACATATAAAAATTATACCATCAACCATAAAAGACCAACATTAAAAACAACTGGAGACATTTAACCTATTTGATGCCATTTATAATTGCAAATCTTCGTGCATTATTTAATGAGATTTCCATCTCATGCTGCCATTTGTTATTATAAATAATTTCAAATGTACTCCTTGTTTAAACACTGCAGTGACAGCTGTTAGTTTCCATTTTAAAAACATACCAGCTTAAGAATATGTACTGCTGCAACAGTTATGTAAAAATGGATTTGAGATTTTGGCTATAAATTAGTCTGTCAGCAAAGCTGGGAGCATTTAAAAACAATAGACTACCAAATAAAACATGTGGAGAATTCATATATAAACCAAAAATTAGGCCTCTAAATGAATCAGGTAGAATAGCTTTTGTGCTTTTAGGTGAATTTAGTTCAGTTACAAGAGCCTTAGCCAGATGAGAGAATGATATTCACATCATACAGAGTACCTAGTTTATAATCAATACCACACAAAACATTTATGATGACTTACAAATACTTGCAGACGTAATTAGAGTAACAAATAACTCAGTCTAGGATAAGCCGATGTATTGCATGTTTCCACCTGTATGTAAGAAGGAAAAAAAGAACACAGCCTGCTTTCAAATAAATAATGAGTCAACCTTCATTTGAGACAAAATCAAATCATACTGTAGGGTACTCACTAGTATTGGTACTCTCCTCTTATTTTAGGGGGAAATCTAACAATAATATACAAGGTAATCTCACATGCAGCACCACCATTATCTCAGCACACCATAATACACACATGTGTAAGAAATAAGTTTGTTAATATTTTCGATAATCACAAAGATTAATCAAAATTGGCTATAAAGACAAAACTCCACTTCGCCAAAATATATAAGCTAATGACTTAACATCAAGTTACTTGGTTCACACCCTTTGAATAAATCTGAATAAATTAACAATTGTATAGAAGACATTTTTATCTATACATTTCACAGGGGTAAGTACAATTATGGCATCTGAAAATGTAAACTGTGCTATACAATACTTCTTAAAATTTTGGGGGGCAAAATTTTTTAATAAAAAAAAAGTGTGACCCTGGAAAAGATCCCTTTTAAACTTTTTCAAATGATTCACCTGGTAGTTAATAAATACACGTTTTATAATTCATCTATGTGCTAACTAAAAAAAAAAAAAAAACAAAAAAAACAAATAAAAACTCGAGCATATAGTAGTAGATTTGACATCAGGCAAAATGCAAACAAAACTGGCAGAATCTTCTGCTGAATCAGTTCATATGAGTTCTGTTACAGGTTTTACTAATGAGATCAATCTGTAAGCAAGCTGTATATGACACTGAAATAAGACAGGATAAATTTATATGTGCAGCAATTCAAACGTAGTACTTGTTAGTGAAAACCAAGAAAAATCTTGTTTTGAATATAAATGCATATAAAAAGCACATGTTCTTGTTGATTGATCAAATATATTGTGCTCTTGGGTAGGCCCGAATCAAAATATTCAGCTGTTTAAGTGACTAACATTGTAACACATGTAAGATATGTAAATAGCTTTGGATTAAATAGTCTAAGCGATGAAACAAAAAGATAAAATTAACACATTACCTGAACCTACTCAAGTTTTAAAACATTACCTGTATTTGCACAGTACGTAAAACAATGTAAGCAAACTGCTTCAAAATTAAGCATCAAATATTGTTCTGTTTTATGTTGATCTACTGTAAAAGCATCTTAATATTAATTGTTCTTCTTAATTAATAAAAAAGGACGGATACCACAGTAAAGATCACAGCCACCTGCCCACCTGCCGTGCTGGTCTTGTGATTTCTGTAACACCGTACTTTCAGAAATCACCCCTGAATTTGTACTGAGAAATTATTATAGCAAAAGTATTTTGGGGGTTAGTGGTGATTTCAAAAAAGGGAGAGAAACATTTAAAGTTACAATATTGACATTTTAAATATTCATTTTCAAAAGCTGAAGTTGTTAAATCACCTCAAATGACGTAAATTGTGGCCGATACATAACTCATAAGAGCAGTTCCCTGAACGCTCCGATGTAAAACACCAAAATCCGTCTGCTTCAAATTCCTGACTTCATAAGTTTTTTGGTTAATATACACAATGGCAAAACTATTATTATTAGTAACAAAGCAAATCTTTGAAAAAAAAAAAAACATTTTATCTAAACCATTTGCCCATGATCATCGATTTGTGTAAATACTGTCTACAGTTCTGCTTTCTTCATTTCTAGACTGTTAGTTTGGTTTTATTTTGATTTCCAAAGCTCTTGCATCTCACCCATAATCAAGCCTTTTTTTTCCTTTTTAACATGTAATCCCTATACACATACTTTTCAAGTTTAGTCAAAATTTTCATACGGTGTATTGTGGTTTTTATTTGCATGTACAGTAACTGACTTTAAGCATTTGAGATGACAAATATCAGCATTTCTCTTTCTTTGATAAGATGACTTACATCTTTTCATTTCTATGATGATTGTCCACGTCTCTGTTTAGAGTAGAATAGCTAAAGTGGTCACTTGTGGCAATAATGAACTGAATTTTGTATATTTTGCTGTAATAGTAGAAGTGCAGTGTACTACAGTGGCCAGAAAAATTTAAATTATAAAGGATAAAGGATACAGGTCAGCGGTGTAAATTAGCAAGGCTGCGCACGTGGCACGTTCACAGCGAAGGGGGGCTTCTCTGTGGCACCCTTTAGCAAAGTGTAAACTGGGCCATTTTCTTCCCTAGGTAAGCAATTTAACACTATACATACTGTATGTTACTTCTGTCATATGTATGTGTTTTTGAGGCAAACACAGTTTTAATGATTTTGGTATAAATGTGGAATTTGACTTGAATCTAAGCTGAAATGGACTGGAATCTCAGGTATCATAATGAAGAATATATCTCCAAATGCTACATATTGAGCTACCTATGCATATGTTAATAGGCAAAGCCCATCTAGTGCCAGGAATGGATGAAACAGTGCAGTGCTTACACTACATCTCACAGGGTAATACATGTACGACTAGCAACTGAGTGGCCAAATTAAACAGAATAGTCACACATTAAGGTTACTAGGTGTCAGGTCAGTATCCATTCAAATGCCTTCACTGTGTTGTGTGGTTGAAATATTAAAATCTGCAGCATTATTTTCCTTCCTCTCTGTCCTTTTTTACTCATTAAGACTTTAATGTGATTCATAATTGTAATCATTTTGTGCATGTGTGTTCGTGTGGGTTTTTTTGGCCTAGTTTAATACTGGCTACGTTGTTTTTTTTGTGTAAAGGACATGCTGCTATTCTGAGTTTGGCAGACATTTTTTTAACCCATTAACAATAACGATGATGAAAATGTCATTCCATGCACCCACACCTTTGAGGAAAAAAAGGAGCTTTTTGTGTATTAAAGTGGACAATGTGTACTGATTCATCAAGTGGGCAATCGAAAAAAAAGGCAGAATTTTTCTGTATTTACATAATGAGAAATTCCACAGAAAAACGACCATTCCCATGTTATAATGCTGATTATTTCCCACGTTGCTTTTAACAAATCGTACCAGATCGTATCCAGTCGCCAGCAATGCCAGAGTATTCGTAAATGCTTTTTGAGGGTTCGTTACAGTCATTATGGATAGTGTGGTTGTCCTCAGCTAGTACGCACTCATGAGGGAGGAGAAAGCCAGGATCAGGTACCAGCAGGACGACAGGGCCGCAGCGCTGCCCGTGCTGCCGTAAGGCGCCGTGTTCGGTGCTGCAAAAGACAAGAGAAACACTGATTATCTGCTTTGAAAAGCTAGGTGCTGTTCCTCATGCTGCATGCAGATCATCCACATCGTGGTGTTTCATTGCCTGAAGAGAGATGCATGGTAAAAGCATACGATATCCACACAGTTACTGAATCCAAATCCTTTTCTTAAATAAAAGATTGATATTCCTTGGTTTTTATGACATCATTTTGCTATTTCCTATCCCAAAAAGACCAATATCCACCAAATGTCTGCATGCTCGTCCTATTGTCTTGGTCTTGAGAGTCAAACAATACTGGGCTGAGGACTGAGTGCCGATGGCTCCGGTTTGATTGGTTTCACAAAGCAAACAGAGCCTCAGCCAGATGCACAGAAGATGTGTGTTCAGAGCTGGTCTGTTTGCAGCTTGACCTTCAGACCAAGAGCTACCAGGGGAGATGCTGGATTAATAAGGGGCAGTCCAAGCTTCCAATGCTGCTACTGTTAACACCAGTAACTATGTTCGTACCTTGTCAGATCAGCGTGAATGTGGGAATGTCATATGGAGGTAATAAAAAACTGAAAAAATCACTCCCTTTCTTCCCAAAAAGTCATGTCAGCCCTTGTTTTTATCCCGTAAAATGTCGACAATTCCTGGGCCATCCACTCGGGTGGTCAGCATGAGGTCACGAGTGTGCAGGGAGTGGTCAGAGTGTGCAGGGAGTGGTCAGAGTGTGCAGGGAGTGGTCAGAGTGTGCAGGGAGTAGTTAGAGTGTGCAGGGAGTGGTCAGAGTGTGCAGGGAGTGGTCAGAGTGTGCAGGGAGTAGCCAGAGTGTGCAGGCTTTATCTACATGGATATATGTCAGAGAGCAGAGAGAGACTCTGTGGACACTGAAACTCTTGGACATTCATTTGGGACTAAGAAGACAAAGCAGGCGTTATAACACTTCAATACACACTGCAGAGCATCATTGGATTAAACGCACAATATTCCAATACCTGTTTATGATGAATTTTAGATATTTCTTTTATAATTTGACAGCTTATAGATAGACAGATATTGACACTGGAATGTCAAAAAGGTACATTTTAAAAAGGAAAAAAATAAATTATACCCTTATAATCCTGTGACATTACTACTGTCTACAGTGATCCTACTCACAGGGTCCTTCAGCATAACAAAACGTTCAATGGTTGCACCCAGAAATGATTTAACGTCTGCTCTGTGTAAAGATGCCTTGGTATCATGAATAACTTTAATATCTGTAAAATTATTGCTTTTCATTATCATCATCTATACTAGTAAGATTTGACCACTGGTTATAAAATTATGTGATTCCCCCCCCCCCCCCCAAGCCTGATTGACAGATAAGAAAAGGTCACTCACTGGGAGGAATCGGTTACAGTTGTGCACTTGCGAGCTCCTTATGGAAACTGCACTGCGCAGTGTGCTGCAGACCACTCTCCCAGCCTTATTCTGCTTCCACCCGTAGCAGTGGATAATGACACATTTTACTGAGCTAGGGGAGCGAGCACAGTAACCATAGAAACAGATCGTCTTTTACGATGCTTCTGCTGGAGTCAGAGGATGCACTGCGTAACTACTGCAACAAAATTATTCGACCCTTAAGATGCCATTGAGGCCGTTTATCTATAAATTTCACGTCCCTATCGGAAGAAAAATGCATTTACCCTGATGGAAAATGAGTACTGGGCATACAGAATATACAGAAGATACAAGAACATATCCTCTGTCTTTCAGTTTAGCTGTAGAAAGTGCTTTTGTATATGTGCCATCTCAACATCTTGTGTAACAAGCAGATTTATTTTTAATATGTGCCGACCACTACTTAATTAGGTAGGAGAAGGAATTAAGGGAATAGTATATTGCTCAATTATTTACAGCATTTCATTTTGCATTAGCTGTAATATCCCTACATACTCTGTTTATGGCAGTATGTGGTTATAGCTTGGCATTTTAATTAAATCCATCTGAAGAAACTGCGGACGACTTGGACATTTTAATATGGGGGTCTGATATAAAGGAGAGCTGAACAGCAACATGATGCAGTTCCAAGTTCTGCACTGGATTCTGGTGACACTCAAATAATTGATTCTAATCTCTTACTGTCATTCTTTACAACAAACACTGACAGGCTCCTTTTTAGTTCAGTACTTAATCGTTGAAGCAGCGGAAATTATTTTCGGGGTACAGTACCAGTGTGCCCAGAGAAGTCCTTATCTGCTGCCATTCTCTCCCTCCCTCCCTTATCTCTGTCATTCTTTTACTCTCCCTGTCTTATATATGGCTGCAAATGTGAATGCTTGAAGTTGGTATCTTATATGAATTGTAACCAAAACTAAAAACAGACTGAATCCCAGAAGCTAGTCACAAAGCCATCATGCCTGCAGAATCTCTGTCCCAGGCCATATCGTGGCCACACAACTGTCACCTGCACCTATCACCAGATCAAGCCATTCTGCCCCTCATAACAACTTAACACGGTCAATTTCACCTAAACCACAATAAACACAGATAATGTGGCCTTACTGACATTAGCATATCATGGTAATAATTAACTAATTAGTGAGAATTGGTGAGAATTAAGTAATTAATACTGATATATAACACGTATCTTTTCCTAATTGCTAAATACAGTTTTGTGTTTGAGTCCACCTCAGTCGAAGCTGAGTTAAAATCGAATCCAACAGGGGGGCAACTCCGAGGCGAGACTGTGTCCATTACTGGAGCTGTAGGGCTGAGTCTGAGTCCATAAAAACACAAGTTCAATTCTAGACCATGAACCTGAATTCAAAAACAACACTAAACAAATACCTCAAGACCTTTGCATTTTAAATAATTTATAAATTATAATAATAACTTAAAGAAGTTAATTACCATTTTACCATTATTTTAAGTATTTAAAATAAAATAATTTATTCACAAAAAATAAATGATTTGTCAAACACAGAGATCGGATCAAAAAAAGACAGAAAAAAAATCAAAAGAAAGATGTCAACTTCGCTAACCTGTATACAGGCTGCATACATTATGGGCTCAGACGGACTTTAGAAGTTTTTTCGAGTCCTGAGTCTAGGTCAAATAAATGTTCACATGAGTGCATCGCATAACCTAGTCCATTTATATGTGGACATGAGACCAGACCTTAATATCACAACTCTGGCTAAATATTTATTTCTTACGAATTAGCCTACTTGACACTGAAAGATATTAAGTGATGTTAGCTACAGTATATACATTTTTCCATATACAGTGGTACCTCAGAACTCGAACTCAATCCGTTCAGAACTCTGGTTCAAATCCTAAAAAGTTTGAATTCTGATTGAATTTTCCCCATAAGAAACAAAGGAAAACCAATTAATTGGTTCCCGGCCTCAAAAAATTACATGTAAATATGTTTTTTTAGCGCCCTGCGATGGGCTGGCCCCCTGTCCAGGGTTGTTCCCTGCCTCGTGCCCGTTGCTTCCGGGATAGGCTCCGGACCCCCCGCGGCCCAGTAGGATAAGCGGGTTGGAGAACGGATGGATGGATGGATGGATGCTTTTTTCGCATTTAAACACAAAATGAACAGGATAAAACAAGAGCAGCATTTTTTTCTTAATGGCTTCCAAAATAATAAAGAATGTACCCCAACACTACCCTTGTCCTGCCCCGATCGTCCACTCCTTCCGTGTGCCACGGCCACATGTTAACCTCGTGTGGGATCCCCATGTGATCAGCTGTTTCTGGTTGTTGTCATTAGTCCTCTGCATTTAGTCTGCATTTCAGTTTGTTTCCCCAGTCCGGTCATCCGGGTTGTAATATTATTGTGTTGTTCTGCCTGTTGTCAATTAAACCCCACGTTTCCCGATCGCTTGAGTCCTGTCCCTGCTTCCCCGGTCCCTGCTTGGCAGATCGTGACAACTCCAAGCCATGCTCCAACACTGCGCCAACTGTAGACTATGCCATGTGGTCCATTGTTTTTATTATTACTCTGTATTCGTTAATTTGTTCATAATTTGCAAACTTTTAGGTTGTAACATTTGTACAACTAGTGCGTAACTTTTTGGTGGGCAATGGCTACCAAAATGATATAAAGTACAGTGTATTACCTGATACAGTATTTTCAAAAAAAAAGCACTATCACCAACAAGCGATGGTATCGCAGCGAAGGCAAGGCTGAGACTGAAGCGTTACCATTTGTTTCTGCTGAGAGATGTGCCACGTGACTCATTTCCCCGCGCATACAAGTTATCCTAGGTCGTCGTTCACGGTTCGACTTCTGAGATTCAGATCAAGGTCTAGGTCATTTTTTTTTTCGAACTGGTTGGTACAACTTTTAAGAAATTCGAGATCTAATGATTTCAAGAACTGAGGTACCACTGTATAATATTTAAAATAGTTAAAATTTTAAAATGCTTAGTGCCTTATTGTACAATACTTATTTTGTAATCTTGCCATAACAGTGACTTACAATGCACATGGAAAATCTTGGCATGCTTGTTTAATTCAGTAGAAATATTGTATTGTATTGTATTGGCTTTATAACAAAATCATTATTTTGTCCTTTTGTTGATACACACACACATATATATATATTAGAGACATTAGTAACAATCTGTAGTTTTAAGTAAAACGTTTCAAGTAGTAATAAAGTGAAACCGAAATTATAGTTCTAAAAGAGCTGTTTTGAGTTTTGACAAGTAGCCTCATTGGGAGTTTTTAAATTAGTAACACCTTTACAATAACATAAAATGCCAAATATTTTTGTTTATTTCCCTTTAGGAGTCAGTGATTACAATTGGAATTAATAGCAAAATAGCAAGAATAAAACTGAATGAGTCAGTCAGAAAAATGATGACACTAAATAAAAATGTCTGTGCATCACATATGTGGAAATACAGTATGTAAAACATTGCTAGTCAACACTATGAAACCAATACATTTACAGCATTGTTACATAATTAAGCAAATGTCCCAAGACTTGTTGTCAGCACTGTATCTTCACTGTAGCATCCTTTATTGTTATACAAATGACACAAATCATAAAAACAAATTACCGCTGCATGCAGGATATGAGACATGTATACAGAAAACAAAGAAATATGCAGG
Organism: Hyperopisus bebe; assembly: GCA_026777045.1. Taxonomy (NCBI): domain Eukaryota; kingdom Metazoa; phylum Chordata; class Actinopteri; order Osteoglossiformes; family Mormyridae; genus Hyperopisus; species Hyperopisus bebe. Next base: position 23,353,472 of record JAODJW010000033.1, read on the forward strand.
GGCTGATTCTGTGTAACGGCTGGCAATAATTAGCTCACAATGTCTCTGGAGTGACCCTTATTCTACCCAAAGGAATCAATACATTTATGAAAAACCTAAGACCTTGATGAGATGGCAGTCCATCCGGAAGAACCATGGAGCAGTGTAGACTGGCACGATACACCCCTGCTAGCTTGAAACGAATACAGGAAGCCGGCGGAAATTCTATCACTAAAGATCTAAGGAATAAGCCTTTACACGACTATCGTGGAATATGTTGGCACAATGGCTCAAAGTGGCAAGCCAACCCAAGACATCAGACGATGCAGGGTATATCAGAGGTGGTTATCTGAAGATCCTATGATCTATGACGTGGCTGTCAGAGTGGGAGATATGAAGCATGGAATAACCCTGAAGCTCAAGCACATGGGGGGATGTGGGCATTGCAGCGAGATGCAGGTGTGGAAAGTTTCTCTAGAGGTTGAATTCAGCAGAAATGCTATTGCCAAGTAACTGGAAATGGAATAAAGAGGCAGGAGGCAAACATTATTCAGATCAACTGTCAACAACAAGTGGTTTAAACACATATGGACCTTAAGATGAACACTGGGACGCCCAAACAGCTAGTATATTAATGCTGGTGAAGTATTCACTGTAGCAGGTGAGAATGACAGCAGACTTTATTTAAAACAGCAAT
>JAODJW010000033.1:23354168-23369066 GCA_026777045.1 Hyperopisus bebe
ACTTGTCAGGTTATAATAATAATCTGTCATGTCCTTGCTGCTTGTGTGTTCTGCCAGCTGATCCCATATTAATCCATCCTGCATGGGCCAAACTTCCACAAGGACAAACCAGAAAACTCTCAAGACAGGGGCCAAGAAAGGCAATGAGAGGAAGAGAACAGGCAGTGCTTAATCTGTAAATCAGAAGGTGCCGGAACGCCAAGGACATATGAGAGCAGAGGGATAACAAGACAGGAGCAGGTCCCAGAAGGCATGCAGAACACGGTGCTGAAAACATGCTATGTATTTTTTTAGAATAAATCTAAACTAATAAAGGAAATTGCATGAAAATTGGTCTGTAAATTAAAATATGGGTCCCTGCAAATATGTCCTGGAACACAGACGGTCAGAAACAGAGAGGTTCCAAAAAGTGTTCCAGTAGGATCCGGCCAAATTAAAGACTGAGAACAGGGGTAAGCAAAGCAAAAAACCTGCCTTTCTTCTTTTACACATCCCTGGCATAATCTGGTATCTTTCAGATGTGAGCCTGTTACAATGCAACATAAAGCATGTCTTAAACCGAACAATCACAACTATGCTGGTCTTGCCAACTACCTTAGGGAGATATCAAATGACCGAACTGTGACAAGGCAATCAAAGTTTGCCACAAGATCTCAAACAGCGAACTGACACCATGGTGATGCACCACACATGGGCGTAAATTACGGGGGGGGGGATGGGGTAGTTGTAGCCCCCCCAATAGATCAAAACCAGCTAATACACCCCCCCCAATAACCATGTTTCCCCTGTAATGGGTGGAGACTCAACCCCCCCCCCCCAATGTTCCAGCCAAAGTTACGCCCTTGGCATCACATGATGTTATGTGCATGCTCGGACTCGTAGTTTAATTCTCCATGTAACTTTCTCATAACACCTCACACTTACTGACTCACCCCACCACTCCAATAATCAATCCATCCATCTGTCCTCTAACTACTCATCCAGAGCGGGGTCATGAGGGACCCGGGGCCCAACCCAGGCAGCGCAGAAGCACAAGGCCTCTCTGTTGTGCCTTAGCACAACAAATACAAAATAAAGCTGTGACACTACTATGAGCCCTATGCAAACCCAAACTCTACTGATGCGTGAAAAATTGACCAAAGTCCGGCTTCAATCTGCCAGTGAACTGCGGCCCCGTCGAGTTTGCTGACCTACAGATGTCAGAACATCATAGAATATACTGTACATACACACACTCAGACAGGCACAGCCATGCGCGATACACCAATCAGCCCAACTGCATGTCTTTGTACTGAGGGAGGGGACACATTTTTAAATTTGGTTCAGTCAGGTTTCGGCAAGAATGTACAGTAATAGAAAATGTTACAATGATATGCAGAATTTAAGAAATGTCCTTTTATGCTGTTCCTGAGTTTTGTAAGCTTATCATCAGACCAAGAAAAAAAAAGAAAATTGAAAAAAAAACTGAAAAAAGTATTGCATTGTAATGTTAAGTTGTGAATGCTTCTGGGGACTGTTTATGCTGATAGATTCTGAGCACCAGAAATGACCTATCTATCTAGAATGACCCACAGTTTAATGTCCATTTCTCTCATCATGCATTGAGGCTGAATCATTTGTTCATTGGCCACTCTTCTGTGAATCAGATGTTGTTTTGTTGTGTTACCTTTTAGCACTAATATAAAGTAACAAATAGTAACCTGGTAACAAAACAAAATAAATAGAAAAAAAAAATCTTTAAAATAAATACTCATTTGCAATTAATAATATTTGAAAAATTAAATTAATTAACTGGCTCCCTTCATTTGCTATGGATTACTTAAGATGCTTCTCTGTTAAATTAAGATTATGGTAAATATTATTGTACAGGGTACATTCAGGTCCATGTTTTGTAGCATATTTCTTCTGCTAGGTACCTGCAAGCAGCAAAAGGAGGTACAAATGCGACATACGCTCTGCACATGTACCATGTGATCTTGTCTATTCCCCAAACAGATCTTCTTGCTGGTTTTGAGTGAGAAGCTCAGAGCCCTTAATCGTCATTTGGTGACCTTATGTCCTCCATGGAAGTTGGGGTATGAAGACACATCATTGGATTTGCTAACGCTACTGGCAGCACAGCCTCTGAATGCCACACTAAAATGCTAGCGTACCAATATGCTTCATAACCAACGTTTTGTCATGCCATGTCTTTATCTGCCTATGGAGCTCTACCGGCTATTCTAACCATCTGATACAAATGAAGCATGATCTCTATTTATATTCAGCACTGGATACACAAACTGCTCGAAGGGAGTAAGACAAATCCGACATAAACACCAGCATGCCTTCCAATCTGATTAAAAAGTCAATAACTCGTTCCTGAATCCCCGAGCAGAGGTTTTTAAATGAGGCTGTAATTTGAGAGACCATCTTCGCTGCTACCTTCTGCTTCTCCCAGACAAACGCTTTCCCAACTTGAGTAACTCACCGCAGTACATGGTTACAATATTATATTCATTATATTTACTTCATTTTTAATTAAACCAGTTCATATTAAAACTATTCAGAACATTAAACAAAACCAAACTGTAAAAACAAGACTTTGCCATCACACGCTGTGTCACTGCAGGTTATTGAAACTCAATTGTAATAATATTTCAAATTCTGCCTTGTTCACATTAGTACAAAGACACATCAGTACAGACAGAGTGGACATTTGGATCACTTTTCCCCTTTAAGAAAAGTAAGTTGGCTACAGAGTTGTGGTATTTAAGCACAAAATATTTAGTTCATTATAATGCGATCCTTGCCATTAAAATTGCAGTGTTATTCAAATAAAGGCCCAAATCAATTTCAGAATATTTAGAAAAGGTAAATTAAAACTAAATATGAAATAAATATACAGTAATAAATTGAAAAGAAGTGTACCATCCATCCATGCTAATTAAAATGTTACAGCGAGCCTGGAAAATTGCCAATTTTATATATCATGGACTAATTCTTCTTAAAGACTCCAACCAATTGTTTCCAATTGTAAAGCTTTTTCTGGGACTCCGAGAGTTTCCGTTCCAGTTACACCCAGTGCAACACATGGGAAATAAGACTGTCTACAAACTGTAACATTCATTTATATTTTGTATGATATATTTATAATGTTTCTTATCCATTATTGAATGAAGTGTTTCATTGTCTGAACTGAAGCAAGATATTGCTATTCACTCATTACATTTATTATTATTTTGCCACATGACATAAAACTCTCCTGTGCTGTTTGGCAATGTTTAGGCTTGGCTTAATTTTGCCTTCTTGCAGGTTTGATTAGCAGTTACACTGGTAAATGAATCTTGTTTGAGTTTTTCTATGGTGGGGTAGTAATGGAGTTCTGTTAAAATGGTGACAATGAGTTGCGTGAGTGTTTATGAATGCTTTGCAATATACTGGTTATTCACACTGAGCTCTGCCTTATCACACTCTGTTTTCCTCTAGACCATCTCAAAACAAATTGGATAAATGGTTACTAAAAAGAGAAGCACTGAAACAGAAATAAATAGGTTTATTAGTATACTCCTCAGAAGCTTGGTGCACCTACAGTTCAAACCATTTTATGGTAAATTTGTGCATATGCATCAATTGGTAGAATACTGTGTAAATGTCTTAGGCTGTCAAAGAAAATGATGTTTAAATGATCTTCATGTTGGTAAAAGTATGATGATATGTCTGTCAAACTGTGTCAGTTTAGCCGTTTTAAAACCTCTCATAAAGTCACCCCAGTGTTTACAGCAGCCATCCAATACACTCATGTATTTTTGACTCGACCACCAGTGTGCCATTTTTGGTTAAACAATACCTCATTGAGCTATTTAACCAATTAAATGAATTAATTAACTGAGCTGGTTGTGAAATTAAACTAAAACATGGAATGGCTGGGGTGCTGCTGAGGAGAAGTTTGGGAACTGAAGCCATGTTTATCTAGCTATGCGACAAGATATCTGTCTGTCTGTCTGTCTGTCTACCTACCCACCTACATACTTATTCATTCATACAGTTACTACTAGTGCTGCACCAATAAGGAAATTTCTGGCCAAAACTGATAGCTGATACTGATACAAATTGTTTGGGAGTTTCTGGTTAAATAAGTTTAAAGGGACAATCCACCTAAATAATTTTTTTTTAAAATAATTAATTACATTCTAAAAATATGAAAAAGTCTGGACTACATCAGCAATCCCAGTGCACTATATGTTATGACTGTATACATCTTATATATCTATAACATTTATCACAGAGAAGGGCTGATCATCAACTGTGATAAACTTCATAATTTCCAATTAATATCTTTTGATTTCACACAGCCTGCACTGAATTTTGTTTTCTTATCAAATGCTTGCGTTACTGATGGACTAATGTTATTGGGCAGTACTGCAGCCTTTAATGGAATGGATTTGTTTTTTTCAGAAACTCTTCATATTGTTCATTGCCTCATCTTAAGGTGAAGTAGATCCTCCTCAATTTATTCAAATTTTAGCAGAGCAATGTTTGGAAAATTAAAAAAATGAAAATGAAACTGTCATTTCTGCTAACATTAAAATAATTCCTCATAATAGATTTTTCTAACTGTTTTGTGCGGGTGTGTAAAGCAATATGGGTCACCATTTTAAAGGGAATTATCGGTGGTAAATATCATTTTTTGGTTGATTGTTACTGTATCGACTGATATTGATAGCTGGTGCATCTCTACTTACTACCCAGATAAATAGCATTAAACATTTTCTTGACTGCATAAGATTTTTGCACAGTATTGTATATAAATACCTGAGTTTATATATGAAGAAAATTGCTTCCATACTTGAGAATGTCACATATATGACAGGAGTGTCATAACAGACATTTTTCTGCTTGATGTCTTTAAGAGGAAGAGGCCAAGCAAATATTCTCCTTCTATGACAGATACTGAAAGTGTCTATAAGATGTTTAAGAATGCACCTGACAGTGTGTTCTTCTTTGACATGTATTTGGTTTACAAACAGATGTGATGTGTCCTATTAATGGAATCAGAAGAATGTATCTCGAAAGGGCTGGAAGGTCATATATGTTTGAAGTTTTGTCCTTTCTTTGTTTTTATGTTTTTATAATTTTTTTATGCTTTTATAAATTTGGATGCAGTTGAAATGGGTTTGATTTATATTTTGCATAATAATGATGCACACACAGTGTTTATGGAAGATGGATGGACAGATGGACAGATAGACTAATTATATAAAACAGACATGGAACTGTGACATAGAAATGTCATCACATTGATTTTGCTAGCTAAATCTGCATTACGTTACATGTATTACCAAACACCTCCCATTTATCACTTTAGCGCTATAGCTGGAGAGATCTGCATATGAATAAGGCCAAAGTGTTTCCCTGAAAAATGTGTTGCACTTAATACATCACAAGTATGCCTTCTGCCAGATATATGTGTGATTAGTCTTTGTCACTACACACTGTTTTTACTCTTTGTCATTGAGGGTCAGTGTTTATGTTTGTTTACGTCTCTTCCTATTTGGACTTCAGACGCAAGGCATTTGAAACCTTGCGTTAGCAGAGCTCATCAATCTTAGCACTCAGTATAACATTTGAATTACAGCTGGAACGGCAGATAATCTGCTAGAAAACAAAAAAAATGTTAATTGCTAGAAAATGAAAACGAACAGCTGAAAGACAAAGATTAAACTGCATTCAGTTGAGTGGCATTGAAGAATAGTAAATACTGAGTATTGTGGTATTTCACACATCCATGCTTTTTTCAGCGTTAAAATTGTCTCTGTTGTATGCAGGAATATTAACCATTCGTTAAAATATCAATGAAAGAAATGCCTTAAAATTATCTTTGCTAATACAGTAACTGTGGTAATTTGGACAATAAAATAAAACAGTAAACGTAATGTAGGACCACAAAAAGTCTGAGAGTGACTGGAGTCATATGACATTGGTTGTACTACTAGAATAAGAGAATGGACGGCCTGTGACGACCCCGTCACCTAAGTCACAGATGAGAACAAGCTGAGGCTCCCTAGTAGCACTTCAAAGCTGCTGTCGATGCAAAATCCCCAAGCAGCTGGAGAGAGATAAGCTACACATTTCAAGAGAAATGGGCAAAATGTCGCTAAGTTAATTTGCGGAGGGGTGGAGCCTAATCCAAACGCTAAAAAGCAGACTCGCCTCCTCCCACATTATTCAGGGCTCTGAACTCAAAAAAGAGGGCAATCATAGTAAGTTACTGACCTCTTAATTAGCAAACATTGGCTACTGAGAGCAAAGAATTCACACTGAACTGGAAATGGAATAAGTACACAGATTTTTTTGCAAGTTGAATAATGGGAGTTACTACATTCACAGTAGGATTAGCAATCATAAAATTGAACATAATTATTATTTCTTATATTTCCATCCATTCTGGCAAGAGTGGCAGCTGGAGCCCAACCTACGCACTGCAGGGTCACTTATAGATGCCATATAGCTGAAGACCTAGGACTTCATCTTAGGACTGCGGGAGGATGCTGGACTAGCTGCAGGAAACGTGCAAGGGGACATGGAAACTCCATGCACAAAGAGGACAGGGTGGGCATTCAAACTCTGCAGTGTGAGGCTTACAGTGCCCTCCAGTGAGCCAGTGTGCTAGCCCATTCCCACCCCATTAGCCATTATACTGATATGCTCTGAAATGGACTGGCTCCCCCACCTAGGGTACCCCACGCCGTGTGCTTCCCTTGACAGGCTAAACGCTCCCTGTGACCCTGGATAAGCAATTGAAAGATCGTTGAAAGATGATAATTTTGTTTTATGCCTTACTGTCACCAGCCACATATGTAACTAAACCATCGTTACCATCACACCGCAACCCTAGACGAGATTTTTATTAGGTACTGATGTTTAGGATCTGGTATAATAGCTTGCCGATTTCGGAATACTTTGATGGTTAATTCCTCGGGCTACTGGGTGGTTCAACCGATGTGCCGCATTATGCTTTTTAATTTCACTGCTAACAGGTTCCCACCAGATGTTTGTGTTATATTGTATCTGGGCCCTTTGTGCCTTTTTATTGTATCGGGGAAGGCAGTGAATTTCTTCCATTTTTTATGTTCATTGCCTTGTTGTCACAGCCCTGAGGATCAACAGGAAAAAACAAATCTCTGGGTCTTGGAGTAAGTTATGTCCACTCAAGTGTTTATTTTATATTGCAGTGCTTGGGTGGAGAAAATCTTCTGCCAGAAAAATAGAAAGCAAATCCAAGAATGTCTGATATATTTGTTCTCTTCTTTAAAACAAATGTATTAAATACTAAACTTATGTTTCAAAACAATTTTAAAATGTTTTAAAAACTGCCAAGAGTACAAATATTCATATTTGTATAATAGTTATTTTAAAAATAGTGCAAAAAAATATTCTGGATAACCATATGCAAACCGTTAAGCTACTATTTTATTTTAAAATCGAGAACTGGTTCCTGAAATGGTGGGAGTTTATTATAGAAAAAACAAATTCATATACAGATGAATTAAAGCATTCCTAGAACTGAGAATACGATATTCCCCTGCAGCTGCAATAGTATAACGATTCTCACCTTCAGAGGGTGCTCAGAATGACGGTAATAAAGTAATCTCAACAGGCATATAGCTTTCCACAAAGACGACTTCTCTGCTGCATAAAATCCAATAACTATGCTCTTCTTCACATCCATCAGATGTGGGCTTACTGCTGACGTAATGAACATACTGTATAGCATTATAGTCCTTTCTTACTGTAAAGCCATTAATGTAAAAGAAAATCCAAATTTGTAGATTTTAGTAACGACATGAATACAGACAATGATTATACAGTAAGATAATTACACATTGAATGCTAAAATACAAGTTCGCTACACTTACTATAACTGGGAATGGTATGCTAATATTGTGAATATGCTTTGACAGAATGGTGAATACATGCAATTTTTATAGATAAGCAGAAGAAGGACGGAAAAGTGACAAAACTCCATCAAGTCGTAGCGACGATTTCAGGGCTCACAGAAAAAGCCTTATTGCTCCCAAATCCTGTCTTTTCTTCTGCTGCCTTATCCTCTCAGGCACACTGACACTATCAGTGTCTGACACCATCGCATAAATAGCACATCCCTGCCAGTGACACATGTACTTTACCTTGATATGAGTGCTGTCGAGCTCCGTGACTCCAGGCAGGAGCTGCTTCCTACCTTTATGTTCAAGCTCCTTGCCAGGGGTCCCAATGTCTGGCTTAGAGTAACGGCTTTTTTGGCGCCCTTCATAACCACATTTATTCTCCCATAGCTGAGATGGCGCTCTAACCATGGGCAATGTCGTTAGCTAATTCTGACTGCAGCACGAGGACATAATTGGCTTTGTTACACAGCAGGGGGTGTATGTCTAAGTCCCAGCTCTCCCTGGATGGTAAGGCAACTGCGAGATGAGAGTTTCCAGTTGCTAGAATGCTCCTCAGCTGGCAGTGCAGCCAGGATCTCCAGTATGGTGCACAGAAATGGGCCTGGCAGAGGTCAAGCATAAATAATGAGTAAGGAAATATTAATTCCAAGGAAAAATTCATTAGATTTAAAATCCTTGAAATTTCAATTATGCACTCATACTGTGACTTTTGCATAAATAACCTTATTCCATACAATTACCTTTTAGTTTATTGATAAAATTAAATATGTAACAGTACATCGGAATAATTATTGACAACATATGCTCCTCCTGTAAGAATTTTTAGAAAGTGGTACAATTTGGCAAGAAATGCATTCTAGAACACTACAAAACAAACACTAATCAGCTGGCTTCAAAAACAGCTGTGGCACATCAGCACTCAATAGATAATCAGCACTTCTTAAGAAAAAGCACATCTGGGACATGGGGGAATGCACGGTGGTAAATGCTTAGGCCTGCAACACGTTTACATAATTATAACAATTTAAAGGCAAGGACAACTTAGTTTGGTTATGTTTTATATTACATAAATATCAGGATGTCCTTCATAGCCCACTTATGCATCCCTTAAACCAATCCAGTTTTATTAGTTATCTGTTTCTTTATTTTTAATGACTCATAATTCATATATCAAGTGATCATTCTAAACCAGGGGTGGCCAAACTTATTCAAATAGGGCCGTTGTGTATGAAGGTTTTTGCTACGACTGCCTAATTAGATTACTAATTAAAGGATTGACTGGCTGTAGAGTTGTCACACCTGGCTTTGAACAGCTGACCTAAAGGTTGTCCCAGAAACCCGCATAGATACCGGCCCTGTACGGATGAGACTGGGCACCCCTGTTCTAAACCAACAAAAACTAATATGTGCAAATTAAGTTAAATATACTGTAACAGTGCAAGTGAAGCATATTGTGTAACATATAGAAATAAATGATGAAAAAGAAGAAGAAGGAGACAAAAGCATACAACAAAAATCATAAAACGAGCCTAGCTGAAAGTAACATTTTCCATTTTCTTTCAAATCATCTAGTTGTGCTATGATTAGGTACGTACATCTGTGAAAGATGTCAAGATCCTTCAGTAGCCATCAAAGTCCATGAAAAGCTTCCTCTACTTCAGTGTTGTTGCCAGTAGCTGCTCTGTCTCAAGAGTGTTTTCAGAACTTCAGGCTTTATTGACTATTCATGATTTGGAGAGAGTTCAAAAAAATTTCCAGATGAAAATTGCTTCCACCTTTCAATTTGATTGAAATCTCTCTCACATACAGGCCCGCGCTTCTCTTCTTTTGCTTAGACGAAAAGGACTTGACACTGCAGAAGACACATGACTGAAGTGGGGAATAAGGCAGAGCAGCTACTGTAAGGCGACGCTGTCGCTTTGTGTGGGGGCCGACGCGGCTTCTTCAAAACTGATCCATGATAAGTGCAGCTATTTCAGGTCGGACAGTGTTTAGGCACTTGTAAATTTTAATTGAATGATTTGTCACTCTGAAAACCGAATTAATCATTTGGAAGTTAGGTGTCACATCTTTATCAGAAGACAACTTCAGGTTGAGGAATTTGTCTCCTTTTTCATTTCAGATCCCACAAACAAAAAACTAAAATATTTGTTTTTTTAAGTTAGCTTTGGTACTTGATGTCAGTTCCTCCTTCTTCGGAAATGCCTCTGCTATAAGCCGGACTGAAAAGAATATGCTCTCGTTTTAAAATTTACTTGCTGGTTTTTGCTATACTTCTTCCTATATGACAGGTCCATTCAGAGCAGATTTTCTTTCACTGGAGCAAACACGCCTCTATTTGTAGCAAGAGATAATTATGTGATTTAGCTGCCAACGTGCTCAGTGAAACATCGAAGCGTCTTCGCTAAGTAGAGGCTTTTCTTGTCAGCTCTTTGCAACCTGTGGGCTCAGACAAAACACCATTGTGTTCTAAACTCCATGAATGCTGCGCAATGTTTTGTAAAAGTGGCAAATAATTGCTTCCTTTGCTAAGATGCATTGTTGTCGTACAATAGACTCTGCCTCTGAGATACCCTAACCAACCACATGTCTTAAACAAGGACAGCCTTGTGTTTAATTTAATTGATATGATAAACACTTCTTTAATAAAATTAAATAAATGAGAGCTAAATTTACAACTGCCATAGCCTTACATAAATTACATTTTTCTACCCTATAATATAACCACCACAATTATAAATGAACAGTATCCTATAAATCAGTTTCTGGGTTTTTTTAAGTAATAAATGCAAAGTAAGAGAATTCAACTTAATAACTGATTTTCCTTTATTTTCCCATATAGTTTGAATGACAGTTTCATTTCAGCCCTAAAAAAGCTCTGTTATTCATCTCCAACCACACATCAATCATTAAAATGTCAACATACAAAGAAAAGGACAGACTATGAAAATCTAATCTCACAGTAGGCATGTACAAACCAAGAAATAAACAACTCAAAGAGTAAATATCTTACAGAATTCCCTGTGCTCTGCCTCCAGCACCGCATAAGCCGCATTCACAGTTGCACTAGCCAAGTCTGAGGCAAATGAACTGGAGGCGGCACTACGGTGACTGACTCATGTTGAACCCTACATGTGGCAATTGGAGTGTTAGTAATGAAATTGTTATTTACACGTCTGGACAAGATTCCCGCTGCACGTACTCCACCAAGGTCAGAAATCAGTAGTGTAACTGAGTTTTTCCATCATTAGTTATTATCAGCCTGGATCTGTTTGCTGCTTGGCATTAAAAAAACTGGATAAAGAAACCGAGAATGCATAATCATTTCTCCAACATATCAAGTAGAATTCCCTTATTTATTGTGATTTTAGGCGTTTAATCCATTTTGTAAAGAATACTTGAGACCAGAATCTGGTTCCAAGCTCTGCCACATGTAGATTTTGATATGCTTATATTTAGTGTGATCTTATTTCCAATGTTTCAGATTGAACTTTTGTCCCAAGGGTCAAGATCTCAGCTCAATGTCTAAATAACCAAAATAGTTCTTCAGCAGGACCCAGTTTCCAGCTTTTCCATTTTGCTGAAGCTGATGTACAAACAGAGCTGACTTTTTGCCTCAGGTTGAAAGCGCCTGTGTGAAAACAGAATCGACAGTCCAATTTTGATGTAGATTTTCTTAATTTAGCTCAGGATGCAAGACAGTTTTAGCATGGAACATAAACATTTTAGGGTTTTAACGCTATACGAATACCAAAAGTGGGTGTTAAGATTATTAAGCTTAAATTTCAACCCAGCTCCCATAATGTGTCTATGATGTTTTTAACCTAACTGGACCCTTCACTGTTGACCATGAATTTTAATTAAATGAATATTTAATGACACTCACTCATATCAGAATCATAACTTGTGTACTAATAAGTTGCACATGGCTTTGTGGTACATTATTGTGGAACTCTTGCTCATGATTTGGTCGTCGACCCCAGTAATCATTGCAAACAGCCACGGAATTTAGGAAGTTGCATTACACTCTATAGTGATGACACTTTACACAAAGACACATAAACTAGGGTCAGAGCCCAGTGTTTGTGTTTGTATATGTATTTCTTGAGGCAGCAAAATTATTTGTATTTCTATTCAAATAAAAGTGGAATTAGGAGTAACCATTTTTATGCAGTAGTTTTCTACTTTTAGGATATTAAAGTGGTAATATAAGTGTTCTTCAATAAACTATTGCTGAGGTTATGAAAACCATAAACCAATATTACATTTAAGTGTTCATAATTATTATAATAAACATGTATAGCCGTAAACATCATTGCAAAGAAAATCATTATAACATTCTGATCCTAAATCACACTCAAATGAATAAACTAAACTCTAAATTAAGACATGCCTAAACGCTGGGAGAATACCACTACCTGCCCAGGTTAGAGGACGCTGAACGGACTGTATATAAACAAAGAAAAGAACACACCTTTCTCTCTCAAGTATCACATGAAAGAACTAAACCTTAATTAACCCCTGACTCAGAGATCTGGGGGAACCCAAATTTTATTCAACATATGTCCAGGTTACACTTTGTCCAACAGGACATTGGGCGACGTGGACGCTATGCAAATATCATACACATCATATACAGTCATGGCCAAAAGTTTTGAGAATGACACCAGTATTGGTTTTCACAAAGCTTGCTGCTTTACTGTCTGTAGATCTTTTTGTCATATGTTTCTGTGGTATAATGAAGTATAATTACCAGCACTTCAAAAGTGTCAAAAGCTTTTATTGACAATTACATTAAATTTAAGAGTCAATATTTGCAGTGTTGGCCCTTCTTTTTCAAGACCTCTTCAATTCTCCCTGGCATGCTGTCAATCAACTTCTGGGCCAAATCCTGACTGATGGTAGACGATTCTTGCATAATCGATGCTTGGAGTTTGTAAGAATTTATTGTTTTTTTTTTTGTCCACCTTGAGGACTGATCACAAGTTCTCAATGGGATTAAGGTCTGAGGAGTTTCCTGGCCATGGACCCAAAATGTTGATGTTTTGTTCCCCGAGCCACTTAGTTATCACTTTTGCCTTATGGCACGGTGCTCCATCATGCTGGAAAAGGCATCGTTCATCACCAAACTGTTCTTTGATGGTTGGGGGTTGATCTTGGAGGATGCTTTGGTACCATTCTTTATTTATGTGTTCTTAGGCAAAATTGTGAGTGAGCTCAATTTGTTGACTGAGAAGCAACCCCACACAAGAATGGTCTCAGGATGTTTTTACTGTTGGCATGACACAGGACTGACAGTAGCGCTCACCTTTTCTGCTTCGGACAATCTTTTCTTCAGATTGCCCAAACAATCAGAAAAGGGATTCATCAGAGAAAATGACTTTACTCCAGTCCTCAGCAGTCCAATACCTGTACCTTTTGCGCAATATCAGTCTGTCCCTGATGTTTTTCTTGGAGAGAAGTGGCTTCTCTGCTGCCCTTCTTTGCTTGCTGGACTTTCTTGGGCATCCTGAAGCCTTCTTCACAAGAATTGAACCCCTCTCCTTGAAGGTCTTGCTGATCCAATAAATGGTTTGTTTGGGTGCAATCTTACTAGCAGCAATATCCTTGCCTGTGAAGCCATTCTTGTGCAAAGCAATCATGACTGTAAATGTTTCCTTGCAGGTAACCATAGTTAACAGAGGAAGAACAATGATTTCAAGCACCACCCTCCTTTTAAAGCACCCAGTCTGATATTATAACTAAATCAGCATGACAGAGTGATCTCCAGGTTTGTCCTCATCAACACTGTCACCTTGTTAATGAGAGAATCGCATTTAATTGCAGTTCTTCTGATCATAACATTCTGGAGTGTATGCAAATTGGCATCATAAAAACTGAGGCAGCAGACTTTGTGAAAATTAATATCTGTGTTATTCTCAAAACTTTTGGCTATGGCTGCACATAGTTCTGAAGCTTCATGAACCATTTGCTGTATTTCCTGACACCACTAAACAGTGCTCTCTATTCAAAAAAGGGCTCAAAGCAAGCCCAAAGTAATCCAAGATCACCATCTAGTAGTGTCAGAAAAAACAGCAAATGGTTCATGAAGATCGCTTTGGCCATCACTACTGTACTCTTCATAAACACTTCATAAACCATTTGCTGTTGTGTGGTAGGACATTAAGCAATGCATAAATGTTTCTAGTTATCAATACTATTATAAACTGAAACATACAGCCTTGTTATTAGAAACTTGTAATTTCTAAACTGTCTGCCAAAATACAACCTGAAGAAAACTATTAAGTTAAACTTAAGTTTTTTTTAATGTTTTGCTTAGCAATGTACTAAGTTTTGCCTATATAATGATTAGATTGCAGTACTCCTTTTCAGTTTGTGCTCCAATGTTCGATTTCCTTCCTGTCACATCAGCACAAGCAAGCAGAGTACAAAAATACCCACCACACTCAGTCATGAGGAACACCAGCTATGTTATGTATTTTTTCACTTTCCGAAAACAAATAATTCTTAAAATATTTGTACAAAATGAATATTTGCAAAAACATTTCTGCTTTGCCAAACACCATATGCAGATTCAGCTCCACCCCTATTATTAACATCAATTAAGTAGGTGGTTAACATGAATCAATGATAAATAATGGATTCTGAATGCAGGATATGGTGCAACTACC
This sequence comes from Hyperopisus bebe, assembly GCA_026777045.1. Classification (NCBI taxonomy): domain Eukaryota; kingdom Metazoa; phylum Chordata; class Actinopteri; order Osteoglossiformes; family Mormyridae; genus Hyperopisus; species Hyperopisus bebe. Next base: position 23,368,768 of record JAODJW010000033.1, read on the forward strand.
GAATTTCAGTTTGCAGCTAAACAGTGCTTAGGTCAGTATAACAGCACAGAGCTGCAGCCTTAACTGAATCACCGTAATAGGGCCAGACTTGGAAGCGGGCTTTTTGGTGCTGTATAGATCTTCTCATATTGAAAAATAAAGAGAAGTGCCCCATTACTAGCCATACAACCCCCCCCGGGCTTAGAGTTAAGATTTTCGGTCTCTCAGGCTGTTATGGTTGCTGCTCTGTATCTCTGTATGTTAACTATACACTTAATTGATGCTTCTTTTCCTCTCTCTCTCTCTGTTTAGTTAAACTA
>JAODJW010000033.1:23369166-23381472 GCA_026777045.1 Hyperopisus bebe
GCTCTGTATCTCTGTATGTTAACTATACACTTAATTGATGCTTCTTTTCCTCTCTCTCTCTCTGTTTAGTTAAACTATACACAGTGCTCTCATGGCATTATGGGATCACAGCAGATATGTCATACCACGAGCTTTGAGGCACAGGCCGGGACCATACTGCGCATTTGCGCCAAAACATACAGTTTGTCTCACCGTACGATTATTTAAAGATCTGCTGTGAATGGCAGACCAGACCATCAGGAAATCTCCCAGTACTCCCAATGGCCAACCCAGGCCTGAGAGTAAACATCATTGATCGGAGCAGGGATATATAATTACGGTAGGGCTGAGACATTCCTCTTTAATGAAGATTACTAATGCGTATTGTGATGCATATTAAAATGGTGTAAAAGAAAACTGCAGGTGATCTGGCTGAGATGAGCAGCCTTCCACAGCACATTAGGATCATATCTAACATGCTTTTAATTTCCATTCATAACTTCGTGATCCATGACATTTTGTAGAATAGTGTCTGACAAGTATGAAATGGGGGAAAAGGATGTTACAAGTAAAAAGAAACATTTCTTAATATTAATTTAAGAAATATTCTGGCAGTATTGTAGTGGTAGTTTCTCGGTGCTGTCTCTTCAGCTGCCCAGCTGTAGACAAAGTTTTTTAACATTATGAAGAAGTAGAGATAAGCAGACAGCACTCAGACCCTCAGAAACGTGGAGTGAAGAAGCAGGAAAGTGTTAATGAGGTTAAAGATTCTGAAAGAGAAAGGAATAAACCCACTGTTGTCAGTAACCAAGACAGAACATGTAAAACGCTACATCTCTAACAGACTGACAGGACCTTTTTCATTTTAGGGTTTAAAATATGCAAGAAAAAGGTTAAAGGATGCAATGTTTGATACGGTCCATGGGTAGCAGAGTCCCGATAAAATCCATAGCAAGGCAAAATGAGAAATGAAAGGGAAGGGTGAGAGGGAGGGGGAGCATGCTAACATAAATTAGCCACAGTTTCACCATTTTGAAAATCATCTGAAGGGCATCAGACGGCAGCCTAGACCCATACAGTGTCCTTATACCAATATCTGTTGTTGCAAAATGCTAAAACTGCAGATTAGCATTAAATAGCAAAGCTATAAATGTCTAGGTTACTACGCACGGTAGTTTGTTTGTAATCGGCATTCTGAAAGAAGGCTGGCATATTGTGGGTATGTCTAGATAATGTGGAGTAGGAGATAAATGAAATAGCGGTGGTCAAAGTGACAGTCCCAAGATCTGGCCATTTGTAGCGGAATGGGATGCTGCAGTGAATGCACAGGCCGTTGTGGTGCGGAGTGGCACTGGAGGGGGTGTGATTCTGCAGTGGGAGGGAGGACAGTGTGGGCTTTGAATGTCCCCTCCTGCTTACAGACTGCACAGTCAACGGGACCCAGCTGTTTTTCAGAAGACGAGCCGCCTCTCTGTGGTTTAAATAGGGTCGGCAGGTGGATTTGGGGCACCGGTACAGAAAGTCTGCGGCACGCCTTCCACGCCTTGGCCGGTGTCCTGCTTTCAGTTATTCGCACCACAATGATTTTTCAGGTGCCCTTCAGTTCATTCCGAAGTAGCTTTGAGGCCACAGTTTAAAGCAGCCGTGACCCGGTGCTGTTTCGGTTTTGTCAGCTGAGTGAGTCGAAGCCCTGCTGAGGCAGACAAGCACCCGGCAACCTGCCCTAAAATGCAAAAAGGCACCCGGCTTATGTAATGAACAAAAGGAGGTCAGCTGTGTTACACTCCTCCCCAAATCCGCAAGTCATCTAATATTTATGCCGTGTAATTAGCAGAATATCTGCTTTCCATTAAAAATTAAGAGAAAAAACATCCAAAGCTGCAAAGTAATGCATATATCAGCAAGCACACATCATAAACAAATGAGAAACACCATTTCCGCTAAACAATTCCTGAACAGGCAATTTTTTCCCAATTTCCTTTGATCGCTCAAAACAGCCCTTAATGATTCCATAGGGAAGTACTCATTCATTTACAACTACAAGTCATATAGCACAGCAAGCAAATTCATTCTTTATGTTCAGCTCATTTTTGGCATGTCAATAATAAGTACAATATCAGTATAAGTAAAAGTACTGTACCGTCATCATCTTTTATTACGAGAGGTACACAGCAGAAAACATGAACTGTTTCTTTTATGCCTACCACAAGGCTGTGAGTTGTGGCATTATGTTGTCATTATTCTGTATCAGTCACCATAGTGATACAGACATTGTGGTCTTTCAGCTCAGCTGTGATTGGTTGCAAACTTATTAGAATTAATCAATAAGACAACACTGCAATTTTATTTTTATAGTTAATGGGATATTTAAAAATCACACAATCCTAGAATACCTGGTTATTTGCCTTCGGTTTTTTTCTGATAATACTATTACAATATCAACTACAGTCACATGGTTTTACACAGCTGCATGATTAGTTGTTGCCTCTGTGAGCCTGCTTGTTTGACTGGGTTCTCCTTTTCAACAAATGTTGCCCAGTGATCCATTGTAGGCCTGGGCTCTCAGCTGTAGGTTCACAGCTAGTGGAAATGGGGGTCGCACTCCCGAGGAAGTGATTTAGTAAACTTCAACTGTATGTATGGTATGACATGCAAAATCATTTTAAAAACATATTCCTAATATGGATTTTATTTAATCTTACCGCATTATGTTTTTTGAAGAATGGCAATAGGTTTTTCTTTTCTTCAGGAAACTCCTGGCAGTTTGTTTGTATAATATTTCCATAGAGGAATGGCCCATTTTCAGATTCCTCTGTAATCGGGCTGTCGTATAAAAGCAGGCAGACAAGGAGCAGAGCGCCACCATAGAAGCCTGCTGTTTAGACCTCTTTCATTAATAATTTTTTAATTTTTTGTTTTTTTTTTGCTTGATAATTAACCAGCTGCTGGCAGTATACGGCCCAGCTGCCATCGACTATATCAAAGCCATTAAATCAACAGAAATACTGCATCATTGCCCCGAGTACCTGAGTGTTTTTCATAACTAAACCATTCTGTTTGTCCTCGGTATTGTGGAAGCATCACATCCATATTGTCATATGTAGAATGGAAACTGTTTAAACTACAGTAGTAAATGCATTGTCTCCACTTAGACTTCACATTGCTCTCAATTTTGACTGTATCTGTCACAGTGCTCCATGTGGCCTCCGTGTACTTAGCCACAATAAGCTGGCCCGGTACCAGAAACAAGCGTTTCTAATTCAGAGAAAATCCATGTTTTATACGCAGAAGAAAAATATCTTTGTGTTTACTATGCAGAACACAAATGCACTAATCTTTTTAACCTTGCTCAGTCTCAGAAAAACACGCTGGTGTTCACAACAGAACTTTATCATAAATTAGTTCTTCAAAGCAACAGAGATTATAGTGGTTCACTGGGGTAAATGTAAGAAACAGTGGCCTACTTCTGCCTGCAGCGGATCTGGAGGTCAGCTATGATGTACGACATGCCATCTGCTCAGACACTGTGCCAGACACTTCTTTGTTTTGAAAGTGAGTGCAGGTACCAACGTGCACCTACTGTTAGAAAGGCAACCCTACTTTCCATTTCATATCTTTGATTTGCACCTCTTTAAGGATCATTGGCAAACATTATTATATTTAAATCATTTACTGAATACTGACCAAAATTAAGAATATGTAAAACCAGAAAGGGTTTATTGTACATTAACTGAATCTGATTTTGCTGTCATAAGTATTGTTTTTTGCATGTTCATTATGTGGCACCTTTCCAATCGGTATACAGTAAGCTGGTACCATTGGTTGAATAATTTGTGCATTTATTATGATTCAAAAATTAATGTAATTTTGAAATATAAATATTTAAATAAATATAAATATAATAGATTCTTGAAAAACTCTTTTTTCTCTTTAGCATGCTTTACTTACATTGTATAATTTATACATTTAGACAGCATACTAGGTCAGTAAGGCAATTTACCACAGATTTCTGATACAGGAAATGAGGTGACCTAAATGTTCTATTTTGTAACACATATCACCATTGGTACTTTTTAAATGCTTGCCTTAAATAGAACTGGCTATTTTGAAGCATGGAAAATCCAAGAATACATGCTTATTCTATTTCATACTGTATGTACATGAGAGTATATTGAGCATAAAACAATATTTGTTCCATATTTATGGGTAAAACATTGAATGCAACCAGTGGTAAACTCCTAGAACTAATGAACAAATGTTTCAAAAAAGTGCAAAAAGGCACTTGGAGGTCAGTAAAATCAGTGGGTGCAGCATCGGTTTAAATTAAGCCGTGAAATCTGGAGTACAAACATGGGCTTTTCCACTGCAGGTTCAGAATTAAAGTGATGTAAATGCTGTATAAGGTTATGTAGGACTAACCTTTTCACAGGCTGCCTGTGTCCATAAAATATCCATAAATGTGCTCACAGTCTGAGCCACGTCCTTTGCATTGCCTCTAATTTTCTAACATCATATTTGACAATTGAAGAGTTGACAGATCCGATGGCTTCTGACGGCAAAACCTGCCTCTGGATGCTTGTCGTGCTCAACCCCAGAGGAAGGACTATAGAACAACACTGAATGACTCAATAACGCCCCAAGCTTTGCGATACTTTCAAACATTTTTCTGCACCAAATGTATATCTTATCCTATTCATATTTAGGTCATCGCTTATTGAAACATGCAATATGCAGTATGTTGATCAACTATATGATAAACTTTGTGCAGTGCACAGAAGGAAATACTGTGGCAAAACTTTCTATGAATGCTATGTCTATAAGATTCTATGAATGCATTCATAACACATTAATAAAGCATTAAAAACATGCCTATAAATATTGTGAATCCTTCATAATGCTCTCATCTACGATGTAATATAAATACCTTCAGAATGCATTATAATGGTCTGTTTCAGAATTAAGAATGCTTTGTACTCTTTAACTGACAGATAATCTGTTTTATGAAAGCAGTATATTACACTAAGTTTTTTTTAAATACTGGAATCAGGAGAGCATAGCAATGACAGTATAATGTGTGCTTGTCATCCTGCGAGATAAAATTCACTTTCAGCAGATGAAAACGATGCCTGTTATCTCTGCAGACTATGCACGATGGAGCTGTAGCCTAATAACCTCTTATGGAGAAACAAAATGGCCAACTGCTCTAAACTGTCAAATTCCACAGGCAGGCTGCAGACAAAGGAGACACCTTCTGTGGCCATCGTAAAAGCTCTTTTCTCCCCCCGATTGTCTCTTGCACGAAAGCAGGAGATGCGGAGTAGGCGAAAGGCACTGTTAGTAATGAAGTGCTGATATTCAGCTCAAACTCAATCTCCGCTCTTCCTGCACTGTCCGCCTGTCACTGTCACCGAGTCTGCTGGATTTGAGAAGCCAGGTGACTAGCTAACAGCCGCTGGCACTGGCCAGACATTTCAGCAAGGGCACATCCTGAAGAGGAGGGCATGAGGGAGCAGCGCATTGGCAGAAAATCACGCTTGTTCACTCCAAACAGGGACACAGAGGTTCCTGTCCTCAGAACGACATTTCTCCAAACAGCTGTCTGACATACTGGTCATCCGTTAATGGCGAAGCTCACGCTCTAGAAGGAGACAGAGTGAAGGACGTGCAGAGACTTGAAAAGCACATTATTATATACATGCAATGTGACAGTGGATGAAAAGGAACTGAATTTGTGGATGAAATGAACAACCACAGGGCAGCAGCAATGCAGAGCAGCTGATTTTTGAAGCTTCAGTATGTAAAAGCCGGCGACTGTAATAATGATCAGAATGCAAGTGATGTGGACAGATGACATATGCTACACCATATGCTTCGAATGAAGTTTGAGGATTCAGTATGGGCTGCTTCATGGCCTGTGAGCAACTTCTGACGGGCGTGTGCCCGCCTGGATGCCAAGCACGCACCATTTCAGCAACAGTGTGCCTTCTGTTCTCATTTCATTATTTGTTTTGACTCAGATATCGATAAATTGGGTTTTATCCCCATGTACTCATTAAGTCCCAGCCCAATTCTCTGTTGAGCAGGATAAAATTTTACATAAAAATTAGCTGGCAGGGAAATATATCTGAAACTATGATTCTGAAATATCTAAACACTGCTCCATACAGCAATGTTGATGTGACGTGACTAGTCATCTTAGCTACTTTTAGTTATCTCTAATTAACTGAAATTATTTATTTTACAAGTGCCACATTATTATCAGTACAGCTAAACCAAAAAAATATGAAATAATAAGGTGCACTTCCTGTTGCGCCAAGGACCACGAGATAAAGCAGGTGATTAAAAGAATGAAAAGAGGCAAGGTAAAAGTTCTATAGTAATTCAGGGCAGACATGAATAATGTTTGATGCTATGCTACTGTAATTGTGTTTGTTAAATTTGTAAAGGACATTCCAATTGTTAGAGAATCAAACTCACAGAACCATCAAGAAGATCACTAAGCAGTTAAACCCACCATAGTACCACTCGACCTAGCTCTTAAGTGAGAGAAGTTAGCATTTTCATTTGAATGACAATTTACAAACTGAACTCAATTGAGGGATCCTTGTCCCTCTGTTAAATGGTTTTTCATGGGTAAAATTGGTTATTGCTATTGGTCCATTTTGATTGCCAAAGACACTATTTTTGGTCTAAAGCAGACTGTTATGGGTCATGAGAGACCTCAACAATGTCACATTATGGCTTGACTAAACGGTTCTGAGACACGAGTGAAACATTTCATTCTAAAAGGGTGCAATATCAGGCATCCTATACTTGACAACAGATTTATTAACATGGGTCATCCCTGCTTATGAACAAAAGCCACAAGCCTTCAGCTGTAACATAAATCATTTAGTTTTACATGAGGTGTCGTAGCCAACTAGAATCATGACAACCAATAAATGGTCCTTCACATAGCATCTTTTTCAAAAATATTTATGGGCATGTTATATTTTTTAGGAAAAATAATCAAAATCAGAAATAATTGTGAGGCCTACCAATATTGCTGTAGGAATAATTTTCCCCTGGGTGAGTTTATGGTAATTTTATGACAACAGGTATTGAACAAACTCACAATTTATGAGGAATGGTAGAATGAAAAGGGGAATGACGCGGCAGTTTTGAAGGAGGTGACTGAGGCCACTGAAATGCTTCTGCTGTATTGTGATCCAGTACTCCGAGTACGTCACCATGATTCACTGCTGGCTAAAGGTTATCACCATATGCGGTTGTAGCTCACCTTGCCGATTATGATAGGTCTCCCTAGCAGGGTAATGACGTTTGCACCCAAAGCTAGCTATCTCTAGATACATCCTTGTTTTATTTGTCCTCCCTTGCAATATAAATGATACTGCATCTGTTAAGCTTAAGAATTTATACTATACTGACAACAGCAAATCCTAGAGTACTCCCATATTTGCATACAGTAATGAAAGATTAATCAGCAGCAGCATAACATTATAATACAAGGAAGAATGCCATTAAGTGCTAGTTCATGATTTGTAAGGGCGGCTTCAGACAATGATTTTAACATCATACGTATATTCATTATTGTTTGTTTTTTTTTTGTTTTTTTCAAATTATCCATTACTGTGTTTAAGAAACACAAAGTAATTTACGTGACAATACTTACAGTCCTGCTGACATGAAAGTACTGTTCCTAAAACGAAGGGTTTTTTTCTGTTTATGTAAATGTAGCTTTAAATATCAAAGTATGAAATATATTAAAATAATCATTTGACATTACATGTTTCCTGTACATCCTTTTCAAAAAATCAGTCATACTAAGAAACCATCTATTTCACAGGCTTGCCACATGTTAATAATTAACACACGCATAAACAGATACATATATGCTGTATATTAATGTAAAAATATAACCACAAGTAACTGACTGTCAGATTACCCTGAAGGTGAAGTCTGCTGGCAAGACTAATACTTTTACTTACTGAAGTAGTTTGGCAAGGACAAAATTAGCCAAAAAGACTATTTGGAAGAAAACAAAAGGAGAACAGAGGCATGTTGAGTTAGTGTATCTCAAAAATTGATACTGCAGTGTTGCATTAAACCATGAAATTGTTATTTGTTCTGTAAGCATTAAACCAAATGAAAGTTAAGGTTTGCATACTGCCAGGGAACTGATTCTTCACTTGCAATTTCACAGAACCCCCATGGATAATTATATTCATTTCAAATAAATAGGTAAGAGACACCAAAGAGGACATGCTCAAACAAAGCTGGGTACCCTTATAATAGGACACCGCAAAGGCTGGTAAATCTATGACACATCTTATAATGGTGCCTGATGCATTTCCATTCATCGTTGCTTGCTATGTTGATTTGTGCATTATGTGTATATTGAGCATTAAGCAAAACAATGTAATGAGTTTAGAGGTTACATTTTGCAAGTTTTCAAAACAAAACAAGTAAAGAGGCTGCCTGACAATAGCTGGATTTTTTTCAAGCAGTGTAATAGTGAAGAACAGCAAAAAAGTAATAAACAAAATGATTCACCTGCAGCAAAAGCTGCATTTATAAGAAAAATTGCACAAGACCAACTAAACACAACAAACAGCAGAATTACAATAGCTTTGTATCAATATCCTGCCCTTCATGCAGATTGCATGGAGCATAAAAAAGAACGACAGAGCCAGAGGAAGCTGTCAGCTTGTACAAAGCATCGGTCTCAGAGCCACAAATGACAGTTACACTGATTACATCACATAACTCTGTGGGAGAGGGATTCGGTGGGGAAGTGTGCAATGAAACGGCTGCCCACACGGAGAGGAACTTAAAGGGGAAAAAAGAGGAAATCAATTCATAAAGGGCACACAAAGCTGTACACCAGCAGGCATCCCAGCCAATCAGGAAAGAACATTAGAATAGAGGAAAGATTTTTTTTTTCCAAGTTAGTGTGCAGAGGTCCCAAAAATACTGCGTTTTTTTGCGTACAGCATGTTACCATATACTGACCTGGGCTTGAGACTGGACTAGCTGGGGTGGGTTCAATAATTGCTATAGGAAACAAAAGGGGGAAGAAGGAAAAAAGAGGACATTCATGTATTATTAACATAATGGAGACGCAAAAGAAAACCATGCATGCAAAGACAAGACAGGGAATGAAAACATAAAAAACACATTTGTGTCTGGAGACCTCGGTTTCCTGCCAGCGAAGGGAGAACTCTGATTGATCACCTCTTCTGTATCAGCTCTTACGGTCTGTTTAAGGCATTCACATTTTCACACTGTGTCCTATGAAACAGCCATAAACTGCAAACTCAGGTCATTCTGACACACATGTGGAGCGTTACGTGTGCTTCTGCAGTCGTACCACTGCTGCTGTAGGATATATTTTCTGTCATAAAACAAAATACGTTTCACCTAAGCATATCTCTTAACAAGTTCCACACCATCCACTGAACACTTTTTAGTTAAGTCAGAATGGCTTGTAAAAGTTCTTTAAATCCTGTTGATTTACTGAAGTACTGTGCAGACATTCTGAAGGTAATAATGCATACTGATGAATATTCATGAGTTCAGCTTCGGTTACTTTCTGATTAATATGCCTCCAGCACCCAAAGCTCCCTTTTATATTACACTGCATACAACCAAATGATCTCCTGTGACAAAATGCCTGTGCGCTGGCATGAATATTACAGATCTGCATGTGATTCTGACCCCCTAATGGCACCCAGACGGCCTGGTCTTCACCTAACAGGCTCTATGCTTTCAACAGTCCACAACTCCAGCTCCTCAGGGTCACGAAACTTCAAAAGGCAAAACTCAGATATTTACTGATTTTAATGGTCTATAACTCTGTTAACTTAGTTCACTGGGTAAGGGCAGCATTTTAATCAAAGATTTAATTACATTTTACATAATCAGCCCAATAATTACCATGCACATATTCAACCTCCTAAAGATTTTAAAGGAGACCCATTTAGCAGGGTATAAAAAAACCTAAATAACCTACTTGACTTAACGTCCTACACATCAAAAGAGTAAGGCATAATAATTTTTAAAATAATAAAATATGATCATAATAATAATGATAAAAAGTCTATATATTGACTGTGTGTTACCTGCTTATTAATTCTGCAAAACTGAATGTTAATACCAGAAATATAAGCAAGATCATAAGCCCTCCATTAAATCCTTCTGTATGAAAAATAATATATTTTCCATGTAGCTATTCTTGTATACCAGATTAGTCATAAGAAATGCTCACATCCCGCAGGGCTTTCCATCACAGACTATTCAAGTGTTTGTGTGACATCGTCTATCTTTACTTGTAAGACAAATGCATTATGCAGGCAGAAATGTCATTATGTACTTGTGAGTGGTTTCATTTTTCTTCATTGAATCACGACCACCATAAAATGAAATACTGTTACAAGAAGCATGTATGAAAGAATTTATTTTTCAGGGAAATCAAAGATGAGTGTCATTCAAGTACAAACACATCTATGTCTAATGAGCACCATATTCTTTTTTTTTTCTTGCTACAAGGTTTAATGGTAGATCAATTAGCGGAAACAAATATCACTATTTCATTCAATGTATTGTACTACAAGATCTGGAAGGTATTTCCATTATACGGTATCTGTGTTGTTAAACAATGTGTTTTCTTCTCAACTGTAATAATTCGGTGTTATTTTCATCTATTTCAACTTCAATCTATTGGTGTTTTTCCACTGCCACCAAGAACTGAGCCGTACCTTACCCATACTGTAAACTGGCGTTTCTCCATTGCAAAGTATGCAAGCCGTTACGTGAGCCGTTACCGCACTGACCAAACCGAGCTGGTTGCATCACCACCACCTGATTAATCGAAATGCATGGCTTACTGATGTTCTGCACAGGGATTATTATCACACATAGCCATGTATCCCGAAAACTCAAAACTTGATTTCCAACAAACTGCTTAAGAAAGTACATTTCAACGGCTGAATGGAATGGATTTGTAAAGCAAATTTACACAAGCAAATTTACGCTAGCATTTGATACTTACAAGACATGGTGATTCTCACAAATGTGCTAGTGGAAACTAGCACAGAGTAAAAAAAAAATAACTGTACATAGTAAATCATGATGTAAATAAGCATCTCTTCAGTTTTATGTTGCTGTTGCTCTCCAAACCCAGTAATGCCTTTACCAAGCCCACCTTCCGCAGTGGAAAACCAACGGGAACTGGAAGCGTGCTGTAACTAGCCTCTCTTCGCGGTACGGCTCAGGTATGGGTCGGTTCTCGTATGACAGTGGAAAAGCGCCATATGCAAGTATATTGCTGCCAAATGAAGGATTTTATCTTAATGATATTCAAAACTGAGAAAAGGCTATACAGATTAGTAACTTTACTAGTGCAGTACTAGCTTTTATTACAAAATAAAACCTGGTTAGACTTCTGGCATCTGTATGCTTCACAAACCATGCTATATTTCTTGCCAAACTATGCTTTTAATTGGATCCACTGAATCAGTAGATTCATTAATTTTTATTTATTTATATTATGCATGTATTGCAATCCATATAAACGATTGTCTGGCATTATAAGAAAAACTTTGCTTTGAATTTAAAAATAGGTGTAAAAAGAACAAACTACTGTATGATATTGCGTTATGTTTACTAACACAGGAGACTGAATATTAGTCAACTAATTTGTTATTTAATCTTTTGCTTTTAATGGTGACAGAGTTACAACATCAGATGGAAAAGATGACATAGACCACGTGAGAGATAGTAATGATACATGCTCCTTCATCAGTGACCACTTACACAATTCTCTGTCAACATGTCTTTTATTGTTCTAATTCCTTACAGTGCAAAGCTGTGCAAAACCAAGTGAAAGGGTGGGAATAGACTGGCGGATACTCTGGGGACCTCAGTGTGTTCAGATTTCACCCACATTGTGCAAACAGAATAGTGTCAAACCTGTAAATCTATTACAAACACCTTAATTAATAGAGAAAATCCAATAAGGCAAAATCAACCGGAATTTCTCCTGTGTATCCCATGACAACATGTCCAAGGCAACAGAAGCTGCAGTTCCAGGGAAACCAGGAAAAGAACAGAGATGTTGACTGAGACACATAGATGACTTACAGTAGATGACGATACAAAGTGCTGCTGTGAGAGGAAAGCAGCTACACAATGCCATTTTACTTATACTACATCATATTCATGAAAGGTTTAAGAAAAGCTTGCATTTAATAAATTCTATTTATTAAAAGTACAGAAAGATAGGTTTAAATATGCACCATAATTTTCTAATAGTGGTGCAACACAAAA
>JAODJW010000033.1:23394912-23407608 GCA_026777045.1 Hyperopisus bebe
GTGCGTCTAATTGCTCAATTAATTACAAGCGCGGAGTAAAAATAAATCCTATTTAAAATTCGATGTTGAAAAGATGGCAGATGCCTCTGTGCCTCTTGTCTTGAATGTGCTGCCTAAGCTGAGTGTGCTAATGGCCTGTTTGCTGGAACGTTCGTGTTTTCAAATGGAGCCTACACACTATTTTATAATCAGGTGCTGCCAAAACAACATAATCTATATGTCGATTCAGAAAAAAAAAACATCTTAAACTTTCTAATAATAATAAAAATAATAATAATTGTGACTAATAATAATAGTTAGAATGATAATAATAGTGATTTTATATCCGAATTCATTTACACGCCAATATGAGTTCTTAAAATAAATAGTATTTTATCCATAGTTATCTGTCATGGAACCCTGGGTTAGTTATGAACAAAATAACTGTCCATTTGTTGTGATGCACATCACATCAGACATTCCTGAAGTACAGCTAAAAGCTGTTTATAGCACTTGGGACAAAGTGGCTGCACAAGGCATATTTCACGTTTACAAACAATTCTTGTTTGATTAGGAGACTCATAAGTACTGTTCCTACTCTGGTAGGAATTGCTAAGTAGAACCTTGCATACATTTAATAAAGAGAGAGTGCTTTTTTGCTAAATTAAATCTAATGAACTAGCAACTCATTAACAAAGATAAAAGCACATATTGATGCTAATGCTGTGGAATAAAGTCTCCATGTTTAATAGTTGTTTTACATTATTTTTTCTCTACTATAAAATAAATTAATTCATAAGCTAACAGGATCACTCTAAATAACTGAAGACCATATTAGATGGTATTTTCTTCTTTTCCTTCTTTTTAATTTTTGAAAATATCTGAAAATATCTGTCTGCTCAGCCATTCTACAAGATGCAGAGTTAACAATGCATGACAACAACTGCCGTATCTCTGTGGTATTGTGATGCACCAGTCATTTTTCCTCAAAAGAACTTATTCGCTGAACAGGATAAATAGTTGCTTGGGAACATATTTCTGGGTAGATTTTATTTCTGGGACTAGCAAAAAATGCTGCCTATAAACATTACTACAATCTGGAAATGTAATAACCTGTTGAACTATTGTTTAATATTTATTTATATTTTTCACATAGATTAACCTCCCCCTAGCTCTTTACAGTTGTGGCATGCAAGGTTACTCATGAAACAGTGTTTCATTTAGTAAATGAAAATGTTGAAATAATCTGAAAAAATGAATAAACGGCTCTAAAAGTCCTAGCCGTCTATTGACTGGTCACCTCGTTAAAATGTCCTAGCCATTTACTGCCTGGTCATCTCATTAAAAAGTCCTAGCCATCTATTGGTTGGTCATCTCGTTAAAAAGTCCTAACTGTCTATTGCCTGGTCATCTTGTTAAAAAGTCCAAACTGTCTATTGGCTGGTCATCTCTTTTAAATGTCCTTGCCACTTATTAGCTGGTAATCTTGTTAAAAAGTCTTTGCTGTTAATTGGCTGCTCATCTCATTAAAAAGTCCTTTCAAATCTTAGCAGCTATCTTCAAGTTATTAACCATGGCCTTGCGCCTTCATTAGGTAATACACAGGTTATGCACATAATGCTAGAGTGAGGTGACCATATTTATTTATTCTATTTATAATTGAACTAAACACAGTATAAATACAATATATGAAAACAGTATTGTAACAGGAAGCAGATTTCCGTAGCATTGAAAAAAAAAAAAAAGTTCCATTGGTTGAGTGAATACACAATAATCAAACCTATTTTATATTGCTATTTATGAACTCATTGTTTAATTGTAGTGTTTATTTTTTTCTTTAGTATTTGACATAGAAATCACTAATGAAGCAACTAAAAGAGTAATCCATAGTGGCAATGACATTGCAGATAACAGTGGTTTCTCTCTATAGGTTGTTATTCGTCTTTTGTTCTCAAGTTCCAATGTTATAGATTAAAAAATAAATTTAGAGGAAGGATAGGATAACACTGTATTTGAAAATATGCATTTAAAAACTAATGATATTCGTGGCTTTAGATTGGGCATGTGAATGCATTGTGGTTTAAAAAGTAAAAATGAGAAATTTTTCATAGTCCCTGCCTGGAGGCTTCGTATATGATGACGTGCAGGGATACGGTGTGCAGGGTGACATTGGCAGAAGGAGAAACTCACCTTTTTTCTCCCTTGTACCACTCGAATGTGGGTGACGGCACAGCTGCTGCCTCACACCTCAGCAGTGCAGTGCGTCCCAGGCCAACTCCAGTAGACTTCATTTCATGTATTGTGGGGGGAACTGCAATAAAAGTGTCAGCCTTTATACAGGGGCGTAGACAGATACGCGACTCTCAGCGTCTTCATGCAGCATGATTTTGATGTCACCTTTTACAATACTACAGTAGAGCATCGACACCATCACTTCACGTTCTTTCTAAAAGTTGTAATAAGCTGCCCTTGATTTAGCATGAATGATTATTATGAATGGAACAAAGCCGTTATTCCTTGTAAGAGTACTACTGGAATGACACTACAGGAAGTCTACACTGTAGACTAAATTGAACAAGATTGAAGAACATAGACATTCAAGTATTAATCAGATACAGAACAATGGAGGCATAAAAGAGCACATACTCATTTGCCCCTACCTTTATTTATAGCACGTTTAATTATCCTGTGACCCTGATAAGTGGATGGAATGCTGGGCAACATAATACTGCATTGATTTCTAATACAATGTAATAATTTGTTTTAGACATTCATTTAAACAGATATTATATTTGATAGCACTAATTCAGCAATATGTCAAAACACACACATACATGATACTTAAACATTTTTAAACGGACGTAATGTACTGTTAGAATCAAGGGCTTTATTCAATCACCATGAAATTATGCATAAAAATAGTGCAAACTAGCTGTTACCTTATAATCATCCTATGTTTACAATTACAGCTGGGAAATAATATTATTAATTTCACAATTCTTCAAAAGAAAAAGAACAGCATAATCATATAATGCTTGTTATTAATGTATATTAAAGCTGTTAAGGTATGTTAGCATGTTAAAGTGTACTTACATGCTGTTTATGAATGTTCTATGAAAGCATTATAAGGATGTTTTGTACTGCATTATGAAGGTATCTATAATGCTTTATAGATGACAGCTTTCATACTGCATTCATAAAGCATACTAAATATGGCTATAATGTGTTATGCCTTTTGATATGTATTACCATGTTTATAATGCTTTATGAAGGCATTATAATGTGTTATATACACATGGCATTCATAGAAAGTATCACCAAAAACACTTGAATTATTCGGTCTATTACTGTTTTTGAATTTGTATGACCTATTTTATTTTTATTAATTTGCATCAAATGTGTTACATAAAACCAGGCTTTTTTGAACCAGGGACCAGGAAAGGAGGCCAGATCCAGGGGACACCCTACCACAAATGTATAATCTCATAAATGCCTGAGAATAAAGACTGAATGGTGGCTTTAATGCTTCATTTTCCAGTTGGGGGTGGGGGTGTCTCCCTTGAATACCTCGGGCTCCAACTGGGCCGGGAGTCACCCCTTAGTAATTTTGGCTCTATCCAGATAGGGGTTCACCTTGAATAATTTTCCGGTTGCATGAATAGGATGATGATGCCAGCATTTTGTCAATTTACGACACGTCTCCGTGGAGTCCCCTGTGACTACAGACCCCGAGGGGGTCGTGGACCCCAGGCTGAAAGCCCCTCATCTAAAACACCACTGTTGGTTTTGTTGTGCATGCAGTTGTACCAGCAGCATAAACACACTACACACAGATCAACGTTTTAAAATTCTGTTCAGCACAAGCTAACACAGCAACCTACTTCTAAATTTCTTCTATTTCCGTGTGCTTAAGGAAAGAAAAGTGTTTCCCCCAGAGCTCGCAGGAAGAGGATTGGCATACACAGCACTGACCTCTGACTGAACCTTGATGTGCAGATTCCATGTTTATGGCCCTCCCAAAGCCACTAGATAGATTACACTTTCAGTAATGCTAATTATGCCTGCAACTATAATATTTTTGTACCCAAGTAAATACGCCTGAAAAATCTGTTTGTATTCCTGTAGCACTGCACATATGCTCTTCGGTGAAGCTTCTCGTCCTGAAAATGTGCCAAAAGCCTCTGATTAGTGGAAAATTAAACCAAATGTTTATTTAATGTTTCCAAAATATGTCCCAAGTATATTTTGTGATCAGTCTGGATTTTTGCGTAGTTTGTGGTTCCAGAAATGATCTTGCTATTCACTTAGTTTTATTCCCCCCAAAAAATTGAGAGATGCAGCTCTCTATTGTCTTTCATCACAACATATTTGGTAAAAGTTTACATAATTAACTGTTTTCCATTCACACCGTTAGGTAGGGGGATTACAGCTATCTGTTATTAATGCTATGTTTTGACCAGATATTCTGCATATACAATGGCATTTAATGAGTTTTCCTTAATGACAAATAAATCCAGCAAAAGTAGTTATGTCTTATCAAAATCGTTATAGCTCCCTTTCCATGAATTGAATTTAAACTCGAAAGTCAGAGTGACAATAGAAATAAATTAAATCTTTGAAGAAGATATTTAGGTGCCTTTAAATGCTATTTACTTAACAGTTTTCTACAGCAAACTGATATGAAAATAAACAAAATATAAAAGTGAGAACGCTATTGATACATATTGTATACTGTTATACTGTTACATGCTTTTTAAAGGACTAAAAAAGAAAGATTTACACTCAAGGTTGTGGTAGGAAATAGTCATGCATGAAGATGTTAGTTACACTCATTGCCATCATTACCATCAGTTTCTGAAGAATGAATCAACCTTTAATGACTTTTTAGTGACTACAGTAAAGTATGTGACTTTTAATAGTTAATAGAAAAAAAACACATTTTCACTCTTCGTGATATGTTTCAGCATCAAAATGACTGACAAAAGAAAGTTTGCACATCAGAAAAGAATAGTTGTAATTAAAATTAGTTTCTATCAATAATTCTGGCCTATCATATCACATATTACATTGATTTCACATCCAAAGTCAAAAAAATCCTGAAGGAGTTTTATGTGACATTAAAAACAGTTTCGGTTTGTCTTGTAATCTTGACAACTCCCCCCCAGCTCTCAAATGTTAACCCTCGGCGGGGTAGTGCCCCACGCCCCATCAAATGCAGCTGCTTGTCAGTGACATTTTCAGCGATGGCTAATGCCCTCTTCCTCTACTCTGTAAAAATATCCCCTACTGGCTGCTGAGCAGCTGCTGTCAGGGAAAAGTTGAAGAAAAGGCTGCCATTTTCCATGTCGAAAAACCACAGGCTGTTCTGCATGTGATTCTTTTGTATTAATAGTGACACCAAAAGCAGAGACTGCAACAAACTCTAAATAATCCATGCATGTCTTGCCATTTCCCCTTTTGTTTTAATTTGGATCCTTATTAAATTATTTCTCGTGCCTGATGTTTAATTCTAACTATTCCATCATTCAAATCCATTGGTGAAGTCAAATATTAGCAAAACGTTAGCTACCCTTTCATTTCAGTTAAGTCAGGTACACGCAGGAGGTATGGTATTTTAATTCAGAACAAATTTAAAAATCCAGTATAAAAAGAAAATGGCAGTTAAACCGTTTTAGTGGGAAATAAGAAATGTTACGCGTCCCTGAAGAACGAGTGACAGGCCTTAACCCACTAGCTCAATCTGAATTTGAGTGAGATTTTATTTATGTTCCAGGCTAGCAAGTCTTTGTAATTCAGCTGCCACTCACTGCGAGTCTGTGTTCAGGAAAGTTCTGGCAGGAAGCCCTGAGGCCTTCATTTCTAGCTCTATCTGTGAAGTGCCCCACTACGACCTCCAGCATAATGGTGAATGTTTGTAGCTGCTCTTCTTCTCACCAGGCTGATGTCTTGCATGTCATTCAAAATTGAAAATGAAAACGTACACCGGAAATCTTTTTTATGATCTGATGTTTCTTAAATAATGCATTCATTTTTTTTTCTATTTTTCCACCTTTTACTTATACTTTAAAAAAAAATCTCTAATGACATGGTGTAAAATGAGACATACATGCTTTGGTACACTGGCAGGTACCCTAGTCTTAGCAATATGCCTTATGAACTTAGTGTTTCCCAAAAGAGAAATGAGGCAAAACGATAAATTATACAGAAGAGTCACCTATTATATACAGCTTACTAAGAAAATAATATGTATTGTCTCACTGAGGCAGCATTTTATTTATCATTTTAAGCCAAACTCAACTTTCTTTAAATTGGGAAAAAATAATGACCAGCCAGGTCTGAATCTTGAAAGCATTCTTTTATATTTACTTTACATCACAGATTCTTTTGTCTAAAGTGAAGTACAGGTGACTTAGATGATGTATCACAAACATATTTTGAAGCATATTTTCCGCTCAGATGCTGGTCTTATATCGAATCAACATGCATGACCTATTTTTTTTCAAAGTTTACGCAATTTATAATACTTAGGTAGAACTTTGGGTTTGCATTAGTTGCTCAAATTCTCGCAGGGGAGAATTACTTTATGCGGATATAATAATAATAATAATAATACATTTTATTTATATAGTGCTTTTACAAGAACTCAAAGATGCCTTACAGAGAAAGTACACAGAAAACAGATTACACATTATGCATAAGAAAGGTTAAATGCCTTAGCAAAAAGAAAGGTTTTTAGCTTGGTTTTAAAATCTGAAACAGAGGTCGATAAACGGATGGCAGTAGGTAGTGAGTTCCATAGGCGGGGAGCTAAACGGGAGAATTGCATAATCATGCAAAGATTAATTTGATGCCTGAAGCACAGTTTTGGAAGTGACGTTACTGGCGGCCACAGTACTCCTGCAAAGTGTCGAAGTCCAGTGTTTGCGTTTGAGCAGCGGCCTAACCTTCCCGTTTCAGTACATGTCGCTCGTGACTGTGCTACTGTGCAGAAGAAGCCACACCAAGCGGCCATACACATGGGGGGCAGCGACTCTGCTGCTCATTCATCATTCGGATGTGAGCTGCACTGCAGCACTGGAGCACTGGCAGCTCTTGGTCGGCTGGCCAGCTGCCAGTGCAGTCAATGAGCCCGATGGCCTTCTAAAGTCACAATACAGTCAATACATATGCATGCTTTGCTTTAATTACTGTGCTCTGACAATGAGGACTATACATTAATATACAGAATGCAGTTAGAAGTTTTGCTCTAGTTCCAGTCTTCCAATCTGAGCGACTTTCTCCTTATGC
The DNA here is from genome assembly GCA_026777045.1 of Hyperopisus bebe. Lineage (NCBI taxonomy): Eukaryota > Metazoa > Chordata > Actinopteri > Osteoglossiformes > Mormyridae > Hyperopisus > Hyperopisus bebe. The sequence goes on from JAODJW010000033.1 coordinate 23,402,179, forward strand.
TGAAACCTGGGTGTTATGACTGACAAACTCAGTCTTAAGCCTAGAATGTCTTTCTTCCACCTTGGAATACTGACAGTCAGACATGATGTTTCTGTATGTTGAAAAAAAAACTATGTAGACCTCTAAATTAGATTATTCTAATGCTGCAATCTGTGATCCAGCTGTTGACATGCTTCCTTGTTGTCTGTTACGTTGGTACATTATAGGGGTGGGGAAAAATCGATTCAATTGTGATCCTTTGCGGCAGTGTTTTGTAGATCGCTACAAGAGTTAAAAATCATTTTTCAACTATCAGTTTAAATATAGGTTACTGTAATTATCCATACATCCATCTTCCAACCTGCTTATCCTTCTGGGTCATGGGGGCTCTGGAGCTTATACCAGAAGCTATGGGCATAAGGCAGGTAACAACCCAGGACGGGGGGCCAGCCCATCACAGAGCACACTCACACATGCATACCTACGGGCAATTTTAGTAGTTCCAATTAGCCTCAGCATATCTTTCGAACGTGGGGGGAAACTGGAGTACCTGAAGATAAGACCACAACACCACTGGTCGATTATATAAACACCACGCACATGTAACCCAGGTGGAGACTCGAACCCGGATCCCAGAGGTGTGAGGCAACAGTGCTAACCACCATGCCTCCCCCTTCTGTAATTATGTTGGTGACATTTGATACTGTTTCCAAGCCGCACACGGCCCAATTTTGGCGCTATAAAGCGCTATCATGAATGAGCAAGTGTGTGCAGATACTCTCCCAGCACTTTACTTCTAAAGTTTGGGCAAAATTTGGATTTTATAAAGGAAAGGGACACCTGGACATGAGAACGGTAATCTGCAACATTTGCTGCGATTAAATGCTGTGGTAACACCACTAACACTTCAAGCTGCACAACCACATGCCCGTAGCTATGTATACAAGACAGGAACTATTGACACAACTTCAAAGCACAGCTCAACAAAGGCTCATTAATGCAAGAAGGTACAGAATTTAATAGAAGTGTAGTCATGTGCACACTGAAAATAAATATATAAAATAAATTTAAAAATAAGACTGCATCATACCAATTAGAAAGAACTAAATACCATGTTCTCTACTACCGAGTATGGTTGCTTATCTGTAGTGATAAACCCCTATCGTCTTACCTCTTTTTTTACACTAGTCTGGATTTCCTGGCAAAAGAACCTTATTTGCCACAGAGAGACTATCTTGCAGAGGCTGTTTCTGCCTTGCTCTGCTCATACACACACTGGGTGATGTCGCCTCAAATGAGTTAACATGTTGGATGTATTTCCAGCAACAAATCCGAGTTTGGAGTTACAGAGCCAACAGACAGTGTTAGTCTTATGAACTACTTATCTCCAGTGTTGTTTTAATTTAAACCAAAATGTTCCCAAGCGGCCGATTTTAGTGACATGGGAGGATTTTTCAGTTCTCCAGAGCTAGCCATAACTGACACACAGCTACAGTTAGCATAATGTTTTCCATGTTGAACATCTATTACTTTGCCTTGTCAAGAAGTGTTGTATTTTGTTGCGCTATGCGTATGAACCACACCTGAAAATGATGTAGCCGAAAAGTACACGATAAATCCATGTTTAAGATGGCATGATATTGCAAAAATATTGGAAAAAATTCAAATATGCTATGTGTATTTTTTGTTAAAAATAGTGTAAGGTTTATATAGGAAAAAATGAGCTGGACATTTACCCAAAATAAAATACAGCTAAATAGAACTTGCTATTATCAGCTAATATAGTCTGTCAGATACTGTAAGTTGGCAGCGTTGCCATGAGTTGTGCCACAAAGTAACGCCAAAAATCACTCGCTTTTATCATCGCTATGGAATCCAAAATGTTTCCATACACTGGAAGGCGAGTGCATTTTAGTTACAAATTCTTGTTTGCTTTTCTCCTTCTCACTCGTTGTGTTAATTTTCTCACAAACATGCCACACTGTCCATGAGTGAGTCCAGCAGCAATAACTAAAATTATTTTGATTGGCTTAGACAGTGGATGCAGAGCTCATGCAAAACAAGTGTAAGTGTACTTTGTACTGTTAAACAAATACTAGGAAAACTTGAAGAGGTACAATCATTAAAGTGCAAAGCTTGCCAAGTTTTGTTTCTTATCACTGAATAAAAATGTTTTAGTGAAACTATTTTATCTCCTTGGTGATCTCAACGAGGCTTCACCAGCATTATAGAATACCATGGTATTCCAAATTTTTTGGAGGGGGACATTACAGATGAGAGCTTCATAAAGCATTCATACTGCATAATACACATGGCTATAACATGTCATGCCTTTTGGTAAATATTTATAGCCATGTTCATAATGCTTTATGAATGCATTTTTTGTTAAAAAATATATTACTATATATTACTAAAAACATGGCCTTACGTAGTGTTACGAAATGTTCTTCAGCAAAACTATTAAACATATACAAATTAACAATATATACATATCAATTATTAAATATCAATATCATATTTTAGTCATCTGACTTTTTTTAGTTTTAGTCTAGTTTAAGTCAGTGAAAATCTATGTATTAATATATTGGGTTGACTAGATTTACAGTTTATGCAGTTTATCTACAGTACAATAGATTCCTAAAGGAAACATCTTTAAAAAGATACAGATTTAAAAAGATGGCATATAATATAAATATAAATATGTATTATGAATTGTAATATGAAACATTATATTAATCATTTTATAAAATCAAAACTACAAGTCTACAAAATACTGGCATATGACACATCTTCAATCATAAGAAAAAATTACCAGTGCATAGAACTTCTATAAAGAAACTTGTGTCTCAAAAATGTAAATATGTATCAGACTAGTGAAAATCAGCTGGGTTGCGCTTATTTCTACCACGAGTTCAGTGAACTTTTCAAACACAGTAAAAGAAAAATCAACAATTTGTTTCTATTAATTTCATTGCACTTCAAGTTTCTGATGTTTTCCCGTCTTATTGCCACTCCACATGGCTCGTACTTTGTTTTCTTTCACGTCAAATATGAAAGTTATTAAAACACTTATGTTACATTTTCTCCTACCTAAAGCCAACGGTGGCACAGATTACACTTGGGTGGTATCTAGTTTTTCATACTGTCATATTATCTAGAGATTACATACTGTAGCAGTACAGATGCTCCGCTACTTACTTTCAACTTACGAACTATCAGACATGAGAACATAAAGGACTGTAAATTGTGTTCATTGGGCTCCTGTTTCCTGTCCGAAACATTAATTTATTTTTTCTGTGCAACAAATCCGCCTAGTACGACTTCTAGCCACTACTTCTACCGCGCAGCAGTGCAACGTGCGTACTCCCAGCATCCTAGTTCTTTGCACTTGCGTATACCCTTAAAATGATGTTGAATAACAACTTACGAACATTTCAAGTTACGGACAGCCTTTCAGAATGTATCTTGTTCGTAAGTAGAGAAGCGTCTGTATATGCTATTTTGACGGTATTTTCAAAACCAATGCTATTGTTGTTGATAATATTCACAGAGCTGGGAGGGGACCCCCACGATAAAATTCACAGACATAATACAAGACTTGGTACAGACAGATGGTAGACACAAAACTGCATTTTAAACACGCTTAAAGCTGGTTAGATAAACATTGTTCTGCCATGCACACCTACAATCAACACTAACTAAAGATACATATGTCTCTTCCTGGCAATTTCATCTCATTTTTATTCTTTAATCAAAATGTCAGTACATTTCATCAGTTATTTGCATCATAAATTAATTTCTTTTATTACCATCTCATTTTCATCAGTTAAAAATCCTTTGTTTACAAATAATTTTCGTCATCGTTTCCGTCAACGAAAACGACACTGATCCGGAGGTCCCTGCCAATTCCCACCTCTAGTACATTATGATGCTGCTAGTATTCATTTTTCATTCCACCTAATATTTCTGCACATTTTACTCTTTTACTTGGTTCACTATTCTGGCTTCTTGTCAATTTTTCAGCCGAATAAAAAACATGTCTTCTCACCTTCACAGCTTTAAGAGGACTCACCGTCACAAACCCTAGTGATCTTTCTCTCCTCGATTTACTATGTTCACAAGATGCTGGCTCTATCTAATCTCTCCTGCTACTACAGGTGCTGAGGTGAGGATGAGACCTCACTACAAAGCTGTTTTTGAGCTGAGCAGTCAGTGCTGTCACCCTAACATTGTATGTGATCACCCCTATTAGTCGTGCTATGCCGTGATTCAGTGTTGGCCGTCTCAGGTGTCCCTTGTGAGTATATATATTGTCGTCCTTTGCTTTTTATTATGCTGACACAGATTACTCCACTGGGGTTATTCCATATTGAGTTCAGCTGCCCTACTACTTACTACTGCTGTACTACTACTGCGTAGTTGAATTATTATTTGACAAAAGATTTAACTATTCACTCTTCCCAGTGTACCCTTCAGGGAAAGAGCACTAGCACTGAGCTTGAAAGACTGCCTGGAAAAAGGATCTACGTTTTGGCGTGAATCATTATACCGACACGGTCAACATCATTGGTCATCCATCAGTGCTTTGACCCAGAAGCCAGGTCATGTGATCACCTGACCACATTTTAGCTGCAACACAGTTGATGGAGCCATGATTCAGCAGGAAACCTTCCTTTTCTCTCAATACATGCATATTTGATTTGAAAAATTGTAGATACTACTTTCCACATGTATCATGTGAATACATTTTTTAGGGGGTCAGAGAATAATTTTCCACACATTAGCTAATGAGATTTTCCTATAATCCCCTTCAGTGGGATTCCTACTGGAATTTTTGTGACATTTTCCTTGTAAAAATGCACTAGATTAAATAAAAGATTGTTTATTTTGATTGATATTGTAATGTCTAAGGTTATGGAGCAGAATATGTAGGGAAACTCAGAACTGAAATTTGGATTGAAACTTGGATTGTGATTTATTACAAGTGGTGGATTTGGCATATTTTTCATACCCCTATTCTCTGATAGACCAGTTAAACAACTATCACTTAAGAAAGACCGTGGTACCTCAGTTCTTGAACTCATTAGAACTCAAATTTCTTAAAAGTCGAACCAATCAGTTCGAAAAAAAATTACTTAGAACTCAATCTGAATCTCAGAAGTCAAACCGTGAACGCTGACCTAAGGTAACTTGTAGGCCCGGGGAAATGAGTCACGCGGCACGTCTCTCAGCGGAAACAAAGGGTAACGCTTCAGTCTCACCCTCGCATTTGCTGTGACCGCATCGTGCATGTTTACACTAGCTGAATACATATATTTAGACAATAAAAATACATTTAGACAATGATAGATAGTAACAGTAATTATCATTATAGAATAAAATACATTTAAAAATAAAGATTTCTTATTAATTATTTTAATATTAATAATAAACCATTAATACATTTAATTA
>JAODJW010000033.1:23407708-23418316 GCA_026777045.1 Hyperopisus bebe
GGACTAAATACAGAGGACTAATGACAACAACCAGAAACAGCTGATCACACAGGGATTCCACATGGGGTTAACGAGGGGGCGTAGCACACGGAAAGAGCGGACGATCGGGGCATGACACATTGGTTTTTTTTTACTTTACAAATTGTTTGGATACATTTATTTTCTTACTTAAAAAATTACTGTTTTGATAAATGTGCCTAGATGTGTTGAGTACAGTATATGCTTCTCTTATTTTGTCCGGTTCATTTCGTGTTTAAATGCTAAAAAAAAACATATTTCGGTGTAATTTTTTTGGGGCCGGGAACCAGTTCATTGGTTTTCCATTATTTCTTATGGAGAAAATTTGATCAGAGCTCAAACTTTTTAGAATTTGGTCCGGAGTTCTGAATGGATTAATTTCGAGTTCTGAGGTACCACTGTATATACAGTAGATGCTCCCCTACTAGGCGAAATTGTCAGGAAGAGACGTATGTAGGCCTATCTTTAGTTAGTGTTGATTGTAGTTGTGCATGGCAGAATAATGTTTATCTAATCAGCTATAAGCATGTTAAAAATGCAGTTCTGTCTCTATCATCTGTTTGTACCAAGTCTTGTACCATTATGTCTGTGCAAGGATTTTATCATGGGGTCCCCTCCCAGCTCTGTGAATATTATCAACAACAATAGCATTGGTTTTGAAAATACTGTCAAAATAGCATATACAGACGCTCCTCTACTTACGAACAAGATTCTGAACGGCCGTCCGTAACTTGAAATGTTCATAAGTCATTATTGAACATCATTTTAAGGGTATATGCAAGTGCAAAGAACTAGGATGCTGGGAGCACCCACGTTACACTGCTGTGCGGCGGAAGCAGTGGCTAGAAGTTGAACTAGGCGGAATTGGCGCACAGAAAAAAAACCTGTTGTGGACAGGAAACGGGAGCCCAAGGAACACAATTTGGACTTACAGTCCTCTTCGTTCGTAAGTCTGAAAGTTCGTAAGTTGAAAGTTTGTAAGTAGAGGAGCGTCTGTATATATTATTGGCAAAAACCTGGATGGGCTGCAAAAAATATCACATGTATCAGTTTTTTCCTGTCAGAAACTGCATGTTGCTGTTGCCTGAGTATCCCTGGGGAGCATCAGGGTAAATGGTGCTTCCTCTAGAAACAGTCAAACACTGTGAATAACTGCCCCCCCCAAACATTGTATTTGGGTATAAACATAGAGAGTGGTTTATGGAAAAGGGCAGACTCTTTCTGAACACAGTAATCATTACACAAGTAACAGACAGCCTGTGATTTGATGTTTCCTATGTTCATTCAAAACATATGCATAAGTTTCAAAGTCATCGTGGGCTAACAATAACATTCTGTTGTATATAGTAGTCCAGAGAAAATCAAAGAAAAAAATACAAACACACACACACACAATTGTACTTATATCTTTGTGGGGACTCTCCATTCATTTCTATGGGGAAAACTCTAATCACAACATAACCCTAACGCTAACCCTACCCAGCCCTAACCTTAAACATAAGTAACCAAACAAAATACAAAATAGACTTTCAGAAGTTTTACTTTTTTCATTGCATTCTTACCTTTGTGGGGACCCAAATAAAAACATCAAAACAATCAGGTTCTTATTAGATTGTGGGGGACATTTGGTCTCTACAAAGCAATATAAACCTAATCCATACACACACACACACACACACACACACACACATATTTAAAATCTAAGAAAACACTTAGACAAACACCATATCCATGGTTAAGAAATCTGAAGCACAGTTACCCTAAATGTCATAGGTTGATCCTGTCTTGAGCCACTAAATTTCTTGCTTTACTGCAATGCAATAAAGTGCACTAATCCCTGCCACTTGCCTCAAAACCTTCATTGAAATTTGCACAAATTATTTGCCATATATTTACCTAAAGCAGAATGAATGTATCAAAGCACTTTGCCTGAAGGTTGATTGCAAGGAAAAATCAAAACAGCCTGCAGAATGCTTGCCCAGTAACAGTTCCTTTACACTACACACAGGATGATTTCAGGATGTTCCAGGATGTATGAGAGGTAGTTTCGAGATCTTGCAGTCTCAGGACTGGGTGGATCCATTCTGGCACTGCACAGCAGTACACAATACTCAGAAAGATATGTCACCTTCATAACACATTCTGGATGCATATGTTGTAACCAAAAGGTGGCAGTAAATCTCAGTACCCCACCGGCATGCCAACAGGACCTTGGTTCACTTGTGAGATTTGCACACTGATGCTGACTTGTAGAAAGCCGATAGTTAAGGCACAATACACAGTTAAGCCTTTTCAGAAGTCATATTACAAAAGTCAAAAATTGAACACTTTATATTTGCTGAAAAGAAATATTACTATTAGTACAAACAGGCAAACATGTCATTTGTAAATGCCAGTTTTCTAATTATTCCAATAAATTGGTACATTGTAGAGTACCACAATGACAAAAGATATTACTGGCATCTTGTCATGCTAATCATCTTATTGCATGTATTTATCTACAATGAAACATCTAAACATAATCAGAACATATTTATAAGCTGATAAGTCACTACTTTGTTTTATAACCATGTACTGTACTGTGCCATGTCTGGTCAGTGCGTAACACAGCACGTACTAGAAATCATTAGAAACTCAATAATCTTAGTAATTTCCGGGAATCACGAGCACAGAGCAGCACTGTAAATCACCCCTATATTCTAATGGCATTAGCAGATGGTGGGCTCCAGAAATAGCCATGTATGTACAGAAATTACCAAGTGAAAGAGGGTGCCATTTTATAGAGATTATTACAGGTTGATTGAAGGACAAAGAACCTTTGCACACAACCAAAGAAGTAATTCATGAAACAAAGAAACACTATTTTGCACACGATAATATTAGAGATTATGAAAGGAATTTAACCAGAAAAATACACTAAATTTCTCACTTTTACCTTATAATATTTGCTTTGTTTTTCCTTTGGAAAGTGGGAGTTTTTTGTTTTTAAATAAAAGATCTATTAATAATCTTTGAAAAATTTGTGCTTTCTGTACAATTAAGAAATGGACTCATCAGTCTGTGACTTATCAGCTTATAAACAGGGAGGCCGTTCAGTAATGCTCTCCGTGCGTCATTGTTCTTTTTGTCATTCAGCAGCAGGTTTCCAGCCAAGATTTATTAATTCATTAAGTTTCCTATTTAAATTTTCAGGCATAACACCATGTTCTTTCTCTCTTGCACACAGCCCTTAATAACAGTTGCTGTACCCAGGAAATAGAGACTGTCAGCTTCATGGATAACATGGTATTTTTAAAGGAACCTAATCACTGAGTTATAAACCCAAGAAATCTGTTTCTCACAAAAAAGATGGATATGCTGCTGAGTGTTTTTCTGTACATTATATTTTAAATCATGAGTTACTTCTTTCATCTTGAATCTGGATGTTGAGTATAATCACTGGTCTTATTCAGTCTGAAGGCCTCCTATCTGTTCATGCATTTATGCAGGTTGCCAGAAAAAAAGCTCTTTGAATATATTACAATAGTACACTCACTATCTTCATTTGGCAACAATAACACACACACAGTAGTCCTTGCCAAATCTCTTTAAAAGTGAACAGTTTATTTCTACTTCTTAATTTTGCATCTAATTCAGTTTAATTGATTGTAAATGAATGGAAGAGGTGCTCAATTAGCAGTGTGATCTTTTGTTTACTGTAGATTTTACAATTAATTTCAGAAAGAGGATTTTATTATTAAACATGAATGGCTAACAGAGGAGTATATCATACATATTTTCAAGATTGCAGAGCACCCTGACCGTGTGCATTGAAAAATTTCAAAATTATGCTATACCCCTAAAGTTATTAGAAAAATACAACAAACAAACAAATAAATAAATTATACAGCAATACACAGAAAGTAGGGTAGCAAATTCTATGAATGTTTACACTATGTGCACAATAATTAGGCAAGTGACTATTCTGACCTTTTTATTTTTGTTCATATTTCCCAATTCTAATCCAAGTACACCTGAATGCTTATTGTTTTGAATCATAGTCAGGTGATATACATTTGTGTAATAAGGGAGGGTGTGATCCTTATATAAGGTGTGCATAATTATCTGCGTCTTTATTACCTCAGGTGAAATGGGTCAAATAAGATGGAGAAAATGAAAATGAAGAGATTCAACTGACATCGAAAAGTCAAAAATTGTAAAATTCCTTTCAAAGGGGTGCAGTAGTCTTGAAATAGCTAAATTACTGAGGCTTGACCACCAGATAATCAAACGTTTTGTTGGGGATGGTCAATAGGGTTGCAAAAAATGTACAGAGAAAGAAGAGTTGCAAATTAACTGCACAAGCCTTAGGAAGGATTAAATGTGAAACTACCAGAAACCCATTAGCTTCCAGTGCAACCATGTTCCAGAACTGCAACCTACTTGGAGGACCAAGAAGTACAAGGTGTAAAGTGCTAAGAGGCATGGCTGTGGAAACTGACCACCACTGAATAAGATTCACAGGTTGAAGTGCCTAGCTTGGGCCAAGGAATACTTAAAGACAGATTTTTCAAAGGTGTTATGGACAGATGAAATGAGAGTGGACCAGACAGATGGGCCTGAGGCTGGATCACTAATGGACATGGTACCACTACGAGTCAGGCGCCAGCAAGGTGGAGGAGGGATACTCCTATGGGCTGCTATCATTAAAGGTGAGCTATTTGGACCTTTCCAAGTTGAAGATGGACTAAAATCAACTCCCAAACCTACTGCCAGTTTCTGGAAGATGCTTTCATCAATCAGTGGTACAGGAAGAAGCCTGTAGCATTCAAGAAAGCCATGAGCCTCCATATCATACATTCAAGTACTTCACTGCTTGGCTTGCCTTCTTCACCTAACTTAGACCCCATTGAGAACTTGTGGGCCCTTCTCAAACGTGAGATTTACTGTGGGGGTGGGGGGGGGGGATAAACCCTCTTTGAACAGCATCTGGAAGGCTGGGAGATCAAGAAACTGACAGACTCCATGGATGGATGGCGCATGGCAGTAACTGAAAAGATGGGTGGCTTTATCGGTCACTGAATGTGGTAACACTTTACGTAAATTAATTTATAAAAACGTTCATAATGCATTATAATGCATTCATAAGGCACTATAAACATTGCTATAAATATTTACAAAAAGCCATGACACATGACCATGCTGATTATGCATTATGACTGCCTTATGAAGCTCTCATCTATAATGCACTACAGATATCTTCACAATGCAGTACAAAGCATCCTTAAAGCTTATACTGACAATTATAATGCATGAAAAAGTTGTTATCCTGAAGGTTTTTGAAAGACCAAACATATTATTTATTTGTCATTTTGTTACCCATTTAAAATCTTTTTGTTATGTAGTTAATTAATCATTTTGCACACTAATAATCTGGATACATTTATTTTCTTACTTTAAAAATTACTGTTTTCATAAATGTGCTTAAATGTGTTTCGTACAGTATACACTCTTCTTGTTTTATCCAGTTCATTTTGTGTTTAAATGCTAAAAAAACATATTTCAGTATAATTTTGGGGGGCTGGGCACCAATTAATTGATTTTCCATTATTTCTTATGGGGAAAATTCGATCAGAACTCAAACTTTTTAGGATTCGATCCGGAGTTCTGAACAGATTAAGTTGGAGTTCTGAGGTACCACTGTATTACAACGTAGAATAATGTGATAGAATAATGTAATGTGATCTACATTGACTAGGTCCAGCTATACTTTTGGCTTGCCATCCATTGGACCACATATTCCCATTTGTTTCAAATAAACATTACCATGCTTGTAAGCAGGAAAGCTCTACAGAACCAGTTATTTCATTATATCTTAGAATGTGAACACATATGTAAAACAGTCCTCTGCATGATATGTGGCCTTCCAGGGGCTTATTACGATCGCTTATTTATTTCTTTGTTTGTTTGGCTGAGACTTTTATCCATGACAACCTAAGACATCTAGGCTGCACCATATGGAATTGGTGCCCATTGTACAATACGGTACAACCAAACCCATTGGACTATAAAAATGGAAGGAATTATGCCTATTATACACTATTGCCTATATGTAATCCTTCGCATAAATCTGTTAAATAATGACTGCACCTCTTATTTATCTATTATGATTATCTATAGAAAAAAGATTGCATCCCTCAAGAAAAGTTACCATAGCATATAACATGTAAAATGTTTAGTACACATGGGAGAAACAATGACACCAGTAACTGCACATAAAATAAATAACACATCCTCCCTAATAAAAGCATACAGTTTGTTTCAGTTTGTTGTTTAAATAAGACATTGAATATTACTTTACCAATGTCTAGGCGTACAAACTATATCTCCTCATTCATGCTAACCATACATAAATACTTCAGTAAATAAAACACTACTAAAACAAGACAGATATTGGTAAATAAACTAACTTTATTCAGTTCACATTGATCACTTGCCAATACAAAAATAATTATATGTTCCCAAAGAACCTTGCTTCAGGCTGACAACCATTTGTGAAACACATCATAATAAAATGGGATTGAGAGTGCTGAAAACAGTACTACAATATCTATAATGATTTCTCTTGTCAGATAAGATGCATATGTAAGTGGACTGGATTTTTTTCCAATAGCTGCTGAGTCCTTAACCTTTAAAAGGCAGGAGATAACAAGTAAATGCTAATTATTCTAATACAGGAAAATGCCATTTAGATCAAAGAACAGGTAGCTCACTCTAATACCAAACAAATTTTTTAGTTGCCAAGCATTATTCTGACACTAAAATAGAGCAGTCCTTAGGATGGGCTAAATGGCTGTACTTCTGAAGATGCTAAATGCAAGTGCATGCTGGGTGCTATAGGCTCAGCCCTGTCTGGACGATACGTATTCTCATTAGCTAACTGTGTCTAATGCTGCGTTCCATTTACGAGTACTTCTGTGGTCGGGAGTAGGTGTTGTGAATGACGTCACACTCAAGTTAACTGCGTTTCATAACAGCAAGTGGGAAAGCCATTTAGCAATACCAGGGACCTGTTTCATGATTTCTTGCTTAGCTGGATAACTTGTCAGATTTAATTTACCCCAGTTAAATGGCCTTTATCTTCATTCACTTATATTTAGCCCAGACTAGCTAAAATCCGACAAGCTGTCCACTTAAGCTAGAAACTCTGCTTTCTGAAACACGCCCCCTCTAGTCCGGTTAGCCATTGTTAGCAATACCAGTTGATAACAACACATTATGCAGTAATTCTCCACATAAAAACACAATAGCAACAACTTCACAGATAGCAGTTGGACAGTACTGTGTGTTCACCCAATTTAAGGAGCCACAAGTAAGATGTAAGTGCCAAGAAACAGTATAAAACTACAGCTTTAACTTCTGTTGATAAAGGGCGCAGCCATCTTTAATTCTGAGGTCAGAGTTGTGTGGATTCCTCCGAGTTCACGAGTCGGAATTCCGACTTCAGGGGGCGTTCTAGTTGAAATTTCTGACTAGGAACTCGGGATTTCTGAGGTACAAGTTCAAATGGAACGCGGCATAAGTATTGGAACATAATTGGCATTCCCCTGTTGGGCTTTATGGGGGAAATCCCTGGCAGGCTTTCTCAGGTAGCCAGCACATCACAGCCTTCTAGGAACCTGTCAGGGGTCTGCAGGTTACCCGTCACCCGCAGTTACAAATGCAGCACTGCAAATGTTCTCCTGACACCCCCCGCTGACTCCTCTGTGACCCATGCTGTGTAGGATGACCACTGGCTAGCTAGGAAAGCAAGGTATAGTTCTTTCCAGGTAGACAGGAGAGTGTATGTAGACTGCAATGTATTAAATAAAATCCAGAATTATCTAAAACAGTAAACAATTTAAGGTGGAAAACAATTATTTCTTTTTAAGGATACGTGTAATTCCAGCATTACCCATTAACTATGTCTGGCAAGGTCCAAGCAACAAGGGAAAAAAACAATTTGCAAATTTGGCTACATTACATAAAAAACAAAACAAAGTGCTGTATATACAAATAGAGCTGCAGTTGCATAACAAATCAGGCAAGTGACACCAAACTGATAACTGCAGACAAAACTTGTTGTGGCTAAGAGCAGCACACATAAAATATACTGTCTTCATATTAGAAGGATTATGACTCAGGTTCCTCAGGTTTAAAAAACTACTGCTCTCTCCTAGCCTACAAAGCATACCCTCTGGCAGATACCTCAAAATTAACTTTAAAATGAAATCACATACATTATAATATATTTGTGAATTTAAAGGTTTATAGGCCTTGACTAGTGACAACAAAGCGTGGCCAATAGGAGAGGAATTCAACAAAAACAGCTTATCAGCCAAATATTATTTCAATAATGATGTTTTTTAAATCTACTAACAAGTTATTTGATTGTACAAATCAACAATTTCTTTACGTAACCCAATTATGTGTGGTGCTATGCTTTAATACCTTTAGCATCATGAAAAAAAAAATAGTTAAATTAGAGGAAGTACAAACCATAAATAGCTAAGATAAATAGCCACAGAAAAATTAAGAGACCACAGCACATTTTTTGTTTCACCCATCTCTCAATTTATCGTTGAGCGTCTGTGAATAATATATATTTTTCTGCAAACTGCAGCCTGGTTCTTCCCTGTTTCTTATTAATGAAGGGCTTCTTCCTTGCTTTATGGGACCTCAGTCCTAGGAGCCTGATACAAACCATCCTAGCAGTGCACCTTACACCTGTACTTACTATTTCCCATTCCTTTTAAAGGTCACTTGATGTCATCCCTCGGTTCAGGAGAAACTGTCGGATAAGTTAACAGTCATCTCTGGCAGTAGAATGTCATTTCCGCCTTTTACCTGGCTGGTTTCTGGTCGTTCCCAGTGTCTGCTGCTTCACCTTATATTTGTGTACTGCTGTCTTAGAAATTTTGAACCTGAAAACATCCTGCTGTTCAGCGTAGGCTTCTGCCAGCAGAACCACAATTAAACCATGATTTAAAAATGCAGATTTGTTTAGAAATATAGAGTGGTCTCTTAATTTTTTCCACAGCTGTATATGTTAATATTTAACTTATAGTTAGTGCCTGTGCCTTGATTGAATATTGGGGTATTTGTATTTGGTGTCTGCCAGGTCAGACTGATTGTTGTGCTGAAAACCATTGTTGAGCACATTGTGCTGAAAACTACCCAATCTCGGAATGTTACTCAGTGGCTCTAAAACATTGTGTAATCCTCTGTGGTAGTTCCAAGGTAGCGGTGGCCAATCGTATCCACAAAGGGCCGGTGTGTATGCAGCTTTTTGGGGTAACCTTTAGGTCAGCTGTTCAAACCCAGGTGTGATGACTCCTCAGCCAATCAGTCCTCTAATTAGTAATATAATTAGGGAGCTGCAGCGAAAACCCGCATACACACCGGCCCTTTGCGGATAAGATTGGCCACCCCTTTCTAGGGTATGTGTTGCATAAATCGCATAGTAAATAACATGGCACGGATGAAAATGTCAGAGTAAGATGAAAAACTGATTTTTCTAGTTAAAACAGTGTTTCTGCAAATGTCAAAATGCTTTGTAAAGGGGCCACATCTCATGAGTGGGAGAGTGTATAACAAAGGCCAAAAGTAACTGTGAAATCACATGTAGCTGATGACTTTGATGCCACATTTTTTAACAGTAGAAATGTCTATAAATATACATTTAAGCCTTTAAAAATTAGAATGGTAAAGAAATGTAAACCTGTGTTCTGCATGATTGAAAATCTAAACCTGCATGAGTTCAATTTTGTTTTCATTACTTTCCATTGATTAT
Organism: Hyperopisus bebe; assembly: GCA_026777045.1. Classification (NCBI taxonomy): domain Eukaryota; kingdom Metazoa; phylum Chordata; class Actinopteri; order Osteoglossiformes; family Mormyridae; genus Hyperopisus; species Hyperopisus bebe. The sequence goes on from JAODJW010000033.1 coordinate 23,417,538, forward strand.
TTTTAATTAGCATTCCTAATGTCCAATTAGCCTGGAGGTCAACTATGTACTTACCTAAAAGCAGTAATTATATTTAAAGGGGAAAGTGATTATTTTGGATTCTTTTCAATTATGCTGTTTATCCTTGAAATTCCAGTGTTACTTATTTCATCAGGGACATTAGTGGATGTCAATTAATGGATGTCAATTGCCTAACCAAACAGTCATTCTTCATCAGAGCTATGCTCAATTCAAAATGGAGTTGACATGTTCATGCAGTTGGTGTAGGAACTTAATTTGGAATCAGAGAAAAATCCGGTGTTGACATAAGAGATTCTAAAACATTTTGTGCATAGTATAAACATAGCTTGTTGCCTTTCAGGTTGGGTCTGCCATAACTAAAATGTTAATCAATGTATGTATACTGCCTGCATATACTTATAGCTATAATAATATTTTAACTAGTGTTTAACTTCATGTTAACAGCTTCTCAGAGACATGATATCTAGATGAAGCACTTAATTAAATAGGAAGAATCTTCCCACTGATTAATTTTTATATTTCTGCAACCATACCAGTCTTAAGCACTAAGAAGCTATGTTTAGTGCAGTGTTTAAGATAATCAGAGACCATAGAAATAAACATTATACAAAATGAAGATGTTCATCAAACAATTTTCACAGTAATTACAGCTGATTAAACATGACAGACATATCAGTGTGGAATATATATATATATATATATATATATATATATATATATATACACACACACACACACACACACACACACACACACAC
>JAODJW010000033.1:23418416-23446871 GCA_026777045.1 Hyperopisus bebe
GATATATATATATATATATATATATATATATATATATATATACACACACACACACACACACATACACACACACACACACACACACACACGCACACACACATACACACACACACGCAAAATTATTTATTGTTGTTGTTGTTGCAAACTGAATAATTTATATGCTCATTTAATAAATGAGCATGTGTTGATGTTGGCTGTGCCCGGAGTTATAAGCAACCTGTTTCTCCTAATTTGTTCACAGCATGCTTGGGATTGTGGAAGGTGGCTGTAGCTGTCGGCCTGGGGGGCCAAAGGGGGCAACACTAAATGTCCCTCTGACGTTTTTGCTCCAAGCAGCTGAAGTTCAATTTAAAATTGATTCAACTGAATTAAATCGACCAGACATGCAGTCTGTGAGCCGGGAGGTTCAATGACTGAAGGCAATAGATGAGAAATGGTTCACATAATATAATACTTCTAATTCAAAGGAACACTTTGTGGGATTTTATCGTATTCGACATAAGTAAGGTATCAGTCAAAATAATCAATTTGCAAGCTCCTCAAATATAAACATGCATTTTGATTCACAAATATACTGATTCCCTTGTCTAGTCAACTCCACAATATTTATCACATGCTGTTGACATTAAGCTAAAATCAAAGAATTGGTCACAGAATCATACTGCATGTCTTTTGTCACTGATGAAAAGATGGATGTAACTCTGTCCATGTTTAGTTAGAGACACTCTGAATGGTGGCTATACTGTGTGCTGTAATGGTGATTTATGATGATTGTATGCATTTTAAATGATTTAAAGTGGTCCACTCCCTTTGAGATGTTACAATTGCCCCTCCCTAAACCCATACCCGTGATACTGTAATTACCTTTGATACCGTTTACTGTCTGCATATACTAATACTTTGCAATATAACCCTGTGAATGATTGTGACATCTTACTGTCTTCTGATTAATTATTCCCTATAATTATAATCATTAGTAAGCTACATTTACAACAACACTATATGCAATAGAAAGCGTAAAACGTAAAAACATAATGAAAGCATCTTCTCGGATAAGTTTCGATTGCATTTTTAATTAAACTAGGGAATAAAAGGGCAAATTTAGGATGCACTAAAATATCCTGAAGCCTATGATTTTATGAGTTTATTGTGAGTTTAGCTGCTTCCATTGGAAATTCTTACTCATTGTCTTTCAGCAGGCTTGTATATTACCACACAAAACATTGTGACTGAAGAACTAAAAACAAAGACAACAAACAAAAATGGGCCATCTTCACCCCCTACCTACCCAAAAGGATTAATGTTACCCATTACAATATATGACATTAATGCTACAGAATGAGAAGAGGCATAGAAAAAATGTTTTTAAAATCCTTCCCCTTAGCTTCATTTAACCATGATGAGCAAAGCCACTATAATTCATTATTGCGGGGAATACTCATTACTGTCTTTTCACACTTTTGAAAGAGTCATTACCTGCATAATGGAAGAGTCCTTATAACATTGAAATCTTTCCTTACAGAGAATTAATCATCCCTGCCTAGACAAAAAGGGAATTCTCCTGTAAAATATTCAGGAACTTTCATCAAGGAGATATTTTAAAACTTGCTTTCTTGTGGTAGACGTGCTCGTGGAATTAGGCAACTAATGAGATGGAAGGGAAAATGGTGAAAAAATAGCAGAGAGATGGCATGGTGTACTTCTCTACATCCAACGCATAATGGAAAGGGGCGGTACTGTACTCACAGTTAACTGTGACTTTGACTGTCTTCATGTCAGGGAAGGAGATGTCGTTTTGAGCACTGCATTCATAGTCTCCAGCCTGATCCCTGGTGATACCGTTGATAATCAAATATTCTCCACTTTCATACTTCTTGGCTGTAAGAGAAAAAAAAAACATGTATATGTGTAAATAGTATAACATTTTTAATTAGCTATGGATTAATTAGCTGAGTTCAACATTCTGTTCAGATTTTTTTTATATAGTCATATTACTTCCTGTAATACTACCAATAAAGGAATATTACCAAAGTTCATTTGATGATAAAGTGTGTTTAATATGTTCACTGGGTCACAGTTCAGTCATCAACATTAAATTAGTACGTAGAAGCAATAAGAACAGTGGATGCGATAATGAAGCAATTTACAGGAATGACCTTCTTTTAGAGACTAAAACCCTAAAAAAAAACAAGTACTACAAAGTATGACGCGAGTAGCATTAAACAAAGCTTAGCAGAAATTTTCCATTCTGAATTTTCTTGCAAGAACTTCTCCCTTCCATATTAATGCGCACCAGGTCAAACGTTATATAATGTTCTGCAGCAGAAATCTCCTCAAGGCGAAATGTGGCAAGTTCTCTTCAGGAATCCTGATAAGAAGGCAGATCAAGATTTCTGACGTAGCTGAAAGAGCTAAAAGAAGCGCAGAACACTGCACAGAGATGGTGATGAGACCTGAGGTGCAGCTCCCGTCCGGGACCAAAGCAACACTAGAAGGCCACACAACTGAAATTCTGACTTCCCCTGCACCTCGCCGCTGTGAAGCCGCCAGATTCCCACATGTCACATCGTACATGTTTTCTCTTTGCATTAACGGCACTCGAGTTAACCTCGCAGACACTGAAGTGAATGGTCTACGGTTAATGTCAATAAACAAGTAAAATGTGAGCTTTGCTGCATGAACCACAAACTATTATTTTATATTAGTCCTATTTTATGTCCAGGTTGACTCTCTTGGATTTTTTAGCAACTCATTAAGTTCAACAGATAAATATTAGCAAATAACTAATAAGAAACATATACACATAAAAGAGAACTAGCGAATGGGCTTAGTGTTGTGGAAGAATCCATGTTGTCACTATCAAGCTAAACCTTTTGTTAATTTATAAGACTATATACTTATATTATATGAGCTACATGAGCCAATATCCAATCCAAATTAAGATGATAACCATGGTAGTTTCTTCAGTCTTAGGTGTGACCACACATGTTATTTTAAATGTACTTTTCAACTTTAAAAGCTATATGTGGGTGTATGAGTGGGCGGTTCTCCAACCACGCTACATCACCTGATGATGCTGGTGGTGGGTGTGCGGACGACATCATACACATCAGAGCTGTGCGTGACTCTCCACCCTTCCTGAGGTGAAGCGAACATCATGCATTGAGGGGAAGGACTGCGCTGCTGATTTAATTGGCCAGTGCGGGTAAGATGAAAACAAGGATTTCACTGGAGAATGTAGTAAGTTGAAAAATAATCCGATAACAAGATTTTCATTTTTCTTGATGTTGAAATGACTTTTACGCTTAGCAATAAAAATAAATTCAGTTACAGTGGTTTAATAAATAGTTTAACAGAAGGCGATAACTGATATGATGGAATATAAATATGGAATTCAGCTCCACGAGAAATCATGCCCATATTTTAAAATTGATCCAAAAGTGCATCCTGTTACAGTATGTGGCACCCCAGTGTTTATGACCTTTGCTAAAAAGTCCACATTTAGTTCTGGGTCATTGTTTCTTTCCAGGAACTCCACTTGATTCGTAGGGCAAAGTAAAGAAGCAAGCAGAAATATGCCACAGGAGAGCTGAGCCTGAAACTCAGCTTCTCACCCATCTGAGCCTCTTCTCTGTAACGTAATAATCCAGGACCACATAAGAGCTGCAGTTTAGAAACAATGTGTAATTAATTTCAAATACTCAAACAGGCTCCCAAGTGGCTCAGTCATAGATTGCATCCTGGAGACTAGTTACCAATTAGAGGTCGGATGATGTCATTAGCTTCCTGTGTCCAGGATTTTAGCACTGAGTTTCCTCAGGGTCTCTCATCTGGCTGGTCTATACAATATCTGTGGTGAACATTACAGTGTAAAATACTCATAAGTAGTAAAATCAACAGGAGAAATGGAGAAGAATATAAACCCCTACCATTTTACCCTTTCACAGAAAGGATATTAATTCTTAATAGTAGTTTTGAAAGAACTCATTTAGAAACAAGTGTTCATGAACATACAGTAAATGCGTATGTACACAAGTATGTAATGTATATGTATATTTAATAAATACATTATCAATGAATCTATGTGGCATGCACAACATGTAACACGTTATTAAAATAAAACATTAAAGCCAGAATTGATGAAGGCTAGAAGGAAAAGACAGGCTTCTTTATTCTAGTTGGTCGATAAAGTATGTTGGTACACAGAGTATTGCTGGCAATGCAGCAGCACCAGATGTTAACCTCTTTTGTTGTATTTTTGCTGCACCGATATGTTATATATGTGGGCTGCTACTTCCAAATGCTAAAAAATAGCTCTGAAAGGCTCTAGGCACGTAGGAGGGCTGGAGCAGGACTCAGTACTGTTATATACCTACCTCCATTCCACCACTTGGAAACAGGTAATGGCAGTCAACTTCATTAATGGAACCTTTTTCCATTCTTGTGTCAAAAAGCATCTAAATATACCGACTTGGTTTTCATATTCAATTCCATTCAATAAAAATTATACATACAATAGATTTCTTTTGTCTAACCCTTTCCCTAAAATGATAATGAAAAACATCAACTGTAATACCGCTCTTATCCAGTCAGCCAGCTCTGTACAAACACATACAGTAGATACTTTCCGCAAGCAATAGCCTTCATTTCAATAAAAATACAAGAACCTAAAATTAATTACATCTTCCTCCTGTTAACTATTTTCTGCCACTAATGCATGTGAAGTATTCCTGCTAGAAGACCAAAAAAACTTAAAGGTGACAACCTCTATTAAAGAATTAGTGTTACGCTTCCTTTAAAAATTGGAAAACTTTCAGTCCTGAGGTAAGATTAAAAACTTGTAACCTACGACTTATCTTTGTGTTAAGCTGGTCCTGTTTGGGACTGAGACAAACGTCGGCTTGTGGTTATCAAGGATTCCAGAGGATCTGCTCCTGCTGCCACTCGGTTATCAGTAGTATCTGTTTTGGTCTGGGTCTGCTCTGGTTAATGGGATTGGGCACCATGGGATAAGCATCATAACACCTCATTAATGTTGCACTTCACTTTCTTTGTGCTGATTGGCTGGTTTGCTCCCTTTCACCCAGAAAAGGGGAGTGGCCACTTCCAATCCCAGGGCAGAGGCAGTCAGGGCAAAATCTCATCACTAATATGTCTCTCAGTTACCAGGGTTGCTGTAATACAATACATGTGTGTGCCTGTGTGTATCTATGTGTGTGTGTGTGTGTGTGTGTGTGTGTGTGTTTTTGTAATTATTACATTGTGGGGACCAGGTTTCCCTACAGTGTGATAAAAACCTGCAGATTTTGGCCTTGTGGAGACATCCTCAATTTTGTGAAAAATCTGTGACTGCAATCAAAAACCTAAAAATGCCAAAAATTGTGCTTTTTAATATTTTTATTATTATTATTATTTTATTTTAGTTACTTATGGTTGGTATAGTTGGGATTAGGGTTATGCCTATAAAAATGAATGGAGAATTCCCACAAAGATGTATGTATGTGTTTTCGTGTCCAGGTATACCTTACCTTGTGGGGACCAAATGTCCCCACAACGTGATGAATACCCATTTTTTTACCTTTTGGGGATCAGTTTCCAGTTTACTTATGGTTATGGTTAGGGCTGGGGTTGTCATAGTTAGCATTAGCATTTTTCCCATATATATGATTACAGATATGATTGCAGGACTGTATGTATGTGTGTGTGCTTCATTTTCCGTGGTTATCGGTTTAAAGACCATTGCATTTTTGTTCATAAAAACCAAATAAAATAAAACAAACTGAAACACATTTCTAATTTTTAAATTCAATTAGTTATTCTTCCCAATTGTTTGTCCTTTTTCTTGCTTGGGCCACCTTTCCCCCCTCCCGCACCCTGAAAAGGGGAATTTAATTACAAAGCCCCTCCTCACCTGTCAGCAGTGCTTTCACGTGTCTCCCCACATGCTGATCTTTTCACCTGTCATTTGAATGAGACCTATAGCTGGCTGCTGCAGTGACAATGAGGTTCTCGTAAAAAAACACTTCGAATCATGTATATCCACGTTAAAAATACTCTGTATCAGGAGTCCTAACTATTGGCTACAGCATCCTGCCCATGACTGTCAAGCTAACAGCAAAGCCTGAAAACCAAGAAGCAGATTACTGCTCAGTGGATAATTATCTTCTCCCCACTCTACATTTTCTCTTCCATTATTGTCTTCATCCTGCTGCATTTTTATGCAGTCAGAGAATTTTCTGTTTTCCCCAAAATGAGTTACAGTTTCTTTCTTTTTTTGTATCTTCAATACCGTTTTGGACAAAAACCACATTAAAATAATAAAAAAGACATTGATTTAGCAGGAATGCAAATTATTCTCCAGTCTTTACAAAAGAATTTCATATTCCTTTTACGGTTCTTTCAGTCTCTGTCAGGGGCTGCATCTAATTAACTGCAACCAGTAAGTGGATGCACATAGAAAGCAGATAATTCTTAACGGGCTATATTCATATATCATTGCATGTTTAATAAGGAAACCATTTAAGCTGCATATTGTGGCAAACATTTGCATTTATCTAAGGATGCTTTTGTTCAAAGCGACTTATAGATAACATGCAAGTAAGTGCACTGAAAAAAAATAAAAAACAAAAAAGGTCAATCGCACTAAGGGTTACTATAAATGCAACTCATAGTGCACTGATGTACAAGAAAAATAGCAATAGAGTAAATATCCAATATCATATACTGACATCGTAACAAAGAACTAGAAGGGGGCAACCAGAACGACAGCATTGTATTACCCGGACAGACCCGTCACCTGCTCTGCCCATCTAATCTGTACTCTTCCCACACTCACCACCCTGTACAATTTCTATAAGTACTGAATGGATCAACCTTAAACGTGAAAGCCAGTAAATGTGCTTTTATCTGAATGCTGTGTCCTAGTCGTGACATGTAACACTGAGATTACACCTATTGATTTATTGATATGGGGTGAAAGGAGTGAAATATTGCTGATTGGTGGTACCTGTCTGATGACCCTAAAGCTGACGTACGGGCACCGGAGGAGGTGCGACAGGCAGTACCGCTGACGCAAGTCGACATCTACCTAGATAATCAATGCACATTCTACTTAAATGCCAATTTGCACAGTATTTCCCCAACAACTGGGTGGTTACCTGTATTGCTTGGAGTATGTCTTAATATCCATGTCTTAAAATGTCATTTTGTTCAATGACTCGCACAGACTTTTTGAGGGGCAGGTGCTCAAACAGGGGGATGTCTGGCCCAGGGGTATATTTTCCAGATCAGGGGGCTGGCTCAGGATAGGGGGGTACTTTGATGTTATTCATATTTCTATGTCTAAATATATAATTTTTCTACTTATTTCTCATTTCGCCTATGACCAACATTTTCTGTGACATAACAGTAGGAAGAGTAACAGATACACTAATGATATATAAAGAGCTCAGCGGTGGCCATGGGCTTTTTTTTTTGGTGCACAGTCGACTGTAACGTTCCTATGAATTCAAGCTCACAGAATCCCTGTGCACACGATTTGCTTTATTGTGCTATTTCGGGCTCGTAAAATGATTTTGAACTTTTTATGTAACAGTTTGGTTATTCGTGTTCTTGCCTAATGAAAATGTAAGTGGAAAGCTAGAAGCTGGAGTGAAGCGCTCGATGTGGTAACTTTTTTCGCTTAAATTTTTGTAATAAAGTATTTTATCTTTAAATCCAATCTTGTCTTATTCTGCGAGACCTAACACTTGTCTAAACAAATCTTCAACTAATTCTATTCCAGAAATTAGCTGTTATGGTGATCTACTTTTTAATATTGCCCATGGTAAAAACCAATATATATGCATATACCCCTGAGCCCATATCTTGATAATAATGCATAATGTCTCCCATTACAACATTTTTTGTCCTGTAATTTTCTAATTAACAAAAACTACGCTTTGTGGTCATTTAATTATCATTTATACATTTACTACATGGCATGTAGTTTTCTGTAAATTTGGCTTTCATTTTAATGGATAGACTAGAATAGCTTTACACTACTGTTTTACAATGCATTACATCGCAACACAAACACGCAACAAAAACAAAACATCATCATAGCCGGAAGGCACATCTATAGTTTCCTTTGCTGTCAGAGTTTTCACCCTCATCATGTCACCGAAACGGCAACTCCTAATAACCCAAGAATTAAATCGTATCAATCAGCCCTTTCAGAATCTCATGGTTTTTCCTCATCGCGCAATGACGTTTGGCTAACCAGAGACCCACGCCTTCATCAATCAAAATATCAATCCTTACAAAGGTTGCCATTTTCAATTTTAAGAAATAAGGAAGGCCACTCCCTGCCTCTCTGGGTCCATGTCGATCAGACACAGCATTTTATTTTTCAACATGGGGAGTTCGTGTAATTTATGGGACGGGTGCAAACTGCACACAATCCCCCCCCCCCCAAAAAAAAAAGAAAAAAATTGAATGACACACTGATATATTCCTGTACCACAACAAAAACAGACAGGAATTACATGGGATTAGCTACAATCAGCAAGAACTTACAATATATCACTTAGTGTATATCAATTCCTTGCACACAAAACAATAAGAAATACTGGTGAACAAGTAACTTTATCTTGCCTGATGACTGAATTCACGTTTTGAATGGTCCGAGTGCCCTTCATCTGGTATCCAGCCAGCATTTTTTGTGACTTGTCCAAATGCAATTTGTTATGGATGGGTATGATGAACGATGGTTGATTCATGCTGTGGCTCACAAAAACTGAGTTTTATTAAACTCTAAAGGATAAAAAAGGGTAAAAAAGAGGGGAAAGGGGTATTTCTAACCATTTTATTTAATTTTTCCTCCATTGTTTTGGCGTGATGATGTAGTTTCAGTGTGAAGTTTAATTTATAAACTTTTTGCATCTCCCATGCTTACGTAGCATAAAGGTCCCAGTCCCTGTTGTGTGGTGTGAAAGTAGCCAGGAGCTACAGAAGTTCCAGGTTGAGACAACCCACAAGGACCTGATTCCAGAACTTCGGTGTGAAAGTGTCTAAACATGCGTGACCAGCCTCAATCCCACAACAAGAGGGGAGTTTGGATGATAACCAGCTTAGCCCATTAAGCCACGCAACAGGCAGGGAAATGAGGAAACAAAAGGAGCTAAGGACAGGGGATAGCCAGACACCTGCTAGCCAAACCGACAGCAGACATACCGAAGAGGCAGAACAGGGACCGACAGCAATTAGCTTCAACAGATATGCGCCAGTTCTTTCATGTGTCACCACTGACTTGGACTATGGCTAAACACAGGGGGGGGGGGGGTCCTGAAATGGAAATAAGATCCTTTAAAGATTATCATGTTAACAAGATTAAACTTCTTATCAACTCATCCTCCAGTTTGCTGTCACTACACACTTTTGCTTAAATTTTGGTGCGATTTGACTCAAAATTTGAACATGTCCAGATCTTCAATCTTATACCATGTCTGCAAAGGTTGAAAAAGATCTTTAAAATACTTTTTGAGTTAACATACTAAACCGAGATTACTGGCCTGCAGAGGCCTCAGGACAGGACAAAAAAGCAAGTCTGTCAATGACACTGAAGACAGGACAGGGACGACCGGGCTGGTGGACTGAACAGGGCAGAACTGGCAGACAGGACTAGAGACAGAACTGGAGGAGACAGTACTGTGGGAAGAGGACGAGACTGGAAACAAGACTGGAAACGGGGGTCCACTGCCAGGCTGGCACCCCTCTCTTGGTGGTGTGAACTGGTTGGGTCACGGTTGGCATCTCCCTGGATTCCCTGAACTGAGAAAAGGGCTGGATTTTGGAAGACCAAACCTAGAGAGGAGGCTGGAGCCAGGGCTCCGAGATGTATGGGAACAGTGCCCCAGGATGTGGGACAAACAGGAACAGGGCTCCAACATGTGGTACAAACAGAAACAGGGTTCCAAGATGTGGCATGTATAGGAACAGGGCCCTGAAATGCGGGATTAACAGAACCAGGGCTCTGAGATGCGGAATGAACAGGAACAGGATTCCAAGACACACGATGAACTGGAACAGGACTCTAGGACGTGAGATGAACAGGAATTGAAACAAGACTTGCTGCAACCTTTGACTGGGCAGTTGAACATTCTGTCACAAAGTAGCTAGAAGTATTATTTTTCTGAAGCAGTAATAAGATCCATCAAATACTTTTTAACGAATCATATTCATAAGGTCAAATCTCTTCTGCTTTCACCCTTCCCTTTGACGCCACAAAGCAACATTGCTTCAATTTTTGGTCAATCTGTTTCAGATTTTAATGTTACACAGTTACAGTTTGTCACCCATACAATGCCCCAGCAAAGTTTGAAAAAGATCCATCAAACGGTTTTTGAGTTATTGTCCTAAGAAGCCTGTCCGAAAAAAATGGCTGTCTGAAAAACATTTATGTATTCCCCGTTGGAGAACGTAAACTACACAGTAATCTATCGTAAACTACGCAGGATATTGTAAGTATATAGATTATTTAGTCAGGCAAAGTTTTAGCATGTCCAGGCAAAATGATGTCTGCAGAGAGAGGTTTTCAGTCCTATCTTGAATAGCTGATGGGACTCAGGAGTTTTGACAGGGTGGGGTGGAGGGGTCTGTGATCAACAAAAATTGAGACTGTATTTTATGACCTTTCAGATATTAGACAATCTAACATACAGGGGATGCAGATAATGCGGATGGTAGAGATGCCGTGGGCTGTTGGTTTGGGAAGGGTCTGCAGGGGGGCTGGAGTTGTGTCCCTGGAGGGCTTAAACACCAGATCCTGAACTTAATCTGGCTTTGACTGCTATCCAGTGAGGAAAAACCAAGAGAAGTATGATGAAGGCTCTTGAAAGGTCTAAATTCTCCTGCATGTGTCCAATGCTAGCAACAAAGTATGAGGTCGAACTGGAGAAACATGTTCAAAAACTGGTTTGGAAGGGCCCATGAGGGCCCTGCATAATTATTACCAGAATGAGGTTTTTAGGCCTTCTAGAAAAATCACTGGAGGTAGTAGTGTTCTTTGGTGAGTGTACTATGAAGCGGGAAACTACATGTTACCATACCCAAACAGCAAAGAAAAATTCAGATATAGCCTTCATTTTTCACACAGTTCTTCCACCTGTAATTGTGCATATATTGAAGCTGATGCAAAAAGGCTATTTATGGATCATTAGCTGCATAACAGGATAATACACATATTTCTACTGTATTAAGATGAATGGCACAAAGTTAATGAAAAAAAGATTATTAGAGAGTATGGTATACCTACACCTTTACAAATGACTTCCCTCACATTTTATACAATCCCTTGTATTTATACTTTTAAAATGTAATGAAATATATTATATAAATAGCTAAATTTAGGCACAGTGCTTCTCTTTATTTTTCTGCAATTAGAGTACTGCACAACTTAGTGTTTTTTTTTCCTCTTCAATCTCTATGTCTCACTGCAATCGTAGAAAATTGCATACTGTGCCTGTGTTTAGCAAAACCCAAGAGGAGCTGAATACCAAATTAACCTTGCTGCAATTTCCTTGGGTTTGCTGGAGGTGATATGCAGGACCAGGTGTGAGCATTGCTGTTGTTGCTATTTTACTGCTCTTCACAATGTTGTTACCTTACCTATTGTAATTATAATGTGTTAGTTTCTGTAAAATCCAGAACTGTAACATATAAAATGAATTAACCTGCATTTTTGTACCACAAATACAAGCCCAATATTATTCTGGATGCTAAAAATGGAAAAGCAGTTGCCTCATGGTAGATGATCCATCATGCCATACTGTTCATTCAGTGCAGAGCCCAGAGCAGGTAACACCCTGAATGCTGGTATATGATAGGGCACACACATGCACACACACACATGCACACGCACACACACACACACACAGTCCTTGTTTCATATCGTCATGGGGACCCTCCATTAATTTTAATGGGCATGACCCTAATACTAACAATGACACCCTTCGCAAACCCTACGCAGCCCTAACTTTAACCATAAGTAACCAAACAAAATACACCACATATACCTGTGGGGACTGAAATGTCAAAATAACAGCTGTTTATCACATTGTGGGGACATTTGGTCCCCATGATATAATATATGCATAACCACACACACACGTACACAAAACTAGAAGCAGTGCTCAAACCCACATCCTTGGATGCCATTTTGCCCCCACAACCTTGACCTCATTCAGTAAAACCACACATGGAATTTTCTTAAATCTTGTAGCTCTCACCCATAAGGTATTTGTTACAGATAGATAGAATTTATATAAGAAGGAGCATTTTGTTTGGTTTTTTTAAATGCCTTCATTCGCTCACGCCCCAGTCCAGCCATGCACCCCCTTTCTGGATTTCAGCACCCCAGTGGCTCCTGAGTCTGGTAACAGGTGGGCTATTTCAGACCGATTTCTTTGTTCACCCTGTATGGCTGCTTCTTAGCTACCCTGTTTTTCTTTAACCTTCACCTGAACTCTTGGTTTTCTTGCACTCAGGGCATACTCACATTTGACCTGGTTGCCTTATTCCGTGAGCAAGCACCGAGCACCTCCTCCCCACTCCCCCACTGGTCTGCACTCACTTAACGTTCTGAGCCTGAGTACGCTTTGGTCATCACCATGCCACTTTCCTGTGTTAAAGAAAATATAGGAAGGAAAATGCTGCCACACAGCAGGGTGTTCATGATTAACGTCCTTATTTTGTGGCTTATTTGAAGTAGTTTTGGGTGCGATGACACACGGCCCTCATACATTTATCAGGTATGCAACCTTATTTAATCCTGTTGCACGTATAAGAAGATGGTGCCGTATTTTACCAAATATTTCAGAGTTTTTGTGTCTTGCATCTGTTTCTTCCCAGATATGTTCATCAGCCAAAATTTCCAGCAAAACCTGCACCTCTGCTGTAGACTAAAGTGATCCCTTTGCACAGTACCGATCGCCTAGAGCAGGGATGTCAGACTCCAGTCCTGGGGGGCCGGAGCCCTGCACAGTTTCGGGTTTCCCCTCATTTAACACACCAGATTCAACTCCTTGTGCTAATTACCACACAGAACTTGAGCCGAATCATTTGTGGTGGAACAGGGAAAGAACTAAGCTACATAGGGCTCTGGCCCTCCTGGACTGGAGTTTGACACCCCTGGCCTAGCGTGTACAGCCTTAGTCTCTTATCTTGAGTTTGTTAGCTTTCTTTCTAAGGCACTGACTGGATCTATGATCTATTACCTGTATTATGAGTGGATCTTGGGATCTTGATTTAGACTTTTGGTTTGTCTTTGGAATGCCTTTGCCGATTCTTTGACATACTGCCTGTGTTTCAGATTGCAATTTTGGACTTCCATTTAGGAAATTAAACCTTTTTGCTTCCATAATTGGATGCAGTATATCACCTGCTCACTTACATGCATGCTCTCATTTAGGCAGAGATCTCTTCTCTAGACCCTTAACTGTCACGTTGCTGCTTGAGAATCTTAATGTGAGCCGAAGATGCTTTTACAGCACGCTTGACTTCCATCTACATCTAAGCTGCTTTGAACAACAGAATCTGCTAAGTACTCTGACATTAACAGTAGTGCATATGGTATACCTAAAGGATTTCAGGAGGCCATTGACGGTTCTTATTTGATACGTTTATTAAAACAAGTTAGTGCAAAGTATAGTACAGTACAATACAGTACTGCCTCGAAAAACCAGTACTTTGTTGAAATATGCACTGAATACAAAAGAACAGTCGTGTCAAATAAAAATTCCATCAAAGCCTGAATTCAGCCCCTTCTCCAAAAAATGGAAAAGTGTCCCTGCACTTCGATTAAAATAACATGTAACAATGGAATATGAAGTACTCTATTCAACTCTTTCAAAGGTCACAAGTATAACCCAAGGCTTTGGCTCACAATTGAAAAAAGCTTATCAAAGTGCTTTTTTTATGGCGACACTCTTAGGCTTCTCTCAGCACCTCACTTTGATCTGACTGAAAAAGGCTCACTTAAAGTTTCTAAACTCTTTTACCCTTTTCACCTTGCTCAGGTAGGATTCGCAATATTTTGATATGATGTGCATATGAAGGGTGCAGACAGTGATAATATTCTAATGTCAGCATTTGCTGTGACAAGGGTAAATCTGTTTCTGAGTATTGAAGACTACATATTATTGACCAAGTTACGTATTAAATAGATTCTGCTTCAATGGACAAATTGTAACAGGACAGACCTACAAGTAACATGGAAATAGGCTGAAAACATGAAAGTGTCCACAACATTAAGTGTTTCACATATAAATACAAATTTGAACATTAAAAAAGATCTTATTGTGAGATTATTGTGGATCAGGTGTGACTATGATTTTTTTTTTTTTCAAAGTACGGGGGCATGATTTATACAGAGGGGCCAACCTTATCACTAGCGAATGATATGTTTTCAATTGGTTAGTGACAGTGAGGAGACATTCCGCGGGCCAATCAGCTTTAAGCTGGGGAACAGTCCTTCTTTGGCTGCGACCAAGTCTCCAGCCCTGTTGTGGATGCCTGTCCCTTCTTCAACTCTGTTTTTAGCTAGTTTTTAAATAACATGAAGTATATTATTAGGAATCAAACTGCATGCTGATATCAAAAGAAACATGCCAATATAAAAAGTGACAAGACTGATCTGCAAAAAGTATTCAGGATTTCATATGAAAATGAGTGCTTAAAACTGTATTATTAAAAAAGTAACAGCTAACATTCCATATCTATGCTGGGCAAAGAACACTGAATAAAGGCGTCAGCCTTTTATTCTCCTGTATGCGACCCATGCAAAGACTTTGAATAGCTACATGCAAGTTTCAGCTACATGGAAATTACCCACCTGCAATTTGAAAGAGAGCCAAAAATACAACTGCAACAGTAATGATAGAGGCTGCTGACAATATGCATCTATGAAGGGCCGACACCGAGAAAGCATCGAAAAGCCCTCAAAATAATTCTGATAATCTTGCAGATGAAAAGAAAGTGTTACAGCACTCTTTCCAATTTTAAAGTCATCCACTTTTCACAAAATCCACGAGGCCCAACAACACGAACAACCAAATTTAAATCCAAGCTTCCCCAAATTCTTTCTTGTGTCTCCATGGCCGCCCTACATGTCACTTCAGTAGAAAAAGCAAAAAAAATGATCTCTCACTGTTTGTCCATTTGAATTCCGCAGTTGTATGTCTACATTTGAAGGCCTCCTTGCACGGTGCCCTCACATCGTAAACCAGGGGTGGGGGGCCTGTTCCATTGAGGGCCGGTGTGGGTGCGGGTTTTTGGGATGGCCTTTCAATCATCCAATAACAGTGGGTCCCCAGGACTGGCGTTGAGAACCACTGCTTTATTATTGGCTGATTGAGAGGCCGTCCCAAAAACCTGCACCGGCCCTCCATGGATCAGGCCCCCCACCCCTCTCACAAACTGTGCACGTGCCCACTGTCCTACATGGGTTATTTTTTCAAAATTGTTTATGATATTCAAGATGGCACCTGATGGTTCATTGCCAGGAAAAGGTTTTTTTTTCTATAGAAAATGAAGACTGAAGAAGGTAATTATACATTCCATCCATCCATCCTTCACCCACTGTTCCTGGTCATGGGTGGGGGTGGGGGGGGGTGGAAGCGTGAAGCCTATCCCAGGCAGCATAGTGCACATGGCTGGTGTACACCCCGGACAAAATGTCAGTTTACACATTTTGTTATATATAATAAATAAAAAATATTCAAGCATTAATGAATGCATTGTCCTTTCTCATACGATGAATGAGATCAATATTGGATCAAAATAACATCCAATTGTTTGACATAATTGTTGTACAAAATTCCCGTTGCACAAATGCCCTTGCAAATAAGTTCCAAAGGGATTTGAGTAAATAGGAGTTTATAATAATGTTTATTTATATGGAGAGTATAAAAGGTCCAATGAGGGGAAAAAAGCCCATCAGGGGGCAGAAAAACAAATGCAATGTGTTCAATAAACTATATACATAGAAAATCCCAGACACTTATCATTATTACCATTACCAACATCTAGCCAATTGTTTGGGAAAGAGCCTTGCAATCTCAGATAATGGTGAATGTCCCAAAGAAAGACATTAAATACAAACTATTTCGCCTCTTGTTCAGCAACTATGCAACAACTGCACTCTCTTGATCTATCTCTACAGTATATTAACACACCATTAAGTAAACAAAACTTCAATGAATCTTTCCAGAAAGTGTGAATATATAGTATGCAGCATGTATACAGTGTTTTTATTTTTTATTGTAAAGTAAATATTGCTGCTGCTCTATCATTTAAAAAGCATCAGGTAACACTCATGAAGGGCCTCAGGCTTCAGTTTTAAAACAGAAAAATAAACAGAAAATATTCCCTCAAAGGGGAAACTTATGTCAAAGACATAAGTCTTTCAACTGTTATGATTCTTTGTTCCTGCACATATGACTGGGGTTTATTTATTCTAGTATGTATATCTGTATGCTTTATGTATTGCTTTAATATAAAATAGTAATAATGCTTTCCTTCAAAGAAATTTACCGTTTGCATTTAGGAAGCAGCTATTTATACTTTTGGGACAGTCATAGGTTTTAACTATCTTTGTTAAAAGTACAGTTATTTTTTATCAATGTACTGAAGTCTGGTGTTAAAGACATCATCGCATTATTTCCTAAGGTTAAACAATTGTGCACTATTCCAACATTTAGACTACACAATCATATTGTGCTTCCATGTCCCCGAGCGGCAGAGAACATTTCTATTGTTTAACATTCAGATGTGCATCTACGTTCGCATCACTTGTGACGGCACACTGATACGGCCCATTGACTTTGGAAGGTACAGAAGGACAATGGATGCCATTATTTCTTAATGCTACAGCCTACATGGAAAACTGCGGCTCTGTAATGCAGCATAAAGGCGTATTTTATGAGAGCCAGAATTCTTGCCGCAATTGTGGAAATGCGAAGCCTGAACTGCATGTCTTCGTGCAGTAAATTGACATATGCATTCTTCAAAGGGCTCCAGATACCAATGCCCCCAGCTCAGGGGGGGTCACCCCTTTGACTGACTCTTAAAGAAACATGCAACGAGTGGCACAATTCAAAGTTGGATGAGGTGGCCATTTAGTAAAGATGCACATCCTTACTGTTATCACAAGTAATACTTACCTAACGGGGTTATATGCCTCCAAGAGATAGTAGGCTCTGGTTTCCCACTGGCCATGCAGATGAGCGAGACATTGCTGCCCTCGTTCAAAGTGATGTCATTAGAAATGTCATATATCTTGGGTGGAACTGCAAAAGAAAAGAACAGAACAAGACTTACTTTAGGTTCAAGATTAAATTTTCATTCAGACCTCAAGCTTTAAGTTTGGGTTTGGGGCGTATTTTTCTTGTCTTTATTTTATTTTTCGTTTCCACCATAACTTGAGTGCCATTTCACTCCCTGAGACCCATGTAAGAAGCTGTCGTTTTGATATTGGGCTTTGGTTTCCCCTCTATGTGTGCAGTGTGTGTTTGCAGTGTGTGGAAAATCGAGCGATCCGGCCGTCGTTTGGGATATCCGCAGAATGCCCAAATGGGAACAAGAACAGCTTGGAGCTTCTGTGAGGTTCAGCCGTTCTTTCAACAGACACAGGTCAACGCCCATGCAGAAAGCACTCCTTCACCTTTTATCGAGCTTCTAATGATAGCAAACGTTATTTAATCCCCAACCCTGAGGATACACCCATGTCTAATTATTTTGCTGCTGCTTCTTTTGTTTTTAATGTTTGTCAAATCCCATTGCACACAAGTAATACAGAACTGCCAATTAATGAGAGAAGTGACTGTTAGTATTTAAGCCCCATACATTCTGAGATTAAGCAACCTAAACCAAAAGTTGCTGCGTGTCAGTAGTTTTGAGACTGTTGCACAATCACAATAAATAAATAATTTCATTTTTAACCTCTGTAAAACTCCGCCAAGGATCGTTGTTGCTTTCTAATTCACCGCTGCAAAACCGTAATGTTTGCCAGTCTTGTTATGATTTCCCTACAGGAGCTGCTGCTGGGGAGATGCTGTCCTCTTGTAGGTTCTGAATGAATAAATAAACATCTAATGGCACTACCTTGAATTACAGAAACGCTTACAACTGCACTATTAAAATTCAGGGGGTCTCAGCTTGAAGTGCAGCACATAACTTGCCCTTATATGAATTCTGACAAGTTCTCCAAGGTTGATTTCTGCCACCAAATTGCGAGACCCCATTACTTTACACCTACAGACCACATACCAATTATGAGCCTGGAGGAATAAGACTTCCTGTCGTAATGCAGAGCTCTGAGTACAGAGCTGACAAAGCATGGAAAAAATCGAGTGATTTTGCTTACTTATGTTTCAAATCTAATTCAGAGAAACAATGCTTTTGTTTGTGCTATGTTTGCACAGTGATCATTCAAAGACCCATTTCAACAACCATTATCACACAGTTATTGTTACAAAGTATAAATATTTCTATAAAACAGCGTATCATTTCATTAGGCTTTTTGTGAGGGTATATTGTTCAGACACTTTCACTTATAATCCAAATTTTTTTTTAATTCTTTCTGTTGCTCTAGAGTTGTACTCAATCTGGATCTATTACAGACTGTATTACAGCTGTTCCAGAGCAATATAAATGGCCCTACAGGCTTCCTTCTGTATTGCCTGGGAATAAGGTGTTTTTCAGAGCAGGCAGTTTGTGGTCAGATCTGGCTGCTTCTTGCTTGGCTTTGACTAGGAGTCCACAGAAAGGATCGCATCTGGCTGTCAAGACGGATTGTCCATCCTCCACCTGGAAAAGCTGAAGATGAGCTGCAGGAAGGATGCTGAGAGCTACTTAGGTGTGACTGGATCTTTCAAAATTGGTTAAGGAAGTTTCTCTTAGATGAAGAGCTGGTCAACAAATGTCACTTTAAATTTTCGAACACCTCAGGTGATGAATTATGAGTAGTTTGATGAAGTATGAACTATTTTACTATTTTCTCAGCATACTGGCAAAATATATACTTCAATTTTGTCTGAGATGTTGATGGGATCAAAACTGGATTGAACTGGATTGGATTGGATTAAAGATCTGTATGTATAATTAAAATGAGATTACAATTAAAATGGTAAATTATAAAGTGGTTGCAATCCATACATACACAGTGTGATGAATATTTGGAATAACTGGCTTTGGGAACATAGCTTAAAAGTACTATCCTTAATAAATAATAAATAATATATATGCATACTTTCTTGCATTACTGATGATATACGTTTGGCTTAATTCTGTATGTCACAGTAAATAGTAAATTTGGGGGTGTATAGTTTTTGACGTGTGTACATGTAATGGACATAAACTATAAATAGTTTAGGAAGTACTTGAGGAAATATTTATAAAGTTTTGGCTTCCAGACATATATAGTCATTTATAGAGGACTTCAAGCAAGTTACTGTTGTCAGGTTTCAGTGTGCAGACCGTTCACCCAACCTCACAGTGCAGAAATATGAAATATCAAGCTGAGATATGAAATGGTCAGATGTGTCCTGCACCTCGTTCTTGCCAAAAAATGTATAGCTGCTGTCTAATGATGAGGACACTCCTGAGTGCGAGATTCCAGTTTTCTTACTAGGACGAGGCAAGATGCTTTTTCTGCACGAGTTCCCTGAAGATGCATGACTAATGCTAATTGCTACTTAATGGCACCGAGCAATTACCTTCCCAGAATCCATCACTTCAGCATTGCCAGCATTCCTTCGTGTGTGGTTGTTCAGTGCTTTCATGAGCGTGACAACTGATGTGATCCACTTGCCACGGCCTTGTCACTCACCAATTCTGAACCCAATCAAGAATTTATGGGATATTTCCAGCTCCATTATCCAGTCATGATTTGATTTGCTTTTCTTATGGAACAGCAGAGCTGCTTCTATTGTGCAGAATTCCACATGCCGGGAGCATCCTATTGGTCATGCATACAGGCCAGCAGGGCCACACATTTTAAATCTTATCATTAAAAGCATCAAGATGATGAATGCTAAGGATATTAATCCAAATTCTGGTCACATCTACCAGTGGTTCTGAACTCGCTCCTGCAGTTCTCATTTTTGTGCCATGACACCTGAACCAGGTAATTAACTGCTAGATAAGTAGTTTACTAGTAGAATCAGACACAGCATGTTAACTGGGTTGAAAACCTCCACTATGTTGAAATGAATTTTGATCAGGCTTCCTGAGTCCATTGTGCATGTGCTGTTTTACAGTAGGTCGCCTTGTTTAACTTTGTTTTGCATATTTGTACGTTTCATCTTAAGGAATCAAATTAAAAATGCCAATTAGATACCAAAAAAATTTAAAAGATGAATAATACAAAATCTACATTAACTATACTTTGTAATTTATATATGAGACAGGATTTTCAAAATTCAAGAAGATTTGGAAAATACATAATCTCTCCTGGCTATATTGTTTATTATCTATCCATCCACCCATCCATCCATTTTCCAACCCGCCTATTCTACTGGGTCGTGGGGGGTCCGGAGCCTATCCCGGAAGCAACGGGCACAAATTGTTTATTATATAGACAAATATTAAATAGTAATCACAGAAATGGTGATCACAGTGATCAGGAGAAAGGCTGGAACAGTAAGAATTAAAATTAAATATTGATTTTGGAATTTTACAGGTGAAGAAATGAAGTAATGCATTATTTCTTTTGTTTTTTTTACAAATGGATTGAAGGGTAATGGTTGGGACTGTATTGTGCAAAGACGGTGATTTGGTGAACCATTTGATGGCAGACATGGGAGAAATTTTGCCGACATTTAGGAGTCGAAGAAGAGAGCTCTGTAGAGGGTACTTTCCAAGTCCACTAAAGAGCCACGCGGGTGGGTGGAATTGCCCCCAGTGCTGTCTGCTCTCCATAATATGGCTGCACATGACAAAGTAACATGTGCAGACTCCTCGTCACATAGCTTCAGCGTGAAAGCATTTTAGCATGCCGGTCGCATCTCAAGGCCACTTTGATCACGTCATACACTCAAGTGGCGGCTTGAAGACTTCCATGGAACTTTTAAGATGCGTGCCAAAACCTGGAGGCGGTACAAAGTAGAATCGTCCTCAGCACGAGCTGAATCCCTTTGACAGTGCAAATAATAGATACCGCCCGCATAAGAAATTGAATAAGCAGCAGGGTCCTGAAATGAAGTCTCCAGCTCATATTTGAGAGGTACATTTTTAAACGATTTTATACCGTATGCAACCTGTCAGATTTAGTCAAACTGGTTTATTCCAGGAACATAAAGAACCCTGGGTAGCCTTGGAGTGTAACAGCAGCGGCTCACGGGAACCACGCTCCACCCTATCTTCATCTCCTCCCAGTTATCCTGCCCTAATGGTGGGATCAAAAATTGTACCCTGCCAGTCCCACCAGTGAACTTCTATCTGGGTACTGATGTTTCGGTGTTCAGAGACCCCAGCTAGCACCTCAGTCTGCACTCAGGAGCATTTATAATGGGGCGGCAGGGGGACCAAACCCCCTTGTTATTTTTCAGCAGGATAATTAAGAGTCATCTCTGTGTTATCTCATTTTAACTCGATTGTTATCAGTATTTCTCTTGGTGAGTAATAATTACAGTGAACTGTCATAATCATGTAGATGCACCAATTCTTATTAAAACAATCTTCATTTTATTATTCAATTTGGTCGCTATCCAATGAAAAACATGCAGCTCCGAAATCTAATATTCCAGGAGTGTTTCCTCTGAAACAACTTTACATAATAAACCTAAAACAATGTAATAAATCACCAAATAGGAACTTAACCAGCAGTGGTTTAATGTTTTAAATAGACTTACATGGATTGTTGTCGCCAAACAGAGACTTACATAGTATTCTTATACTACATTCCAGTTAGTTAAAACAGTTATTTAGAGCATTGTTGCCCTGTTCTCTGTATTACAAGAATTTGGTAAGTTATTGACAGCTAGTCTAAATGTTTGCACATAATCAGAGCTTTGTGTTACTATTTTATCTAACTATCTATGTTGAGTTGTTAAAATTAGCAATCCTTCACAAGCAACCATCATGAATGAAAATGTTAACTAGCAAAAACACAAATACTGTGTTCAAACAAGAAGTTTAGGGTGTTACTTTACCTTGACAGTGGTAACTGACTCAAACAAACTTCTGCTTTCAAGTGACAGCTATCAGCTGAGATAAATTAGCTGATGCAGTAGGACTGCACAATTAATCGTTTTTGAATCACAATCTTGATTCACATCCCTATGCCACCTCATCCAAGGGCTGAATCATGATCTCGATTCCTTGAACCCCATGTGACCTCATTCATACATGACAGTGATTTCTGTGCTGGTATTAGCGGGGAGATGCATCGCACCAAACCTAGCGCTCGCTTTTTGTCCCTAAGCAGTATCAATAAAGCAAAGGACTCCGTTACACCACAAACACATGTTATAATAAAGAACACTAGAGTTAAAGAACAAATTGTTGCTATCTGATGAAAATTGCATGTATGTCCACTTTCGATGCATTTGGGGTTAGGCAGCAGTGAAACTTGGCGAGCTTGTATATGTCAAGGGACAAATCGGGAACATGGATCCAAATGCCGAGCAAACGTAGCCAAAACATTAAACGAGAACTGAGGCTGGGGGACCGATCCTAAGGTGGAAAAGCCAGTCTATCCTGGGGAGTGAAGGGAGAATGAGGCATTCATGCAGACACAGGGATATCAGTACCAGCAGAAACACTCAGAAGGGGATCAGGACACACACGTTCACTCGGCTGGGGATCAGGATGTACAGTCGCACCTAACCACACAAGTGGGAAATCAAGTAGTGGGGGCAAAGCAGGAGCGAATACTGCTCAGTGATCGTCAGCTGGTAAGACTGCAAGTGAAAGCAACCGAGTGAAGGGGCACGATGGCGGAAAGATCCAATCGCATAGTATTATAATAATAATAATAATACAATCTGAAATACATTGCTCGAGAATCGTGAGAGACAATTGTATGTTGACGCTGATGATCTTCCAAACAAGGGGTGGGAGATACATGGTTTTCATGGACACTTCTGACATCCAAAGGAGATACAATTCAAACAGTTGATTTCATAAAACAAGTTTTCATTGGTCAATTAGATGTCAAATGCTATTAGTAGACCTGTATTCCATCTATAGTAGAAAGTCACAATCATCAAAAGTGGACATATGTACAGTTTTCATCGGACAGCGATGATTTGTTAGATTACTGGTCATGTGACCTTCAAAAAAGGCATGCCCACATTGCACAGTCATGCCCCACATAACAATGTTTCAGTCAACGATGGACCACGTATATGACAGTGGTGCCTCACTTGGACCTCACATGTCAGCACTCTGGTCACCAGAGCGAGGAAGCGGCTGTACCATCTGAGGCGGCTGAGGAGATTTAGGGTCACTCCAGTGATCCTAAAACCTTCTACTCAGCTGCTGTGGAGACCATCTTGACCATGAACATTACCGTATGGTTTGGACCACAAAG
Source organism: Hyperopisus bebe (assembly GCA_026777045.1). Taxonomy (NCBI): domain Eukaryota; kingdom Metazoa; phylum Chordata; class Actinopteri; order Osteoglossiformes; family Mormyridae; genus Hyperopisus; species Hyperopisus bebe. Next base: position 23,441,986 of record JAODJW010000033.1, read on the forward strand.
CCCTGCAGAGGGTGATCAGGGCGGCCGAGTGTTGTGTCAGATCTCCTCTGCCCTCCCTGCTGGACACCTACAAAAAACGCCGCAGGTCCAGAGGTAGTAAGATAATTAAGGACTCCATACACCCCGCAAACTGTCTGTTCCGCAGGCAGAACTCAGGCAGACGGTTCCGTTCCACTATATTTTAGATTGTATATTTTAGATTATATACTTGGTTCCCTAGATTGTATTTATATATTATAATTGTTCTTTTTTACTCCTACGTTACCTCTTACCTTTTTTCTTCTATTTTTGCACAGCCAAATAATGGTGACTCAGAGATACATTTCACTGCATGTTGTACTGTATGTGACAAATAAATCTCTCGAATTGAATTGAATTGAATTGAGATTATAATGGAGCTGAAAAAGTCCAATCGCTGGCTAATATCATAGCCATCATAAGGTTGCAGTGCAACGCATTACTCATGGTGTTGCTGGTGTAATAAACAACTATGTCACTGGTTTATGTATTTGCTATAGTTTACTTTTTATCATGGTAGACACACACACCCTCATATAATAAAAAATTTTAGAGATGCCAGTGAACATAACTGTACTTAGAGGAAACCACAGGACATGCAAATTCCAGAGCAGAGGGAGGTTTCGCCCCCCAACCCTGGAAAAGTGTGGCCACCCACTGAGCCAACATGCTGCCAGGTTTATTCAATAAACATTAATTACAACACTAATTCTAATTATTTAGCACATTAGTAAATGCTGCAGAAATGCCTCACAATAGGGCCTTGGGTTAGTGTCTTTGGCAAGAGAACAGGGCTTCAGTCTCACCATCATTTGTCCCCAGTGGACATCATCAAATTACTTTGGAGTCAAAGGACAAATCATAGTTTAAAATGGCAATGACAGTATTAATATCACTGGTGTTTTATTGTTTTCAACATTTATTTAGGTTGTTTTTTAGAATTTCATATTATTTTACATTTCAAATTTTTACATTGTTTCTTTATATAACGTGGTAGTTAAGAATCCAATAATTACAATCATCCAATTAGGCTGAATTTTTCTTTCAAATCCACAATCTAAGTATCTGTTTTGTGGTGAATTATTTTTGACAGTTATATCCCTTGACAAGACAATCTGACAGTAGATTAGTCTGTTCATGAGAACTGCATGAGATATTTCAGAAGTCTTAAAATATTTTCTTAAAATGTTTTCTTTGATATTCTTCCTCATAACTAGCAGACCCTTGGAGTCATCAAGTACTTAAATCTGAAAACAGCAATGTTTCCTGCTAGAAGTATTTGTGTTTTGGCTGTAACAGATCTGGTAGAAATCCAGTGCTAAATGGCTTTTAGAGGCAGCATTATATGGGTCACTGGAAAACACAGATGATGTAATGAGGGCCCTCTGGTTTCCCCAGGTCCATTGATACATATTTTATTGTTATGTACGTACCATGAAGAATATAAAATATGAACATAAATCAGATACAATAAGGTCTTTCTACATATTTAATCTAAGTGCTATAAAATATTGTGAATTAGCCGCAGTTTCATGAAATGAAAGCAGTCAGATACCAGCTAACATCTAAAGCTTATTATTCCAAACCACATAAATGGCAATAACACATATTTTTGCGACAAGAGAAATATTGAAATATCGTGCCCTTTATTTGAAGAGAATGCTCTCAGCTGTCATACATAAGCAATAAAGCATTTAAAATTAAATGGTTTCCTCAGTCTCGAGGGTACCACTCCATGGCAATGAACCTAATGGAGAAGAGTGCAGATGCAAAGCTATAATTTAACAGGGAATTTGTCATAAGGTGTTTAATGACGATAAATGTCACACTGGGATGAAAGGATTGTGAAAGGCCATAGAGCCCACATAAGCAATTCAGTCTTTCCCCACAAATGCCTTTTATTAGCATTATGCAGTCTAATAGCCTAAGAAAACATCATTTGGACTGCATTGTGTACTGAATATTTGATAGTACTGCAAAACAAATGAAATGATGTCAAGGCAAATGCCAGATGCCTCACTGCAAATCAAAATATGTTTGGAATGTACGGCACCTTAATAACAGAATATTAGGTATCATCTATAGAGATGTGAAAAGCAGATTTTCTTTTTGCAACAGCTCACATTAATTAAGGTTTTTATAATCTATATTTTTATGATAATAATAATAATAATAATAATAAGAAGAAGAAGAAGAAGAAGAAGAAGAAGAAGAAGAAACAACAACTCTTTAAGGAAATGTTAGTTTAGATCACCATGACTTCCATTCCATTCTATTATTTTGGGGAAAAAAATGTTTACCAGTTCATAATTTGGGTCATGTGGGCTTTGATATATTATGTTTGGACATTTTATTTATGAGTCTCTCATTGTTCTTGAATCTCTCTCCAAATTAAACAAACAAATAAACAAACTAATAAATAAAGACTGACACACTATAATTTTTACAATGTGTTTATCTCATAGGGTTAATGCTTTGTTAAACTATCTGGCCCTTTTAAAACCAGAGCTCATTGGAAAAGTCAACACTTTTCACATTGTGATATTTTCCAATTTCTTCCTGCACGTTTATTCACGCTGTGTCAGGGTAGTTGAGGAATGGTGATGGACAGCAGCTTGGAGGTCTGGTCACAGATTTTCAATATGATTAAGGTCGGGACTCAGACTGGTTTGCCAAGGACATCTTATTTCTTTATTTTGAGCCACTTTAGTTTTCTCCTCCCTCTGTGCTCTGGATCAGAGTCCTGTTAAAAGACAGAATTCTCTCCCAGTTTGAAATCTCTGAACAAGGGGCATAGATTCTTATCCAGGATTACTCTGTTTTGTGCAACATTCATTTTTCCATCAATGCAAGCTGATGAAAACTGTCACCATCACACGATGCTACTATGGGCATATTTTTTTGAAAGATGGTTTAATGTGGAGGATTTTTAAGTTACACTATACATAGGGCGAGATTCCCCCATCAAGTGCTTAAGTAAAAAAAAAAAAAAATAAAATAAAAAAAAAAGCGCTTAAAATGTTACGTACTATTGAGCATATTTTCCTGTCATCAGCAGGGACCTGCCCACCACGCTTAGCCAGAAAAAGAAGGCGTGGCCATGCAAGACGTATAATTAATTCATCAAGCAAAATGGGGGTGACACCCTCAATGATTTTGGCAACTAGCAAAATGTGAAGTAAGTGCATTTAAACAGTCCACTTAAGTTGATGGGAGAATACATTTAAGTCAAAAAAGTACGCAGCTACATGAGAGAATCGACCCCTTAGTTTGTAGTGATCAGGGCAAAAAAAATCAATTTTTGCCTTGTAAACCACAATACTGCCCGCCACATATCTTTAGTCACATTTTGTGACCCCTTTGCAGTCAAAGACTGGTTTTTTCTTTCTTGCTGCTCTCCCAAAAAGCCTCTTGAAGATGGTTGATCCATAAACACCATCTTCTTTTGCAACTAATGGAGCCAGTAGTGCCCTCAAAGGAGCTTCCCTAACTTGTCTAGCAGCTAAGTTTAGAGGGGCAGTCTGCTGTGGAGAGTGTGTTGGTCAGTTTTTTTTCCTGCTTTGCGAAGTTTCATCAAAGTGTTTTTGAGGAGTAACGCTGGAGAAGTTCTACAGATGCTGTACTTGCCCTTTTCTGATTTCAATTTCTTTAGTTCTGTAAAAAGTCTCCACTGCATCTATCTTTAGAGACTGGTTTAAAATAAAGGATCCACCAATTTCTCACACAGAAAACAACAAATTGCACATTATTAAATTTAGGCATAAAAGGCTATGAATGCTGTTCAAATTGGATGGTATCTGATTTTCACTTCCAGTTACAGAATGCAGCCCATATTATCAATAGTATCTCTAAACATCAGAGGCGGACATTTCAGGTCAAGAAAGCAAACATTCAAACTAGGATTTTGTTTCAACCAACCAGTTGAGTACTCTGTAACTGTGACTCTATACACACAAAATCTTGGTTTGGATTTTTACTTTCTGGACCTAAAATGTCCACCTCTGCTAATCATTATACATTTTCTGTGATGTATGCCTATGGTGTATACTACAATACAATCCTCACCTTAGCAGAAACTTGATTCTAAATTAAGAATTTACAATCACAAGCTGTGCAATTCTCAGTTGTTAGTATGCAGATTCCTTACCACCCCTAGGTAATATGCTTTTCAGGATTATTTAAAGCGGCATTTTATCAATTCAGTTCTGGTCTTGATGCTCCAATCTGTATTCTGGGCTTTTCTTCCAACTAAGCTCTTCCCATATTAACTGTGATCTTAATTAATTAGCCTTCATTGAGCTGTTAGTTCAATTTAAATTAATTCAACAATTCAAATCAAAAACAACATGTCAGTTAAGGACTACTTAAAAATTTCAGTTGTGCTTCAGTAATTTTTATATTGAATAATCAAGCAACTAAAGGCTTGATTAAAGAAAAAGTCAATACTAATTAATTCTGTTTTGTCTGTTTCACAAATGATCAATTAATGGAAATGAAGGCTACTTTATTAGCTTAAATGTACCTGTTCCAGTTTTTCCAGTTTAATTTAGAAAAAAATAATGATTTATTTTTTGGTGACAAAAGATATGAGTATGTTTTCGCAAACACAAGTATTCCTTTTTTAACATGAATGGATTGAATATCTATTGAATGCATAATGTCAAATGTACAGCCAATTCAAGGCTAATCAAGAGCACACTGGAGCATACACAAGATATTAACATCATAACTGAATAAAAAACTTATTTTGATGACAATGTCCTTTGCAACAAAATCCTTATACAGTGGTACCTCGGTTCTTGAACTCACTAGAACTCGAATTTCTTGAAAGTCGAACAAACCAGTTTGACCTAGAACTCGATCTGAAT